>CM018034.1:30253693-30600243 GCA_008638375.1 Nyssa sinensis
GCCTAAAACAACTGACGTCAGTGTGACATCAGCATGTGGTCAAAAAGTGTTTTCTCCCTCTCATTGTGTTTTTGTCGACTTCCTTCTCTAGATTAGTTCTCTGCTATCAAGTTAAATTATGTAAAAGATATGAAGAGAAGAGAAAGCAAGAGAGTTCACAGAATAAGGTAAATTGAGTTTTCTCATCCCTGTTTTAATGAAATAAGAGAACCATTAGCTCCTTCCACAGTGTATGAGAGAAGCACAAGAGGATACTTAGTGATGTACTGGTTCTTAGTTAATATAAAGGGCCATAGACATCTAAGAGCACAAGACCAATATTTGCAGAAAATAGTAGTTTTTTTCTGTATTCTTTATACTCAATATGTCCAACCCAATTTATTGTCAAAAGTATCAAAACGCCTTGCGACCTGTTACTGTTAGCTACATAAATCCAGTTCTACCATTTACAATAGGTTCTCAGATTCTAAAACCATGAAACTTTGATCACTAAGTTCATAATCTCTTCCCAGATCATTTTTTGTATACTTCATCACTATGTCCTTTGTCATATCATATGAGAGAACTTGACCTGCACCAAAGCACTTATTATGACATCAGCACTGATCATTACTGTATACCCAGCAATGTCAATTATTGCTGTCATTACTCGTCGTCTATCAATGCTACTCTTAAGTTACTGGATGCAATATCTTTCCAATTTTTTTCCCCTGCTCATTTTGCTAATGACCCATCTTAAACTGTTCAACCCAGCTTTGCTTACCCTGGAAACATTGTTGTGGTTGATCAATGACATTGATTTACAAAGAATGTCAATAGCAATGCTATATCTTTCCATTTTTCCCCCTGCTCATTTTGTTAATGACCCATCTTAAACTGTTCAACCCAACTTCGCTTACCCTGGAAACATTGTAATGGTTGATCAATGATATTAATTTACAAAGACTGTCAATAGCAATGCTATATCTTTCCAATTTCCCCCTTGCTCATTTTGCTAATGGCACATCTTAAACTGTTCACCCCAGCTTCACTTACCCAGGAAACATTGTTGTGGTGATCAATGATATTGACTTACAAAGACTGCCAATGCTACCTTATGAGGGTTGAGTATGTATGTTTCCTCAGACCCAGACTTCCAATTATGAAAGAGTTAAGGTGCAGCATCCAATATTCCTATTTCTGCATCAAAGCAATGGAAACAACTGGGAATTTGCTTTCACAAAAGCATGAGCAGGTTTGAAATCTCATCTGAATAGATAATTGGATGACGTATTGATTTGCAATGGAGGTTTTACAACTTACAAGAACATGCCTTTTAACTTTGTTGCACTCACAGTGAACTGGATCAACATCAGTAGCTCAACTGACAGTGGCCTTTGACCAAACCAAGTCAATGCTAGCCAACTCTAACCAAATGGCTTTCAAAGAACAATAAATGAAAAGCACCCAATAGGATTTTAAGCCGAGTCAAGTTCAAGTACATGTATGCTTGTAGGAATACTTTGCAATGCTATATACTGTAGACATAGAGAATGCCAGAACAGAACTAACAAATTTGAGCTGCATTTGTTTTAGTTAAGACATACCTCACCTCTCCCAGTACAATAGGCTGCTCCATGGGAGAAAAAGAAGGGAACATCTGAACCAATCTCACTTGACCATTCTTGGAGTTCCTTTTCAGTGGCAAGACAACCACTGAATTGATTTGCTGCCCATAGAGCAGTTGCAGCATTACTGCTTCCACCGCCAAGCCCAGCCCCAGTAGGCACCTTTTTATCAAGATGAATCTGCCCGCAGATTTAAATGGAGAATAAACATAGAGTTAAACTCAAAACAAAATGATCGTCTCAAATAAAATCATCTAGATTGTTCGTAGGTTTCACCCAAAAGTATTTGTCACTTCCAGTCTTTTTCCTGTAAAGATTGAGTGCTTTGATGATCTGCAAAATAAAGGTGGCAAAAGCACGAACATCTAAAGATAAAGCATATAAAGAATATGAGAAATAGTAAGGTGAGTAAATTATGCTTTTACCAAATTTCTATCATCGAGGGGAACTCCAGGCACATTGGTTGACAATTGATCCTTAGATTTTGATGGGGACAAAGAGAACTTAATTTTATCTCCTAAACTTATCACCTGAAGGTGCAAAGGGGATCATAATAGTATAACTCGAAGAATTAAAGAAATAAATACAAAACTTAGAGTTAATCCAACAATGAAGAAAACTTCTGAATGCTATATTTGGCATGTGAAAACAAATGGGGATTCTGGTGTTTAATTCATCTCCAAGGGTGGAGCGAAAGGGGGACCCAAATGAAATAACTATCAAAATGGCTCCCAAACCCTCAATTTCTCACTCCAACTGTGGAGGCATCTCAGGCTCATGTGGGGATCCCAATATGGATCCAATGGGGAGAGAGAGAGAGAGAGAGAGAGAGAGGAGAGGAGCCAAAATTGATGGGAAAGTCAGTTGACAAAGAGAGAAAGAAAGAGATAGGTTGGTGGGAAAAGACAGAAAGAAAGATAAAAAATATATAAAAATATAAAATGTATACTCATTTTGGCTCCTATTGTTAGAGTGCATGTACGCCATAATTTTGCCTCCAAAAATGCCTCCACCTAGTTGGTGATAAATTGGAAAGATTATAGTTCAAGGATTTGAAGCTGCAAACTAATAATGGAAGCACTAACATGAAAGAGAGATGCCAAATCATGAAACCCATCTTCCCTCTTGCTGGTTATTCTCAAGAAAACATTAATCTGCACCACAAAAGGCACCAAATTGAACCCTTCTCAACCGACAAAAGTTCCTAAATTGCAATACTCGAAAGCAATAGACTGATTACCTTACCTTGCAAGGTGAAAACAGAGTAAGTCTTGAAAGTCCAGCATTCTCATCGACTTCATCAGCTAACTTATTCAACCTTTCATCGGGATCATACACTATCTAACAAGCCCACCAGCCAAAATGCCAAAAAATAAATAAATAATAATAGTAGCAAGAAATAAAGAGCGTGAAAATTCCCATTCAAACAAAAATAACACCAGGAGTAGAACCTAGGAATACCTCCACTTGTTTTCTGCCAATTTTTGAATCCGAAGCTGTGGCTTTGACAAATTGAATTCTCTGAAATTGAACTTTTTGATAAAAAGAAGAAGACCCATGAGGCCAATATGAAGAAGATAGACTGCCTTTTCTTGGGAAATTGATGATTTGGCTTCTGCCATTGCAGGGAGTGAAGTGGTGACTGCAGAGGACATGGGCGTGTGCGGAAGCCATGGCTGCTGATGTGTATGCTGTTATTGTTGACTACAACAAATTGAAGAAGTGTCAATTTGAAGGAAGGAAGAAGAGGAAGGGTTGAATTTCAAGCTCTGGCAATGCGTTTCATGTGCGTATTTTTTAATCTCATTTGGTGGGGGAGCGTGTGTGCATTTTTTTAACTTATCAGGAAAAATTTTATTTCCGTACATATATTGACACTTGAAGGACTGCAATTATGAAAATTTAATATGTATTTTTAATACATTTGTTTGCTTGAAATTTTAAATTTTTAATAATTTTCCTTCAATATGCTATTTTATCATTTTTGAATTTTTATTAAATTAAAAAATTATTATTTTTTATTTCAATAGAATTTTTAACCATTTATGTTTTTTTTTTTTTAAAAATGAGTTTTGATTACATGGAGATGAGTTTGTTTTTCATGAAATTACTGACACGAGATCTGGAAAGAAAATTACACAGAGAGTAACTTTGTAATGTGTTTTGAGAAATCCATTGTAGCAAATGGTGGATCAATCTAAAATTCTCTAGTGTGTAACTTGTGAAATCTTCCAAGCTTTCTTTAAAAGTCTCCCACGTCATGATTTGTTAGACAATATTATAGACAATATTGAGACCTTTGTGTTCTAATCACATCTATTAAAGTATTTTTCCTTCCCAATACTCTTTTGGTTTAGAACTGTTTCATGATTGACAATCACAATTGGAAATATTGAATCGTGTTCAACTATAATCCAAAAAAGATTTCATCATAACTTTGCAGTTGACAGAGTTGGTGCAGTCATTGTTAAGACTATGAGTTAATTTGTAAGTTGGCAAGAATGATTTTAACAAAACTAAAGTTGTTGTCACAACCCAAAACTCACCCTATGTAGATTGGCGATCGCGGGGCCAATCATGTGGCCGTCCCTATTTTTCTTTCCTTGTATCAATAACGACAATGTGTAATATATAAAGCTTAACAGTAAATCAACGGAAGTCTTTAAATAAACATAATATGGTTTTAAATATATCAAAATAGGAACCAACTTTACATCACCCTTAGGTGGTAAATACATGGGAGAACTATATCATCTTAGTACATTTTTCAAAATGTCCTCCTATGCTCTTAAGCTCCTATTGTTGTCTCGTAGCGTCCCTTCCTGAGACAATAAGCAAGTCTAATTGAGGTAACAAAGATCAGTAAGTAAATTCTCATCTTGTCATGGTTAAGGACAACATAGAAAGAACATAATCCCAAATAGACAAGGATGTGAAACATGATAGCCAATCATAAGATAAAAATGTTGTAATAGCCAATAAGGGGTACAGTGCCACAATGGCCAATCAACAGTAGAGATCACAATAACCAGTTATGAGTAATGGATAACAATGATACGATGAACATAGGATTCCAATAAGAATTTGTCAACATAAATATACTGGCACAATAAATCGATAACTAATCAACCTGTAATCAATGGATAAGATTTCAACATAAGATTATTCATAGGGAATAACATAATCCTATGAATCAAATAAACGTTGTGATATCAAATCAAACATAAGTTATTCATTTACTCTGTTTATTGCTTGCCACACCCTCAGTCTTTTGGGGCCTGGCATACCCCCAGTCAAAAACTCACTACGTATATAATGTCATCATTGCCATATGTCCATTCATGGACTTTCATAGATTCCCAATTTAAGGTTCCAAAGGTCCAGCCTCGCTCGAACCAGTGAATAGCCTCGTGGATTGACCCATAAGTCCAGTCAATCAGAAAACATCATATGGACGTTGTGACTGAGCACAACTCCGACATTCATAATATATTATGATCATTCATAATTTCATAAGAAGTGTACATAAATGGAATATCATTCATTTCCGTAAGAACATAACAGTCGGCTTTTCAAGGCATAGTACAAAGCATATAATATAATGATCAATGATATAACAGTCAATCAATGTCCACAAGATAGAACAAGTGTCACATTATAGAAACAATAAACATCGGGTACATACAAGAGTACAACTTTGGTAGTAATAGAATAAACATGGCTGAGAACACCACGTGTAAGAGATTGGGTTTTACTTACCTTTTATCAATGTGTTCTACCTCAGTATTCGTAACTTTCTCCTTTTCCCTTTGAAATTCCTATAAATCAGTAAACATGTCTTTAGGTCAATCCTACATATGGCCTATTGCCCTAAAGTTAGTCAATTATATACACATCGATATTATAAGTATCTTATTTGGGTAAACGAACTCAACCATTGAGTCCGGAACCGTCAAATAAAATAGGTTTAGGCTTTTATAGCTCTCAGTTTAGATTTGGACATTATGGTTATTTGGTATTTCTATGGGTTTTTATTTTTTGAGACCTCGTCTCATGAAACGGACCCTAGTTAGTCAATTATATACACATCGATATTATAAGTATCTTATTTGGGTAAACGAACTCAACCATTGAGTCCGGAACCGTCAAATAAAATAGGTTTAGGCTTTTATAGCTCTCAGTTTAGATTTGGACATTATGGTTATTTGGTATTTCTATGGGTTTTTATTTTTTGAGACCTCATCTCATGAAACGGACCCTTTCATTGGCTTTAGAATGCCCAAAACATAAAGAAACACACTATTCATTCATATTATTTGGATATCAAAAATAATTATACTAATTAACTTTATTTATTTTATTTATTTATGTAATTATTTAAATTAATATTTTATATTAATTTTGGAGAAATTAGGACACACGTGCCTTAGTGGCACGGTGGTCCGCACCTTGGTGATTGAATCCTTCCTTATGCGTGGTCTGGGTATCGAACCCTGGGGGCAGCAACCCATTTTATTTTTCCTTGAATTCCAAATCCAAACAATGGATAAGGAATTCAAATAGGGATAGGTTATCCCAATTCCCACAACGTATATGAAATCAATTTATAAAACCTGTAGCCAAACAGTCTTTATTTAAACTTAATTAAAATAGGTCCTATTCAAAAAGGCACAATTTTACTTATTTAAAACACAACACGACATCTTATGCTTTACACTATTCATTATCTTCTTCGGTATACTTTCGGTGCCTTCTCCGACACCGGCCAACTTTTTCGGTGGATTTTCAGTGTCGGCCCAATGAGGTTCAATTCCAAATCCTTCAAGGATTCCATTTCTAACATTTGTTTTAGGTTCCAGTCATCGAATTTTTTCGAAATAGGCTAAACAGTGGGCTCCGGTGGGAAGCCCGATTTTCCCGCGACCTCTATTTCATGATATTTTAGTTGATGGTTTTCTCCCATTTTTCTGCTTAAATGTTCTTGAGGCTAAGGGGAATAATTCTCCATTCATAAAACCATAAAAATCACACAATAATCCTTGGACCAAAACCTGCAACTTGGCAGTTTTTCCTTGTTTCTTCACCTTTTTTCCTTCTGTTTCTTACTATGTGTTCTATTTACCCTATAGATTACAGTCCTACACTTATATGCAAATTCTAAGCTAAGTTTTACAAAACCCAAAATAATTTTCAAAACCTTAAAAAAAACTCACCTGTTTTGCAGTGGCTTGTAGAACTTGCTTGCCCTTCTTCCTTCCTTCTTTCTTAGCCCTTTTTCCTTAGCTTTTCTTTTCTATTTCTTTTCTTTTCTCATTGCATGCAAAGCATTCGTATTTATAACTATTTTATATCATATATATACATATCTAATATATATCTATCCCTTGATGTCGACAAGCTTCACACCTCTCCCAACACACACACCAAACACACTCAGCACACACACACACACACACCAAACACATATACATGCTGCCATAGATATATATATATATATATATATTTATATATGTATATATACTGACACACACAACACTTATATAATTATATATATATGTATGTACATATATACATATGAATACATACACATACATATGAAGGATACATGCACCCCGGTACAAATGAATACAATATACAATTCTAAAACTGTGTAAATGCTAAGGTCGCCATCTGTCTTGAATAGTTCCTACAACTGTCATCCACATCTCTTGTATCTATCATTCCTATGAATAGTAAGGGTAAGGGTTTCTCAAAACAATCAAACACATAATATATAAAATCTAATGTAGGCCCTACATGGGTAATCTCCAATGTCCAGCATGCAACAAGTACACACAATGATAATCACAACCCAATGATAGCTATATACATGGATAAAAGCATCAATATACTAAAATACAAATCCAACATTGTATAGCAACAGTAAGATGAACAATATCTTATGCTTGCCCTTACGATGCACTTTGATCATTTCTTACATAAGACAATATTAATAGTAATATATCCACCATGTGCAATCCATAACACAATCATATTTAACAATATCTCATGCATTAAATTATACAATGTAAATGTATATATCTGCCCCAGGATGCACGTTCATTTCCTACATAAGGCAATATTAATAGTAATATATCCAACATGTACAAACCACAACAAAATCATATTTTTCGTGTACAATCCATAACACAATCCATATAATCAATGTGTACACCATTCATTAATGTATCTAGGGATGACAAATTGACCTGCCTCGCCCCGTCCTTAATAGGGCAAATATGGGATGGTCATAAACAAGTTCGGGGCGAAACTCTTAAAATTTATTCGGGGTCGGGGGATGGTTACCTTACGCCATTTATATATTAATTTTTTTCCTAGGTACACTATATTTACAAATAAACCATATTATATGATTTTAATTTTAAGGTTTCTTATATCACATTTATTATTTCTTCTTATGTTGATTGTTTTGGTAGTAAAATTTTAATTTACCTACCCAAAAAAGTTCTAACTTACCTTGAAAAAAAATTCAATACGTGGTTCGGGGCGGGCGTAGGGGTGGGGTGGGGTCGAGTGGGGAATATAAAAGAGGTCAGGGTTGGTGAATGGGCACCTTGCCTTTTTTCCATTCCAAAATGCATCCAATGCAACGCACCCATGTTGCATGCATGTACACTTAATGAATACACTACGCCATGCTTTATAATAAACAAACAAAGGACTGACCCAACTCTGATTTTAATTCAATGGACTAGCGTATAATCCGATATCAGTCCCTCTTACATGGGCTTATGGGTATTTAGAACCCTTGTGTGCCGGTCGGCACAGGGCTCCCTACTCTCCTACTGCGAATTATCTTGGCTTGTTGAGCCCTTCTTTGCCCAATGGCTTTACATACTCATTTCCCTTTTCAAACTCACTATATATTCCATTTATTTATTTATGTTTAGAGGTATAAAATCATGCATTCATCATTCTCATGGAAATGAGCTTTTCCTACATCAAAATGTCAATTTTTCACACATTCCATCATCAATTTGGCACTCATCCATTTCATCAGATTTGATTTAAGGGATTATAAATATCCATGTATTACTTACAAAACACATTAAGTTTTTACAAAAAAGGTGTGACCTCATAAACATCGGCTAGTTACATAAGAAGAACAATTCCCAAAAGAAGGCATAAACATGCCAATACACAAGGAAAGATCCAAAAGTGTACAAAGTCGAGGTCTTTAAGAGTGGCATCATAGTGGTTTATCAACTTGATATTGGCTCCTTGTCCGTTCCTACATCTAGTAGGAGTCAATATGTCACAACCCGGAATTCGGCCTATGCAGATTAGGGGTTCGTGATCGGCCACCGAGGCTTTTTTCAATGATCATAATACCTTACTCATTTCCATTTAGTTAGATGCAGTGGAATAAAAAGTTCTTTTTCTTTTGCAGAAGCCTTCAATATGCATTTCATACAATGATTATTTCAATATTAGTCATTCGTATATATATCCCATGGTGACTACAAAAGTATATGATGTAAATTTCTAAAATCAGCTGACGTCATGTTCAAATATACGTCCCATGATTACCAAAAGTATCTACATCATGTCTAACAAAAATCCTAATACAAGAAGGGTTCATAGTTTTATAAGATCTCAGCTACCCTAACTGAACTTGTTATTTCCTTCCCAGTACCGTCACCTAAAATATATTGAAAAAATCCATATGACCTTCACTAAGCTCGTGAGTAATTCCTGTATGTCAAGGGTTTCAAAACTACTATATAACTCTATACTGAAATGTCAGCAATCATATATCATTAGAATACGTCATCTCAAATTACAGCAAATAAGAGAATGGTATCAAATTCACTTTCAATAAATCTCAATTCAATGGTAATCGTAAATAAATGATCAATAACATAGTCATTAGTTCAAAATCAATATCATGGTTCATCAATAACATAGTCATAGTTCAAAATCAATATCATGGTTCGATCTTTAATCATAGTTCAATTTTTGTCAATCCAAAATCATAGTTCGATGTTTCAATTTCAATCATAGTTCATATTCAATATTCATATTCAAATCAGTATATTCCACTTTTATGGCCAGTAAATTAGAACCTCGCTGACTGAGATCGATAGACTAGTTCGATAATGCCGTATCATACCGGCTCACCACCAATATACCCCATGGGTAGGGTTCGATAAGTTATAATCTATTCAATAGTGACCAATCATAGAATTGTGTTCTATTCAAAGCATCAAAATCATATCCAAAATCAATAATCATTAATAGTAGTTCCAATTACTCAAATCAGAGTTCCTTATTTGCTATTCAGTTAAAACAGTTCAAAGATTTGTAAGAAAACTATATAGCGTTTGAGTATCTTACGAACACATTTTCTTAAGTCAAAGAAGATAATATAACTGTCGATGGATCATTCAAAACATATACAATATAGTTGCTAACAAGGGCTATAAAGAAATGACAATATATATCAATAAGTCATAAAAGAGTTCAATATTTATATCTATAGTAAAAGTCATCTCAAACATGACATGGAAATATTCACTTGAAATCCAAAGACTTTTACTCAAAATCCTTCCTTTAGTTGAAGGTTCCTAAAATCACATTTCAAAGTCTGGTTACATTCTATAACAACACACGATTTAATTATCACTTAAATCTCTTTCTATTCTAGTTACCTTCTCTTGGAAGCCTCTTTAAGTCTTAAGGGCGTATTAATTTCTAGAACTCCGTACAATAATATTTTAAGTATTTTATTTGGTAAAACAGACTTCCACCATTGAGTATAAAATGTCAAAGAAAATTGATTTAGGCTTTTATGGATCTTAATTTGGCTTTGGGCATCACTGGGGGCAAAATAATAATTTTACATTTTTACGTGTCTTAATTTTTCGGGACCCTGTCTCATGAAACAGACTCCGCCATTGGGTTTAAAATGCCAAAAATACTAAGAATACACTAACCGTTCAATTTATTTGGGTATCAGAATTAATTACACTAATTAAATTAATTATTTATTAAAATAATATTATATATTATTTCTATCAAAATGTAACCACACATGCCTTAGTGGCACAGTGGTCTGCTTGTGGGGTTTAAGTTTCACACGCGTATTTGGTCTGGGGATCGAGTCTTGGTGGTAGCAGCCCTCTTTTAATTTTTTAAAATATTTCTAAGCCAAACAGTGGATATGCCTAAAACATGGATAGGCTATCCTCAATCCTAAACAGGATATCAATTCAATTTCTAATCCTTATAGCCAAACACTTCCTGATTCCAATTTAAATCAATCCCAAAACTGCGCCGTTTTGATTAAAACCCAAGTGTGCGATGGGTCAGGTTCCGACCTGCACCCGAATCCAACCTGAACCTCACCCAACCACCATTCTTCTTCTCCAGTGACACATTCGGTGTCTTGTCCAAGCGCCAGCCAACATTTTCTGGTGGAATTCTAGCGTCGGCACAACAGGGTTTGAATCCAAATTTTCTAAGAATTCCATATCTAAGCTTAGTTTTGGATTTCTATCATCGGAAAGGGCAGAAATAGAGGAAACCAATGGCTGCTCTGGCGAGCCACGGTTTTCCGGCCACCCCTTTATCTCCTATTTCATAGCTTTCTAGCCACTCTTTTTTTCCCCTTTTTCTTCCTACGTGTTTCTGAGGTTGAGGGGAACAATTCCCCGATCCTTAAGTGGCTTAAAACCATCAAAATTTATGGAACCCGAATTTAGCACCTAACCTACAACTTTTCTTTTCTTCCTTATTTATTCACCATTTTACTCACGGTTTCTTCCTAAATCTTTCATTTTCCCCATAGATTATGGACTTATATGCTTTTATAAGCTTCATGCATTTTTTACAAACCCAAAAATATAAAATTCAGAACTTGAATCTCAAGCTAAGAACCTTACCTCTTCTTGCAGTAACTCATCCCTCTCCTTCCTTCCTTAATCTTTCTTCCTTTCTTGTTCTTTCTTCTTACTTGCTTTTCTTTTCTTTTCTATTGTATGCAACGCATGCATGTGTTTTTTTATAGGCAGTCTAACCCGCCACATTTTCTCTCTCATTCTCTTTCTTTTCTCTCTCTCTCTCTCTCTCTCTCTCCTTCTCTATTTCCTCCATTTTCTTTTATTTTATTCATATAGATATTTTACATATAATATTTATATATATATATATATATATATATTACACACCACTTCACTCACACTCACATACACACGGCCGACACACACCACACACATACACACACTCACTTGCTGCACTTATACACCCTCATTAATACACACACAAATACATTGCTACACACACACACACATATATATATACCCCACACGTACACACACATGCATATACATACTAATACATATATATACATACCCATATATATATACACGTACACATGTATAGATATATATATATATATATATATCTGTCACTTTGCTCGAGTATTATCTGGACACTCGGGGCTTTTCGAATTCAAAATTGAACTATTCATTCAATCTTGAAAAATGAACCCTAACAGTTCGGGTTTACAACATTTTGCTCGAGTGATTTTGGGTCGGGGTGTTACACAATACAACTACCCCAGTAGGACATCCAACAAAGAGAAGTACAAATGGTGTCTTGTGTAGGCATGTGAAGGTGTAGTGTCACGCAAGTGGCAATCGAAACATGCTCAAAAAATGACACAACGATATCTATAAACTATCATATGTATGTATATATAGGACATATGTATAAAGTAAGAATAATTCAAGTCCCAATTCAAGCATGGATGAAGTAACACCATAATACCATAAGGCAATCACATGTACACATATACTTCTATCAAAAAGAAATATTTGTTATAGTGCGCCAATATAAGAACAAGGAAGGTTTATATCGCTTAATTACTCTCTTGAAGTTATCTCTTTTAATTTTCTCATCCCTTCCAATTTTTCCTTAGACTATAATTCAAGTTCCAATAACTACCTAGCGGCCCCCAGTAAGCCTGAGTGCTTTACGGTTGTAAGTGAGAAATGGGGGTTGCTAGGAGCTTTCCTCCCAAAATGAGCAAAACAGAAGTAGAATCAGTATTGGGGCATAAGATCGATGGAGAAAAAGGTGAGTGAGATGTCACGACCCAAAACCCACCCTACATGGATCTCGAGGACATGATGCCAGTTGGCCACCTAGTCGGTTTTTCCCACCGTCAATGTGGCCAACCAAAGGCAATTTCTGAACTTTACAATGAATTGCATTCTAAATATAGGGTCAAAGGAGCTGAAATTAAAACCTTTTTTAAATTAGAAATGCAACTCATCCAAACACATTAGAGCACGTCTAGAATCAGTCGCCAAATATCTCTAGAGTATCGATATACATGCCCCAATGTGTCCATTTTATATCAATGAATTACTTAAAGCAGAAGTCACAGCAATACAATTCAACTGATCAAAACTCATCTCCAATGATCAACAATCAAAATGTCTCCAAGTACAATTTAATCATAGTGATCCAATATACTAGGCTAACCTCATCACTAATGATGTAATATTATAATACAAGTTGTGAACTTAATTTTACAGAGTACGTAGTCAACTTGACTTAGAGTTCATCTCGTCAGTATAAATCATTTGTACTTCACTAGTTCTGGTAGTTATCTCACTGCATATCAACCATCATAAGCTACCAGAAAAATAGGTTATAAATAAGGGGTGAGCTAACAAAGCTCAGTAAGTAAATTTCTAACTTTGCCATGGGTCAAGGGTAGCTCACAAGAATATTAGAAGAAGGGATAACAGATAGCCAATAACCAGTCACCAAGATGTACAACAATGACCCGAGGGCTCGAAAGGCTTATCCCTAAAATAAGATACAAGAAGATAGTAATAATGAATCCAACAACCAGGATCTAGCCAATCATAATAATCTGCTACCACAACAAATACGATAGCCAATCAAAAGTATAACATGCTTGCATAAAATATGATCATCCAACGAGTACCAAAGATATATCATCATTGAGTGAAGTATATCATGATTGCCATAATATGATCATTCACAGGGCATAGAATATGATCATTCATTGAATACCAACAATAAATCATCATTGAGTTTTAATAACCTAGAAATGCGTGAATCACCCTGGGGCCCGGCATACCCCACTAAAACGCATGCTCAGATTCGCCTCGGTTCTTTGGGCTCTCTGAAAAGCATTAGAGCTCTTTTCTCACTGGTCCCGAAGGACATATAAGACCCCAAAAGGTCTTTCCCCCATACAATCTATGAATAGATGGGCCATTGTGATTAAGCACAACCTCGAGTACATGCCAATTATTATGATTCATAAAATTCCACACAAGATATACAACAATACCAACAAGTCATGAAATGTGTGGAATAATAAGATTTATCTCAAGATCAGGTCATGGTATAATAGTACAATGATACTCAAGTATCAGTGATCAATTTCACAATAATGTAAGCAAGCAAGTCAAATCCAAAGAATAGGCATAACCGATAACCACAAGACAATTGGCTTCAAGTCAAGTACTTTAGGTAGTGATAGAGTACAAAGTTGGCAACGTAAGAAAAATAACATGACTGGCTGGAGAAGGACCACATAACAAAGTTCAGATTTACTTACCTCGGTTTCGTAGTATTGCATTTCCCATTTACAAATATTCTGATAATCTCTAGATACTTCAAGCATGTCCTTGCATAGCCTGAATAATCATCATTAATTATAGACAGATCAGAATTCATTCATTCATGTCTTATTCATCATCTTAGGAGTCTATTAGATGGCCTAATTAAGTTCATTGGCCTATTACCCACTCATTGGGTTTCAACTTATGTTATTAAATTCCTTAAGTAGGCTTAACAGCTGTCAGAATAATATCTTAAGTCATTTTGACTTCAGTCATTATCAATTAACCACTTATTTGACCTCAAGGGCAAAATAGTAATTTTGTCATTCTTGGCCTCGGTCCCTATCGTGGTCCTCAAAATATTCCCGATAGCTTACATGTAAAGTTCTAAGTCTTTTGGACTTCATTTGGTATCTGCTTTTGATCATTGGGACACATTGATCATTTCTCATTTTATACTCCAACTGTTTCGGAGTCTTATTTAGCCCCTTAATCTACATCATTATACTTATGACAATTAATCATGGCAGCTTGGCCCTTATTCAACCTTTAATTTGTAGTTTCTATTCTCAGGGGTATTTTGGTCATTTCTTATTTGATGATATTCTGAGCCTGAATTATTATTTAGTCACATATGTGAGTTCATAATTATTTGGGCTTCCATCGGTATCAATTTCGTCCAATTTGGACTTTATTCAGGCTTCATACTGTATTAGGGGAATTTTGATAATTTTATATTTTTACGTGTCATGTTTTTCGGTACTTCGTTTGTTAATACGGACCTCTCTGTTGAATCCAGAGTGTCCGACATAATTAAAATAGACTATCTTTTATGTTTAATTGGCCCTGAGTACCATTAGGGATAATACAGTCATTTACCATTCACGTGTCTATATTTCTCAAGACTTGATTTCACAAATCGGACTCCACCTTTGAGTCTAGAATGCCCGAAATAGTAAACATATACTATTTATTTATTTAATTTGGACTTCGTTTGACTTATTTAGTGTCCAAGGGCAAAATAGTCATTTTACCCATTTAATAAAATAATTAAATAAATTATTTTATTATTTATTTATTTTTCAGGGGCTTATTTGAATTAATTCTTTGAATCTGGGCCAAAACATAATTACTCGAAACTGTTGGGGGTCAAACAATAATTAAACTAACTCCTGGTTTAATTCTTTTCATTTAAGCCCTTGGACCACTGGGTTGTCTAAGTCAAACCTTAAACTGGCTAAATAGATCCGTGAAACAACCAGTTCACTTGACTGTACAGAACTGGAATAACATATCTTTGCTATTGGATCTTATTCACGTTTTGGGTATACTGCTATCCTGATTTCAATTCGTTATTTTGGTAACCAAACAAGGGAATTTCAACTTAAAACAAGTTCCAAAACAACAAAGTTTAAATAACCCTTTCTACATTTGGTCGGATCCCGACCCGACCCGACCCAAACCCGATCCAACTTGACCTGACACTGTTCATCATCTCCACCAAACTAGGGTTTCACTGCTTCTTCTCCACAGTCGTCTTCTCCGGCGACGGCACAGAGATTCCGGTGGAGTTTTGGGTTCGGTCCGATCGGGGTTTGAAAGGAAATTTCATAAGAATTTCAGATATGCTATTATATTTTCGGTTGGACTACATCTTGGCCGTCGAACGGCCAGTTTCAAGGGCTGCTACCCAGATTCCGGCGATAGCCTCGTTTCAATTTTGTGTGTTTTTGGAGTCGTTTTGACTCCTGTTTTCGACCACAGTGACCTTCTGGGACCCTTAGGATTTGTTTGGTATACTTAAAACCTACAAAATCAATCGATTTGAAGGATTATCGTTTTGGTCAACCGCACCTGCAATTGCCATTATCTTGCTCGTTTTTAGACCATTTTGGTCCATTCAACTTGCATTGAAATCCATTTGTTATGTTGTTTACGCCCAAGCATTTTAAATCAAGCTTAAGGCCAACTTTCAAAAAAAGACAGAATTTCCCTTCTCGGTTTCTCATGGCCTAGTGCCCAAACAGTTCAGTTTTTAACCCAGTTTTCTCCTACTGTCTTGTCCTCAATATTTCAAACACATGCATGTACTTATTTGGCCTCCAACAGTGTATATGTGTGTGATAAGTTGAAAAATAAAAGAAACCATTTAATGGCTACACGGGTATACCTTCACAACAGTGGACTCCCTTCCCTTGGTGGTTCAGTTCTGACCTCTTTAAGCCTTTCCAAATGCAGCCATCCTCCTATTCTTGTGCACCTTCAAGTGGCCACACACACACATGTATGTACACACACAAATTCTCACACACCATTGTTTCTCTCTCTAAGTTTCTCTCTCTAAACTCCCTCCCTCTACATCAGACATGCACTCATGCCCCTAGAGGTCTAAGTCTGATTCTGAATATACAGCACACTTATCTTCATTTATACTCAACCCCTTCCAGGCGTGTACATATATATACATATTTTGTATGTATTTTATATGTACTGCATGAACTCCAATTGGTGGGGGTGGTGGTCCAATGAGGGGCTGCCACCTCATTTGTGACATTTAGAAATTTAGCATTATATGGTATACTTATATATATCTTTTGTAAAATAAAGCACAAAAGTGCTTGTGGGTCAAGTAATGAATTTTTGAGACTTTAAAACCTTGCCTCACTTGGTTAAGGGTTCAAACCCCTTGGCCTCACTTTTGGCATTTTTCTTCCATTTTGTACTTACACCTCGTTTGGCTAGCGCAAATTTCCGTTTTAGCTATTTCCTTTATATTTTCTTTTCTATTGCTCTTTTTACGATGCGGTTTCTTCTGGTCGCTTTCTACTTCCCTTTTTGTGAAGCGATCTCTTTTAGTAGTTTCATACCCGGGTTGGCCTCGATATTCTAAGCTTCGCACCATATCCAATTTCCTCGCAGTTCCCGAGATTTGTTAATTTCATAATTACAGTATTTTGAATTTTGCTCCAAACGTTTGGATTTAACATATTACATTGCTTCTTCGTGTGATTAATCCTTTGATTAGTCCATCATAATTTATTGGGAAGTCCCAATGAATATTCTTAATCATTCTTTATTCGTTTCTAATTAATAATTAGTAGGACTAATTATTAATTAATCAGGTCAGGGTGTTACATGAGAGGTCAAGACCAATGAGATTAGGTCAGTGGTTGTCTGTTATGGCAAAGAGGAATGACCAGGGTTCTTTTCTGTAGAGGAATGTTCTATCCTTCCCTTTTGGGTAAGGGTGCTATTTATAGGTGCCTCGAGTGTACGACGATTAGGGTCCCCGTCAGTTGTGTTTGCCATAATGTCTGTTATCTACTCATTGGCCTAGGTACCTGATGGAAAGATTCCTTGATCAGTCAATACCGAGTCCTTCTCACTAGCCTCCAATCCACTAAATCCCATGTTCGCGATATGGGTTATAACCTGGTATATCATAGTTTACACTAGATTGCACTGTGGGCTATGACCAGGTTGTTTGTGGGAGTAAAACCATGACCACAGGATGGGATGTGGCATGTGAACACCGTGTTTGTGGGTTGTGACGTATCTCAGGCTTAGAGGATTACCACAACCGCGAGGTTAGAGCACATCGCATGTAATGTTTCGTAAAATTGAAAAATAAATAAAGGAATAAATAAATGGAGATATTAAGAGAAATAATAGTCACAAGAAAGTTGAGACTAACTAAAAAGATACGTCTCATCCTACTCATAATTAAAAAAATTATTTCTACTTGTTGTCATCGTGTTATTAAAGGTCACATCAGTGAAAGAAATCATCATGTACCCTATGCACATCGGAATTAAAAATTTAACGATTTATTCTATCATCCCATGGTCAGTCTATGATGTATACAAAACAATCATAGGCACTATGAGAGTACAAAATTTTGTAGATCCACAACAACTGCATAAGCATCTGATCTCTAAGCGTATCTATACTTGAAGAATCTCTACACTACAACTTGAATCTTCAACTCTTGAAGATAGGAGAGGGACAACTATAGAAAGAGGGAGAGAGAATGGCCCTTTTTTAGGGTTGAAGCAAAAATGTTAACTCTTGTCTCTACATGTCCTATTTATAATAAAGCCAACCTTGAATCTAGTCACACTAGGGTTTGGATAAATTAGGAAACTTTCACAATTAACTCTTAATAACAATAAAAAAACTACCACTATTAACTTTTAATAGTAAATTGACCCCTCTAAGTTATTCAAATTACACATTACCCTTTTGTGTGTGACCCTTTAGGTTCATACTAATCTAGTAGTAGGAATATATACTTTCAAGTCTTACAAATCAGAACACTTTCTAATTTAATTTGAATTAAAACCCCTTCTAATTCTCTATTAGTAAAAAAATCATAATTAATTCTTATTATTATTTCTTGGGCTTCTACAAGTCATGAGTGACACCTAGCAGCATTTTATGAATACCTATATAGTAGGAATTTGGTTGTGAATATAATGAATTTAGAAAACCCATTTTCTAGTTCTCTCCATGTCTTGGACAAGAGACTTGTTGAGTTATATCAATGAAGATCACATAGGACATTTTCTCTCTTTACTCAAGAGTGATAGACCCCTTGTTGTACATTCACATGCCTCCATATGTAATTTACCATACCCAACACTACATGTATATATCCTATAGAAACATAAACAATTCATACTACTAAAGCATAATAACTTACATACAAGACAACCCTAATGTCTTAGGTATATGGATCATTTACACAACTGTAACTAAAAACACTCCATTGATAGGCAAATAAAACTCTACATGGACATTCTTAACAATTGGTCACATTCAATGTACTTATTCTTTTACAAGCACTCATATGTTTGTTTAAGTATCGCTATACTGAATGACTTTGAGATTAGTTATGATTTCCAAAATCAAACATAACATGTGCTAGTTTATCTGGAGTAATAATATCCAATTAGTAATCTTATGAGTAAGAACATATTTAAAGTAAAGTACATAGAAGTATAAGGCCTGCAATTCTTAACTCTTTAAGAACATATATTTTCAACTTTAATCTATGAACTTATCATGTAAACAAATATTAGTATAAACATGATAAATAAACTTGTCCTTTTATTATTATGATAAATGTGACTATTTTAAATATAATATCCTTAAAATACTTCTTCCAACCATTGGCTTTTAAGGCATACTACTAACAATTAGACCTTATAATTTTCGATGCTGGAAACCATAAATGAATTTCATTCCTATTCTCGTCATTGTGGAATATAAGGATACATTAGACCAAGTTGTCATAAACTTAGAAGTCCTAAATTCTAAGAAAATAAGAAGTCAAATTCTCAAAAAGAGAATCTTCTCAAATCTAATGACAAAATCAAAATCGCAGTTCTTGATAGGAATGTGACAAGATAAGAAAGCAAAATGAACAAAAATTTTAGATCTATTTCGAGGAAAGTTAAGATAGAGCCAGTAGAGAAAATGAAGCCTAAGATGGCATGGGATAGGAAATCAGACACTAGTGATAAGAGTAATTCTAAGATTGAAGATTCTAAGATTAATGCTTAAGTAGTGATCCTCAAAGAATCCAATAAACCCAAGAGTGCCAAAATTAAAGAGTGAAAGATCACTTCTTGGTTTGATAAAAATTCTTGCTCATGTGATAATTTGAAGGGGAAGAAAATAGAAGCTCCTACTCCTTTTCCAAAATCTCAAAAAGATATTTTTTTATTTGACTAGTTTTTTAAAGGATATAATATATATATATATATAGATATATTTATGTAGGCTAGCTTTTTCTAAAAAAAAAAAAAAACTATTATTAGTTTTTGTTTGTTTTATTTGAAACATTTTATTGAAAATAAGAATTTGTAGAGAAATACTTGAATCTTTTTTCACTATTATACAATTAGATTGTGACTTTCAAGTCAAAATGCTAAAAATGCACAAAGCACACCTAATTGTCATATAGCTAAGTTGAGACTATTCTAGTATGAGAAATGAATGACCTTAGCTACTTCCATTTATATGATGTGTATTTTTAAAGAAAAAGATAGCAATACAACTAAAATTGAATTATCGAATTAAAGGACAAAATTACAAATCTTATATAATAAGAAGAGCAAATATGATAAAGGTGTAGTAAAAGTGTGTTATTGTAATAAAAAGGAAACAATAAATTAAGGGGGAGAAAAGAAAGAAAGAAAAAGTATAAACACACAAAAGTCAATAATGAGTAGTATGTAGAGCACATTAATCTCTTATCTTAGGCAACTCTCAATACTGGCTTATGATATTTGGATCACTTAAACACAAAAAAACATAAAAATGAAGTAAGTCGCTTTGTGATTTTGTCTTTAAGTTAGCCTTGATTTAAACTTTTCTTCTTCAAAACTCTTTTCTTTGAAATTATGTTTTGAGTAAAACTTTTATTTTAAATATTATATATTTTTCACCAAGTTATTTTGACTACTGATTTAATCCTAATTTTTTGTCTCTTTCTAATATAATCATTTGGATAAAACTTTATAAAGATGAGAAAATCAAATGAGAGCTAAAAATAGTGAAAAATTATTGTTGCCTATATATTTACCCTAAAGGGGAGGGATGAATAGAGCATTTTGCAAATATTGGTTTCTTTTAAAAACTTTAAAAATGAATATTGTAAATGCACAAATAAATGAGCAATAGAGAGATAGAACAAACACAGCCGTTTTACAAGGTTCGAAAAACTTCCTACGTCCTCGACTCAAGAATCCCCAATTGAGTTTTTACACAACTTGTGACCTCTTTGCGGGTGGAGACCAAACATTGATAATGTGATGACCGCAACCCTCTTATCCTAGTAAAATATATCATTTTATCTCACCAAGGTAGCACCTAACCATAACTCTCACCGCAATGAGATGATACAAAGATGTTTACCAAATAACATTATCTTCTAGAGTAGTTTTGGTGCAATACGATTCCCACTTTTTGTAAATAGATCAGTTGTAAGCTCAGAGTATTAAAAGATGAGTAGAACTTTCAGATCTAGATTTTTAATGTTTGGATCTAAAGTCAAGTGTGAAGATGTAGAAGTGTAAACATGTAAAGAGATGGCATAAAATACCCTAGAGAACCTTTATTTATGGTCTTTAAAATAATATGTCTGTTGCTTTTCAAAAAGAGTCATTTTTTCCCTTTTGTCTATTTAAAATTTGAAATCACGCTTGTCAGATTGACTAATTCAATCAAGTAGATTGAGGACTGGTTGACTGATTAGGTCAACTGAATTGTCCAGATGGTTTGAGGTTCAATTATTCAAGAACAATTAGTCAATTGGTCTTTTGGATCAGTCAACTGGTTCTGATGTACACTATTTTTAGCTTTGAAAAATAGTCGACTGAATCTCCTTAGAGGTCAATTAAATTGGATAGTGAGCCTTAGGCTATTTTGTGAAGAATGTTACTCAATCGACTGGTTCTTGGAACTAGTTTGATCAGAATAAAAATAAGCCTTAAGAATCAGTCAATTGGTTCCTTAAACTGGTCGACTGGTTTGGACAATAAATGTCTTCTAGCTTATTTTTCTTAGTGTACTTATATAAAAACCTTTTGATCTTTCAAAACTTAAAGAATGACTTTGTTTGTTTTGAAAAACTATTTGAGGTTAGTTCTTAGTTGATCATTTTAAATAGTAAGAGCTTACGAATAATGAGCAATCTAATCCTAAATCTACTCAAAACCCAAAATAAGAAAAATAAAAGTCTTCACTCGACTTGTCTTGAATCATTGGGCTTGAGTGTGTCCATTTGCGATTCATCATGAAAGCATTCCACTTGTTGTGATTCTTGCCTTGAAGCATGTTCTTGAGTGGAACCTTTTAGCTTGATAGGCTTGGTCATTTCTTGGTGAACATTCTTTTTTGACCTAGATGACCTATTTGCATTGTCACTTGGATAAAACATTAGTCCATTAGGATAAGACTTTGTTATCATCAAAATTACTAAGATATCCTAGTTGAAAACCTATAGGGTTAACACTTACTACGGTTTTTATAAGAAGAAGCCATCTCAAAAGAAAATATTTCCAACAAAGAATAATACTAAGAGAGAGAAAAAACTTCAATCTTAGAATATTTATAGATGAAAAAATTGTAAAATAATACAACTCTTTTCTTATGAAGAAGAGGTAGTTGTAAGTAAAATGGGGGTTCCTAGGAGCCTTCCTCCTAGAATAGAAAAGGAGAGTGATGTAATAGAAAAGAATACAGGGTCGGTGGAGAAAATGATGGGTGAGAGGTCAAGGCATAGAGAATTAAGGTGGTGATCGCCAATGGAGACAAGAGGAAATCACTAAGGAACCTTCCACAAGCTAATTCTTAGTCTCTTTCCCTTTTAGGCAAGGGCATTACTTATGGGCGTTCTGGTTACGGTAGTAGGGTTCCTGCATTTTTCATTTACCATGACTTTTGTCCTTATCTCATTGGCCTAGGTACCTGAAAGAAATATTCTCGCTCAGTTAATACCAAGCCCTTTTCACTAGCCTTCAATCCACTAGAATCTTTGTTCCTAAGGTGGGCTACAGCCTGGAGTATCAAATTTAGTACCAAACTCCACCGCAAGCCATAACTAGGTCGCATACAGGAGCAAAACTATGGCTGCAGGACAGAGTGTGGCATGCGAACACTGCGCCCTAGGGTTGTGACGTATCTCAACTTAGAGGATCACCACAACTGTGGGGTTAAAGAACATCGCAGCCTTGGAGCATACCATAACTGCTAGCTCTAGGATATCTTGTTGAGTGGATACCTCGCAAACCGTCATCTAGTCACCACCTCAGATCAACACTGACATTCTTAAAAGATATTTTGTCCTCCCTAGTGTTTGCTTTTAAGAGTTTTTAGGGGGGTTTAACTTCCTCGGAAGGACTTAGGACAATTTATTCCCTTGATTCTCTTTCTTTTTAGAAGATAACCCTTTTTCACTTGAGTTAAGCAATTTTTCCCTACTCAAGGGCATTTGTTAATGATTTTGTGAATTTTTGGCACTTCTCATGTGTCACAAATACCTCATCTAACGAGTGTCATAACTACGTTTATGAACATATTTTGTAAGACCCCGACCCAGATAAAATAGAATAATTTCATTTATGTCCTAAGAGTCAAATAATAATACCGAGCTTAAACCAAGCCAATGGGTTACCAAAAGTGAACTAAGACCAACTCAGACCGAGAATAGTAGACCTCAAATATACCAATTTATCACGATAAGTAATATACAGTAAATGGGTACAAAAACCGAGGTAGACTGGGTCGAGTAGTGTAATACTGAATTATAACCCGACTATGAATTCTAAATGAAAGAGGTATAGTTTTGTAGCATACTATGATTTCAAACACACGAGTAAAGATATGATCACATTCGAGTACCCCGGGATCACCTGTACGAGGGACCCGGCAGTACGGAGAGTCGGGCACATATACCAGTATATGTCTCGAAGTACTTGTACAGTACATCTTCATACGTAAATAGGTATAAGTATATATATATATGTATAATAATATATAGAAGTATATATATATATATATATACGGAACATGAATATGTATATGTAATATAATGTATAAATGTATAATTATATATACATATATATACACATATGTACACAAGCAAATACATACAAAAGAATGTTGCATACAATGCATGCAAGGTGGCAAAGTGACTCACACACACTGCCGACAGTGTGTGTGTGTGTGTGTGAGAGAGATAGTGTACTAGTGTGTGTATATTGTATATTATATATGTAAATATCTTGAATCAAGCGAATTAAGAAATTAATAGGTGTCATGCTAATAAAATTCAAGAGGTAAAATAGTCAAATAAAACTGCAAAAATGGGAGGAAGAGAGAGAAAAATAATGGTTGCAAGTAGGCGTCAAGTTGGAAAATTTGCCTATATATACGTTGGATGTGTTTTAAGGAAATTAAAAAAAAAGAAAAAAAAAGGAGAAGCTAAGGAGCAAATAGAAAAGCTAGGAAGGAAAAGGATTTTGCAGAAGGTTTAAAAGGGAAAATCAGAAGCAGGAAAGAGGGAGATACTGCAACTAAGGTGAGTTTTAAATTCTGAAAACTTTGATTTAAAGTTTAAAGAAATCATGTTAGAGACTTGTATAAGATGCTAGGGATTTAAACTAGGGGTTGAGAGAAATGCATAAGAAGAAATAGAAGAGAAAACCATGAGCAAAAGGACAAGAAACTACAAGTCACAGGTTTCAGTGCCCTCATATTTTATGTGGATTTCTTGCTTTTTAGAATGGGAAAACATTTCCCTAAGGTGCAGAAACCATGTGGAAGTTAAGTTGGCTCAAAACAGTAGTATATTTGGCACGAAATTGAAAGAAACCAGCTCGCTGGAAAATCAGTTTTCCACTGAAAATCCCATATTCGAAAGGTTATAGTAGCTTAAATCAGAAAGTAAGGTTAGATATGAGAAACCCATGGAATTTGGAAGAAGATTGCATTGAAATTTGGGTAGAAAATTGATTGAAAAAGGGTCGCTGGCGCCGGAGAGACGTCGGAAACCCATCGGAGCCTCGCCGGATAAGCGTAGGCAAGATGATGAACAGTGCTCTAAAAATAGCACCTTGTTATACTCGGTGATATCAATATTACGTTGTTTAGTGTATGAATGGTTTTAATTTAAATCATAAATTGGGGTGTTTTGTTTGGGACTTAAGAAATTGAAATGAAATTGAAATCAGAATAGGGATAGCTTATCCCTATTTTGATTTATTGGCCACCGTTTGGCTGTCCCTAGTCAGAATAGTAATACCTAAAATTATAAATTAGCCCAGAAGTTTTGAGAAATTAAAAAGAAGCCCAGAACTTATGGTTATTATAAAATGACCCACAAAATAAAATAACTAATTAAATTAATTAAAAATAAGAGAAGTTATCAAAATGCCACTAAGTCAAAAAGGAGTCAAACGAACTCCGATTGAAGCGAACAAATATTGAATTTTTATTATTTCAAGCATTCCAGACTCAACGGTAGAGTCTGATTTACAAAAATAGGTCTCAAGAAGTAAGAATCCGTGAAAGTGAAAAATGATCGTTTTGCCTTTTTTAGTACAAATGTTCGAATTGAATTCTGTGAAAGCCTAAACCGACTTTCTTCGACGCTCCAGATTCAATAGTAAAGTCTATTTTAGTAAAAGAGATACCAATAGTAAAGAGGCATAAAATTTTATGAATAGCATAGATTATAAAAAGGTAAACTAAGATATATTATCTATTGATGAAATAGGGACTTCAAAGGGAAAGGAGAACGTGGGTAAACCTTCTAATGAGATACAGTAAGAGGTAAGTAATATCCGATCTCTGCATGTGATACATCCAGCCATGTTAACAGATTTTCATATATTATCTATTGTATTTCATACATGCTAGAAGTTATTGAGTCCACATTGATATTGTTCTATCTTATGGATAGTGTTTATTGATTGCCATATATCTCGATCATAATTTTGTACACTTGTGCATAGATTCTTTTATACACTTGTACCTAGGGCCAAGAAGGGCCAGCCAGTTATGTTCGTGGCTGCCTCATAACCATAGCCTTCGAAAAGCTATAGTTATATTATGTAGCTTGTAATAACTTCAAAATTTTTTTTTATAAAATTTTGTTGGTTGTTATTATTATTATTATTGTTGTTGTTGTTGTTGTTGTTAAATAATGTGGAATGTGATGTGTGTATATGGATGAGTGTGTGTGTTTAAAAATATTAAATGTGTGTGTATAATTATATGTGTACATATATATATATATATGATCTGATTTTGTGTGTGTGCAAGTGGGTATATATATGTATATATACATAGCAGTGCATGTGTGTGTGTGTGCTGTATATGTGTGTGATTGAGTGTGCCACACTCAAAGTGGCATGATGAGTGATTGAGTGTGGCAGTGGACTTCAGGATATGGGGAGGGAAGCAGGCCAGAACAGTGGGGTTAGGTTTAGTCTTAGAGAGAGAAAGAGAGAGAGTGGGTGGTGGAAGTTCTATGTATGTATATAAGTGTGTGTGTGTCGTGTGAGATGAAAGAAAGAATAGAAAAGAAAGCTGAGAGGGAGCTGTGGGTATTGGGAGACGATCAAAAGTGAACCAAAGGAGTCCAGAAGTGGTAGCCGTGCACTATACCAAGAAAGAATCAGAAATTATAGGTAAGTGGGTCTTGTTTGTTTTTAAAATTTAAGAGCTTACATTTGATGTTGATATTAGGATGTTAAAGAGCATGAAACATAAAACTTAATGCAAAAGAATGAATGAAAATGGGCGAGAGATGAGAGAGAAAAAGTGGGTGATAGGTTGGGACGATAATCGGTTGGCTAGGAAAAATGTGTTTAAAACCTTGTTTGGTTGTTGGGAAAATGATCCCCATGAGTGCAGAAACTCGTTGGAAAAATGGGGGGATCCAAACAGTGACCAACCAGTCACGAAATTGAAGAAGAAGGGTTGGCCGGAGAGTTGACCGAGGGGTTTGACCCTCTATTCATGGAAATCCGATGATCTAAACCCAAAACCAAGCCCATATATGAAATCCTTGGAAGAAAACGAAGAGAACTGCGTTTTTAAAACTGAGAAATCTCACCGAAAAATTCTCGCCGGCGTTGGAGAAAGCGACGGAACCCTACCGGAGCCTCGCCGAAAAAACGGGGAAGAAGATACTGTTCGGGTCGGGTCTCAAGTTAGGTCGGGTCCGGGCTCGGGTCGGGCCAAGGCTGACCCGCCCCTGCCACGTGTCAGCTTCTGGTTTTAAATTAAAATGGGAATAGGGGCTGTTTGGCTACGGGTATACGAAATTAAAATTTAAAATTGAAACAGGAATAGGGATATCCTATCCTTGTTTTGGATTAATCCCTGTTTGGCTAACCGAATTGAGAATAGGAAAATTTGGGAATTTACAGATTTACCTCTGGACTTTTTGAAAATTACGACTTGACCTTGTACTTCTTGGAAATCTGATTTGACCCCTAAACTTTCAGAAATTACACTTTGACCCCTAAACTTTTGAGAAATCACGATCTGACCCACCAGATTAAAATATTAATAAAATAATAATTAAATTAATTAATTAATTAAATTAATTAAATTATTTAAATATTCTAAAATAATCCGGAGTCCAAATGGGACAAATCATTAGTGTATTTTGACTATCTCGACCATTCTGAGGCCAATGGTGAGGTCCGTTTTACTAGATGAGGTCTCGAAAAATAAAAGACCCGTAATAACATTTAAAATTACCAAAATGCCCCTGAATTGAAACGCAGTCAAACAAACTCCAAATTAAGTAAACAAATAATGAAACTTTATTATCTCGAGCATTCCGAACTCAACCGTAGAGTCCGATTTGTGAAAAGAGGTCTTCAAATGAGAAGACCAGTAAAGGTAAAAAATGACCATTCTGTCCTTTTCAGCTCGGATGTCCAAATTGAATTCCACGAAAGCCTAAACCTATTTTCTTCAACGTTTCGGACTCAATAGTAGAGTTTAATTTGGCAAAATAGAAACTTATAAAATAAAGACATAAAATTTGATGAATAGCATAATTCAAGTAACAATTGAACTGAGTCACATCTTATGATTTTAGGGACACGAAAAGGCAAGGAGAAGGTGATCTAACCTTCTGCATTCTACTGCTAGTTCCGCTACCTTACGAGTACATTTTTTTGAGTTGAGACTGACCCACCAGGTACGATATATTGTGCTAAGTAAGAAATAGAATTGAGTTTAGGAATACTTGCTCTGTTGACTTGATGATTCACATGTTTGTTTGATTGTTCACATGCTTATGTGCTTCATGCTATCTTGCTGAAAGTTGGGTGATAATGTGGATGATGATTATGTGTATATCGCATGTGCTAGTATAATGTGTGGATCATATTCTTTGAGAACTGTTGAGACTATGAAATGTATGATTGAAAGCATGCTTTATGTGTGGATGAGATGCATCATTGAGATTACATTGTGGCGTGAATGAATTAGAGCATATTGGCATAGTGTGATTCCTTGGGCATGGTGTGAGTTGAGCACGTGGTGCTGTGCATTATGAGGGTGCAGATCCTATGGTGAAAAACCCAAAATCGGCCAGTACTCGCATGCCTGACGGATTCCGGACTGTGAAGCGAGGCATATATTAGTACTTGGGCTATCGGGGAAGGACCGTAAGACGAGACATGGTGGCATAGAGTTGCATGGGTGTGTCATGCATATTTTTATTGCATTGTATTAATGAATTCCCGAATGTGTGATGAATCTTGTTATTGCATTGTATGGATGAATAGGATGGCATGTAGGTTATAATTGTGCATGGAGATATAACTGTACACTTGCACATGCCACGCCTTAGATTATGTTAATGAGTTGGATGACATGTAGATTATTGCTAGTACATTGTATGCATGATGTTGAATGCCATGTAGATATAACTGTACATTTGCACATGCCACGCCCTTAATTTTGTTTCTTACATTAGCATTATATTGTACCAGCAGTTGAGCTGACCCATTCGTGGGACAACATTTCAGATGACACCCCAGCTGTGCGAGACATAGAGATGCTATGATTGTGGATTATGTTTGGCCCGAGGGGCGCACTTAATGTTGTACAAGGGCATAAGCCCTAGACTATTTCCTATTATTGTATGTCGTGAACTAATGGACCAGACTAATTGCATTGTATTAGAATGGTGAATTAAATTTGTGTTGAACTGTACTGGATTGTCCTTTATTTCCTTATTATTTTACTTCCTTTCTGTCTCGTTACTCGCGCCTCGGGTTCGCTGGAATTCGGGGCGTGACATAGCCAAGAACCATTTATGATTCTACTATACTCTTTGTGAAAAGTAGTATGATTCTGATATATTATGAATGTCGGATTTGTGCTCAGTCACAGACTCCATCTGATGCTTAGTACGACCTTCGGGTCGGGGTTCCGAAAGGGGAACGTTATCTACACGTGGTTATGCGAGGCATGGCGCACATCTACACGTGGTCATGCGAAGCATGGCGCACAACAGGTTACAGAAACAGTTCAGGGGGTATGCCAGGCCCCGAGTTAGAGTGCATCCACTTTTGTTGATATCACTATCATTATTGATTATCATAGCTTGATCATATTCTACCATTATGAATGATCATGAGATTACACAGTTTTTTATTGAGTGTATATGATTATGCTTGAGACAGCTCATGACTGTAGCAATATGATTATTGTTATGAGACAGATTTTCATTGATTCATCATTTGAGCTTCCTACCATTTGATATTCATTGATGACTTCTATATTTCTTAACTGGCTACATGTTTGCATTATCCTAGTTCTTTAAGGATATTGCCCTTCTATATTGACTTGTACACATGGCAGAGCAAAGGTGTAGAGATTCAAAAAAATGAGGGAAAATTTTTCATTTTTTTCGGTAGGACATTTTTGCATGCACGGTTTTGTCGGTGAAGCACGGTTTTGTTAGTAAAGCATCTACATGCATTATTTCACCGTTTGACATGTTTAGAAGCATATTTGGAGTGTGTCGTAGAAGAGAAATATGCTTAGAATATTGAAATGTACCTTTTGTATGAATTTAAGCCAAAACGGAAACAGTTTCTAGAATTGGACCAAAAGGGCATCCGGGTGGCCCAGGTGGAAACGGCCAAACCCGGCCTCAGGCGAAAATTTATTTTTTGAAAAATTTTCATTTAAAATAATTTTATGAACATTGGTTAAAACAAAATTTCAAATTGAAGCGTTTCGGGACGGGTTGCAGAGTAATGGGGCCCCCGGGCTCATTAAGGGCAAAATGGTCATTTACTCCTTGGCCCTTTGCCCCTACACTATAAATACAACCCTTAGAAGGAATTAGAAACAGAATTCATTCTGTTTTTTTAGAGCAGTGGTCGTCCATAGAGAGAAAAGGAGAAAAAGCCCTAGTTTCTTCAAGCTTCAAGCCTCCGAAACATGCACTTCGAGTGGAATTTTCGCCGAGCTTCCTTCTGAGAAGTTGTTCCTCTCATCGAGACCTATAACATCACAGAACAGTTCAGCCATCTAGTGAACACAGCCTCCGCAGTTTGTGAAAAACTGATTTAGGTATGATGTGGTACTAAGCTAGCAATAGGTTTAAGTTTTCTTGTATTTTTTCTTGTTGATGGATTGTTTAGGATGTATATTTGAGGTTAGGAAACCACCTAGAAGGTAGTTCCTTTGAAAAGTCTAGAGTTGGTAGTTTAGGGATATATGTGTTCTTGATGTTGTTGGATGCTTTGTTGCCTTGATTTGGGTGTGTTCCATTGGTAGGAATGTATTGTTACATTTTTTGAACCTATATGCATGTTGACACACCTTGTGGTTTGGGCCATGTGATGAATTGGTGCCTTAGTGCTTTATGAAATTTTTATGTTCTTTGTGAATCATTGGGATTGTGAGATTGTGGTTTAAGTATGTGTTGATGTGTTTAGTCATGATAATATATATATGATGAGTATGGTGTTTTACTAATGTTAGAAATGAAGTTAAGTTAGGAATATTTTGTGAATGACTGGAATGATTTATGTGTTTATTCGGAATGTGTTTACTTGATGATTTGGAGTTGGTTGTTCACATGCTCATACGCTACTTGTACTTTATGAAAATTTAGTGAATGATGAATGTGAATCATGACATGTGTTTAAGTTGATTATATGAGATATGCTTGCATGTGGAATCAGCTGGTGATTTATGTATTATTGTCTCGAGCATGCTATATTGTGGAAACCATGTTTCATTGAGATTGCATTGGCATATTGGCATATGGTGAATCCTTTGAGAACATGGCGTGGGTAGAGCACGCGGTGCTATGCATTATGAGGGTGTAGATCCTGTGGTAAAAAACCCAAAATTGGCCATTGCATTGGTACTCCGTTGCCATCGGGGAGTACCCGTAAACGAGACATGGGTGTGGCATAGAGTTGTGCATGGGTGCATCATGCATACCACTCATATATTACTGCGATGCTTTGAATGACATTTAGATATATATGTACACTTGCACATGCCACGCCCTTAAACTTGTTCCTAGTCTTAGTATTATGTTATACCAGCTGTTGAGCTGACCCATTCGTGGGATATCATTTTTCAGATGAGGCCTCGGGCAATTGAGACTTGTTTAAGTCTTCAAGGATGGGAAGAAATAGATCATGTTGAAGATTTGGCCCTTAGGGCATGTTATGAATGTATGGGCATAAGCCCAATTTATTGTGTCTTGGACTTGAACAAATTGTAAACCTTAGGCCTTGGGCCATTTTAAATTGTATGGGTTGTAACCCAAAAGAATGCATGATATTTATGGTTTAAATGCATACTAAATGGATATATTGGAAATAGTGGGTGTATGCTTAGTTTGATGGATTTGCGGCCACCGAGTGAGGGTGGATTGGTAATGAAATTATACTTTGATCTTGTAAAAATTAGGTGGAAAACACTTAGAAAAACAAAGGAGGCTATGTCCAATTTTTTTTAAAAAAATAAAGCACTAGAAAAGTGTGTAAAACACCCTTGAAATGAGTGAGAAAAATGCTTAAAATGGGGGCTTAGAAACTAGGGACAAGTAGGTTGAAACTGGGTGGGGAAAAGGGCTTGAAAGACTTAGTGAAAAATTTGGGGTTAAAATAGCTTGAAAAATTAGAAGGAATGTCAAACGGCATACTATATGCCTAAATTTCGATTCTACAAAATCATTTCGGCAGATCAGCCCACTTTGTGGGGCTATAACTTTTTGGTCCTTTTGAATTAATTAAAGTGCCTTACATTTCTAGATAGGTCTATCTCTTAGCTTTCTTTTTATATATCACGGACGTTGAAAGCTTTTAAAATGAGAAAGTTATATTGATTTTGCTTCAAGTGTGCAAAATCTGACCTATGGGTAGTGTTTTCACTATAACTTGGGTTCTACGTGGACTTTTTGAGTGATTCAAAATGGTATAGAAACTAGACTCAATAAGGAAGATTTTGGCACAGATTTCATTACGTTTGGAGATGTAGATTGAGAGAAAAATCGATTTGAATCAGGGGGTTCGGAGCAGCATTTTCTGAAGTGGAATTTTGCTCCAGGTGAACAGTAACCTTCAAGGTTACTGTTCACTTTTAGCTACTGGTTTCTCACGTTACTGTTCATCCGAAAATTTTTTTTTTTTTTTTTTGATTGTTTCAAACTTTCCGATTTTCGTATAAATTCATTTTAAATCTGAATTGAGTGATTCAAAAGTCAAAACTGATTGCCTCAACGAGTACTATTGTTTAATAATATTTATACTTTAAGACTCCAAATGTGTTTGGGTGAAATTGGGACCGTTTTGGGAATCATTTTCAAATGTGACTTAAACCATTTTAAATATTAATTGGGCGAGATGCTTGAGCAATATTAGGGGACCTTTTTGAGTTAAGTTAAATGACAAGTGTAGACTTTAAATCTTGGGGGAAAATTGAGGAATAAAGAGGGATATTTCAATCAAACTTATTTATTTATTTCTTTTAGTTTTCGTTCCCTCGCGCCCCGAGTTGGCGAAAATTTGGGGCGTGACAAAAGGAGAATTACTTACTGAGTTTTCATAGCTCATACGATACTACTTACATTTTTCAGGCACAGATATTGAGAGCAGGCGATAGAGATTGCTAGATAGAGATGCATATTACTTTTTGAAGTTATAAGTGTAATATGTAGTACAGTCTTGTAGCTCTCTCATGTCATCCATGTCTTAGGGATGTAATGTATTAGACTTTTTAAAATCTGTATTTTGAGAATAGATATATATATATATATATATATATAGACTTGCAACTTTTATTTAAAGTCTTCCGCTGTTATGTTATGATATGATAGTTGTTGCATGTTAGTAGCACTGATTGTGTAGCAAGTTTCAGATGAGATCCGGTTCAGCAAAAAGGGTTGGGCCGGGGATCGCGATTCGAGATCCGTAGAGGGTGGGTTTCGGGTTGTGACATATTTTCTCATCATTCTAATACCTTGTTAATGTTTCAAACCTTGGTATATAAGTATGTCTTTATTTTCATGTTGGTCACATCATCGCTCTTATAGTACTTATTAAAAGAACATTTCTAGAAAGCTAGTTTGATGATACTGTCATCCCTCCCAACTTTGCTCTAAGAGGATGGTCTAATGTTATTGATTTCAAAGGAACAACATGTCTTAAGTTGGTTTGTATTTTCTATCTGAACATAATAGCATTTGATGGGGTCTCATGTTCAATGGTGTTAAAGGTTAAAGGAATTAGAGTTGTTAGTGTCGTGATGAAGTGATATATATGCTTAGGATTTCTAGAGTTGTATCCTTGGTTGGATCAAGGACGTACCCATTCGAGAATGAGCTTCCGATTATTTATGAAGTGATAAATATATTATTTGAAAGGAAACACAAAATGATGCCATTCCAACCAAATTTGTATCATCGTTACTTGAACAGAGAATACAAAATTCTGAATGCTATTGTTTCTAACAATATTTCTCTTCTTGATGACTTGGATGGTTTTGGTTTTGATAAAGCATACTTGCCTTATGTTATTGATAAGGGTGTGATCATTGATTTGCCAAAGTTAATTTGTCAGACTATTTATAATTCAAGTCAATATTTTGAACATTCATACATGTATTTTTCAATATTGATTACTAAGCTTATTTATCAAGTTGAAGTAAGTTTTACTCAATGGGATAAACTTAGGGAGCAAAAGTCTCTAATTACTAATGAAACTTTGTAATGCTGACCCAAGTGGATTATAGAGATTGATAGCATGATTGAAGAGTCTTTGTCTAGTGTGGATGCATTTGATTCTATATCTGACTTTGAAAGTGAAAAACATGAGGATACGCCTATCTAGGATCACATGGAGGAAGATTAAGTTGAAGAGTGAATTCTTATTTGCATTGAAGACCTCAGTCTTGTTTTCTTATATTTAAAATATAGGAGTTACCTTTTATATGTTTAAAGTTTAGGAAACTCACATAATGAGAACCCTAACCTCTTGAAGCATAGAGAATTACAGAAAGTCCTTGGCTTCAAATTTTTGTTTTATAGTCAGTTTATAGCAAGGTTTTTTTGGTTGTGTTTATATACCTAGTGTAAGAGAATACACAGAGGAGCATATAGTGGTTAAGTACAACAATCATTTCATGAAACTTGTACACTATTGAGGCGAGTGGATCTGAGAATCGTGATTGGTGCTGGAGCATGTAGAAATTATTCAACTGAAGAGTACAACAAGAATATACAGATAGACTAGTGGGAGATCACATGTGGTAATAAGTTAGTTGTCTATGAATAAGGCTTTCTAGACTTGCACTGCATTCTTTTTTACTAGTGAACTTTGGCAACTTGGTGTGGGTTTTCTTCCCCTCGAGGGTTTCCCACATATATAAGGTGTCATACTTATTTATCTTTTCTGTGGTTGCATGATATTTATTTTAACTATTATGCTCATGATGATGACATGAACTTAAGATCTTAGATATTCAACAAGAGAATATTTTTCGATAGTAATTCATCTTGATCGGTAAAAAGTTTATAAATTTGCATTCCTAATTGATTAAAATTTGTTTAGTTGATTCAAAAGTGATATAGATCTTTGCGCAATTTTGATTGACACTTACTATCACTTATTTTTATATTGCACCAGAAACTTTGAAACAACTAAGTAAGTTCGATATATGTTTTCAAACCACCTCAACTTCACTTAGTTGTCACGCCCCGGGCCCCACAACCCGAAGGTGTGATATTTAAATTAAGTTAAATTAAAATGATTAAATTAATTAAAATATCTCACTTGATTTTAATAATAAAATATATCTAAGTTTAAGTGTGAGAATCGATCAAGGATAACAAATATGAGAGTTTCTAAAAGCCAAGATTTTAAAAAAAATTGAAAGGGTTCGCCTTAATTATTGGCTAATTTTGCCTTTTAAGTGTTCAACACTCAGACAATTTTTCACTCATTCACTCTTTAGGTACTTACCAACCTGATAGTCCATATACAACAATTATATAATTTAGGACATACTTCATTTCATCTCTTTCTTATCCTACTTAGCATACATTATAATACATACATTTCTATATATGGGATTCATTTCCAAGTTACTACATCATGTATTTACATATCCTAAAACACATATTAATCACATTTACATATCCCAAGAAATATACGAATTTCATACTATATGATTAACAAAAATAATGTAGAACACTCCATTAACATCATAATATGTCTTCGTATATATCAACTAAGGCCAAAAGGAAGAGGCACATCAAGCCTATCAACATGTACTCCTCAAGATGCGGGATCCTTCCCGGTACTTGCATCTGGTAGGGGTCAGTACCCCAGTAGGATAACTAAAACAAACAAAACATGAATGTTGCATAAAAGTGTATGCTTGTGCTCAGTGGGTGGCGTGCTATGATAGTTTATAATCAATTAAGCATATACAGAATCCATATTTGTCTTATTACATTTTATGAGATTTACTTAAGTTCCATTTGAGTTCATTCAAACAACGACCAAATTCCTAAATATCTAGGTTTTATTAAAAACTCAAAAAAATACCAAAGTCCTAATTCATCCCTCATCAAGTAATCACCTCGCCTGCGATATAGCGAAACATGGTTTCACAGGCTACTAATCTGTAGGCAACCATAACCTGTACCATTGCGCAGGACTCTCGACTTAACCGTTGAACCTCGAATATACACATTCACAACTTAATCCACACCGCAACACTTCGAGTACTCACATCATGTCATAAGCACACAAAATGCGTTCTGTCATAAGCACACAAAATGCGTTCTAAACCAACACTCTTGTTTCTTTTCATTCTCACTCATTATTTAATCTTTTCAAGGATTTTTCTCAATATTTTTCTATGTACAAAACACATGATTTTTTTTATTATAATCTCACTCTACACTCCTCACAAGTGTGAGTGGTAACAATATTATTAAATAAAAACACATGCTTAGGGTCCCAACAACCCTAATATAAACACAAATTTTAATTTGAGAATGCATGGGCATGCTTCACGTACATATTAATTAACAAAATTGAAATCTAACACACAACATGGCAATCCTAGCATGCTTTTATGAATGACTGTCCTCTAGCAACTTATTCATTCCTGTTTCATGAGTTTTAGAAACCTTACCTCACTTTTGTACAAGTTTGGCAAAGTTTTCTTTGATTTTCTTTTTTTCCGGTTAAATCGCTCAAAATCAAAGAAAAATGCAATAAGCCTCAACCCCCACGAAAACTCGAGTGACTTGCCAAATTTTTTCCATTTTCTTCTTCTTCTTCCTTTCTTCCTCTTTTTGTTTCTTTTCTTATCTTATTCTCTCATTCTCCATGCCAATGTGCGGTTGGAATGTGAATGTGTGTGTTTTGTGTGAGTAGTGTGTGTTTTAAAATAAAACATGGTGTGGTTGACTTTTCAACCACATCTTTTTGCCCCTTTTTTTTTTCTTTAAAAGATATTTTACATACTATTAATGTATTATTAAACCACCGCCACACACCACTCACACTCATTTACACACACAAACTGACACACACACACCACTTGCTGCACACACATTCATTTCTTTCTTTCTTCTTTAAACCCAATTTCCTTGTACATTATTTTATTTCCTACCCATATACATGCACTCACTTAAATTTTGTAGGGCAGATTTTATACCTCAGCTAATTTAATTAGTTAATTAAATTTTAATTTGTTCTAAAAAAAATTATTTATTCTTTTTAATAAAAAAGAATTTATGGATCGTTACGTTAGTGGTGGAGACATGACTGAGTATGTACAAGATGTGTGCCTTCGATATGGTCTTGGGGTGGTGAAATAGTGGAGGTGATAATCTAAGGGAGGGGTTGTTAGGAGTTTAACACCTTCAGTTTGATGGGAGAATTGTCTTTTACATTTTTGGCATGTCTTTGCTTGATATCTTGTCTCACAATCTTAGGATCTTGAAGAGCATTGAGCTTATATTGTTCAACAAATTCATCATAGATGTCCTTCTAGGTATGAAAATTTCTGTTGCGTATAAACTAGTAGAGAGCTTCTTCTATTAAAGTATCTTGGAATATTTGGGCCATCAATTTAACAGAAGCCCCTCGAGATTGCATTTATTGAATATATGCCTCCAAATGAGTCTTTGGGCAAGTGGTACCATCAAACTTCTTAAATTGGGAGAGTTTGAGGGAGAAATGAGCTCGAGATAAAGAAATACCTTCACAATTATCAATTTTTTACCACTCTTGTTGAACTTGCAAATTATTGGTTCTATCTTTTCATCAATTTAACAAGCTCTTTCTCTTATGAGCTGACATTGGTAGAGGAATCATATTCTTCAATTTGAAAGGCATCAAAATGTTTCATGGATATGGCTTGGGCTTATGAGTAAGGGTCTTAAGGATGACCTTTGGTTGGTGGAAGAGTGATAGGTGAGGATATGCTAAAATTTTAGCTGGAGATACATTATTTGGAGCAGAGCAGGTTGACAAGGTGTTCAACGGGTGTTGCTTGGGTTGATAGGAGATTAAAGGATTGGGTGTTGTTGTTGTTGGGACATGTTTTGGATAATTTGAGATTTTAGGCCAACTATTCAATTGAAATGGGCTTGTTGGGCCATCATATAATCTTGTCGAGCTAAGAGGTTAGCAAGAAGTTTCTTAACCTCACTTAGATCAGTAATTATTGGACCAGACTTTATTTTGGTGCAAAATCAAGTTCAAAACCTCGTAGTTTTTCCTTCAAGTCCAATGAGGGGTCTCAACCTTGTCAAACCTTCCTAAAATGCCAAATAGGTAAAGGAAGAGTTAGAATCCAAACCAATAGTAAAAAAACCTTTCGATTATAAAAACTTTGAACAAAATAGGTACAAGGTATTTAAGGATGATGCTAAATCACCAAGGAAAGTTTGAGGAGAAGGAAATTGGCATGAAAAGTTCATTCATTAGTAGAAGACAGAAGAATAGATAATCACAAATTTTTTATTTTTAAGTTATTGATTTTTTTTTTGTTTTTAATTTCTAAAGAAGATCAAGTTAGGGACACCATATCTAGTATAGCCCCTAAGTTCTAAAGGAAATTTACTTGAATAAGAGTTCCCAAAAATTGAGAATAGAAAAAGATTAATGGAATTAGACCCTAGTGAAATCAAGTCCTAATGGGGTGGAAAGGATGACACCTAAAACTTGAATATAAATTGACGAGGAAAAGATTCCTAAAGAACTAGAAAAAGTGAAGATTCATGGAAAGGAATTGAATCTAATGGAATGAAATTCAAACCAAATGAGAAAGTAAATTCTAATTTGATGGAATAGGATGACATGGAAAGAATTTAAAAAGGGGATCTGAAAATTCGAACTCAACTTGATCCTAAAATCGTGAAAAAGAATATTGAATTTTTTTTTGTTGAGGAAAATACCTTCTTATTTGAAAACAATTTGGAAGACATTTGATTTTTTTCCATAGGGAAATGACCTTTTTTTAAAAAGTTTTTTTACCCAAAAAACCTTTGTTTGAAAAAAAAAATTATTGACTAAAGGAAAGACCTTTTTTTTGGAATAATACTTTTTTTAAAAAAAAATTTTGGTAAAGGATTTCAAGAAAGCACTTTTTTTTTTTAAGACCTTTTTGAAAAGAAAAAAAAAAAACTTGAGAAAACACATTAATGACATGTGTTAAAATGTGAGCTTCGTGAAAGAATTTGAACAGAAACCAAATGAATAAATATTGTAAGAGCTATTCGTGGATTGCACTACACATGGCTACATTCACTAATGTAGGCCTGTGACTTTCTAAAGGGGGAATTAAAATTCTATCAAATTTTTTTTCTTGAATTATAAAATAGTCAAGAATAGACAGAAAATTAGAAGAATGTCAATTTAATGATCAAAATTAGAAAAACATTACAAAAATTTAAATTAGGAGGAAGTCAATTTAATGATCAAAACTAAAAAAAAGTTAAAAAATATACATCAATTTTATGTCTTTGATATTCACGTGACAAAATTACCCTTTTGAGGACAACAAAAATTGATAGAGATACCTATGGCTATCTATTCAACCAATATCATTTTCTTTTGAAATGTCCTAATTTGATTCCCTTTCAAATATTCAAATACCCACTAGATTTTTGGCAAAGAATCCAAAACAAACAATAATGGTTTCGTTAATCAACAAACCCTTGACATCCCTTTTTCAACTCTAAGTTTGAGTTGTGCCCCAAAACTTGATTTTTAAGACCATGTCTGTAATACCCTGACCCAAGTTGTAACCGAACGAGTCATGTAAACTGAGCCGTTAGGGCTTATCATTACAATGTTGAATGAAATGGACGGTTTGGAATATCAATAGTCCGAAAGTACGAATGATATTGAGTGATACCCGAGCAAGCCATAAATGATACCGAAATAAAAATAAAATTTAAAATAAATAAAATAAATTAAAATAAAATAAAATAAAAGGGAAATAAAATAAAACGAGAAAATAAAAATCAAATAAAAATATGGATATGGAAATGAGCATATGCATGTAATTATGTAGGTATATAAATATATATCGGTAAATATCTATATATATTTGGAAGCATGATATATATATATATATATATATATATATATATATATAGTGGACATATGGTGGTGATATGGAAATCAGCAAATATAGATAGTTGACCGCATGGTTGTAATCCCCCAATAAAATAAGGAATGAAGGGGAATTATGGAAATAAAAAAAAAAGGGAAGTCAATGAGGAGGAAAGGAAAGAGAGGGAGAGAGGGAAAGAATTAAGGGGGAGCGGCTATAACCGCATGCAAGCATGGGTGAGGAAAAAATAAAAATAAAAAGTGAGAGAACCAGAAGGTGGGAAGAGAAGAGAAGGAAGGAGAAACTAAGACCAAGAGGAAAATTTTGAAACTCAAAAAAGGGGGAGTTAGAGCTGCTTCAAAGGGTGAAACTGCAAGCGAGCTTGAACCTAGGTACGTGACCTGTGTGATTCTGTCATATTTTTTTTAACGCACTGAAAGTTAGTTTAAGATATTTGGTCTTATAGAGCATGAAAAATGGGTTATTTAGCAAAAAGAATTAGAAAAAAAGATGTAAGGATGAGGGAGGAAAGTGCATTTACAATTTTTTCCATTTGAAACGAGTTTATGATTTTGTTCCATGAAAATCAATTTAAATGCGTAGGAATTATTCGTATAAGTTGCATAAATTATGTAGGAATCATTTTGAGTTTAAAACCGTAGAAAAATAGCACAAAAATGGAAAAAACTCTCTCGCTAGAAAATCGCACAACCTCACCGGAGCTGCGATTTCTTCCAATTTGGAGAGGATCCGATGCTCCGATTTAGAAACCGAGGTTAGATATGAGTTGCCCATGAAAAATAGGTTCGAACCCATTGGAAACCCGCAAGAAACATCACCGCCGGCGAGTCACCATCGCTGGGGGAGACAATCGGAAAAAAATCGAGAAGAAGAAGAAGCTATGCGCACTGTGTTATTTTTCTTCAGAAGTTAAATGGGACAGGGGCTGTTTGGCTTCAGAAGTTAAATGGGACGGGCTGTTTGGGGTCTAGAACATGGATTAATAATCCACTACTTGGTTAGGTGAAAAAGGAAAAAAAATGGTGGAGGCTGCTGCCCCCACGAATGGAACCCGCAACTTAGGGGGATTGAACCACAAGCATGAACCATTGTGCCACTAAGGCACATGTGGTTTATTTAGGTCCTAATAATATATATGCTAGATACATTTAATTAATTTAATAAATTAGTTTAATTTAATTAATTATTACATTAATTTCTGATATGAAAATTAGTCAAATAAATAGTGTAAACTTACTATTTTGGACCTTTTGGATCCAATGGTGAGATCCGTTTCATGAGACGGAGTCCCAAAAAATAAAATGCCAGTAGAAATGTCAAAATGACCAAAATATCTCTACGTCAAATGTGAGTCAAACAGATTCCGATTAAGTTAAGTAAACAGTGGATTTTTATTATTTCAAACCTTTTGGACTCAACAGTGAGGTCTGAATTATGAAAGCAAAACCCAAAAAATAGAGACATTTAAATGACTATTTTGCCCTTTGGGTAAACTAGTTCAAATTGGAAACCGTGAAAGCCTAAACCCATTTTTTTGACGTTCTAGACTCAATGGTAGAGTCTAAATTAGTAACAGAGATACTTATAATAATGAGGCATAAATGGATAAATAGCATTAAAACTGAAACGTGTTTACTGGATATTAAGGAGACTCGAAAGGAAAGGGGAAGGTCACGGAATACCTAAGACGCACTGATAAGGTAAGTGAATTCCTATCTCTTATACGTGGTTTTTCAAGCCACATTCTTTCTATTACTGCCAAAAATTTGTACTCATGTATGTATCCGCTCTTATCATCCCACCATTGATATTGTCCTATTTAGTGGATGTCTATTGACTGATGTCTCATGATTTGATTTATTATACTGATGCTTATCATTGTATGCTTATGTCATGATGTTCCATACATTATACACTTCTTATGGAATTACAATAGAATCCTGATTTATGTTAAATGTCGGGTTTTGTGCTCAATCACATTACCCATCTGATGCTATCTTATTGACAGGACCTACGGGTCGATTAATGGGACCTACGGGTCAAGTTCAGTGAATGGACACATGGCAATGATGACGTTTTTACTGCACTGAGTTAAATAGGCATTTTATATGCATTCATGTTAAGGGGGGTATGCCGGGACCCCCAAAAGACCGAGGGCCTGCCAAACCCTGAATAGAGTAAATGCATCTCTCATGTTTGATTGTTATGTAGACGTTTATTGGATTCATAGGATGTCTTTATTCCCTATGAATAACCCCATGTTGATAGTTCCTTATGTATTAGATTTGACTACGACCATTTTATTGTGGCGATATTCATGTTGATTATGATTATTGTGCCTTATCCATATTCATGCTGCACCGTTACTCACAATTGTTATTGTGCCTTATTGTCCATTAGCCATTGTGGCATTTTACTGTTAACTGCAATCAGTTGTCATGACTAGCTATCATGTTAACCTTAAGTTATATTTTTCTATGTAATCCCTAACCCGTATTGGAGATAGCCTTTTACTTATTAAGCTTTATTAGCTCACCCCACTTATTATCTTTTTCAGGTGAGAACGCTACAAAACTACAGTAGGAGGTCAAGAGAGTAGGGAGATAGTTGAGGAGCACAATAGAATAATATAGTCTCTCCCATGTACTCACCACCTAAAAGTGGTTATGTTTAGTTTATTGTCGATTTTATTTCCAGTCTTTGAACAATATTTGTAATAAAGCTTCTGCACTTTAATGTTATGTTTACATTATTTACTGTTATCATTGGTACAAGAATGAAAAAAGTAAGGACGGCCATTGGGCCGGTCCCGCGACATGAGATCCACATAGGGTGGGTTTCTGGTCGTGACAATGTCACATTGGACTCACTTCTTAGAGTCCTGAGAAATCTTGGAACGTCTCTTTCCTTATCGGTTGTAAAATAGTGTTTGTGAAACCCTAAATTGAGATTGAAGGCTTTAACAATGCCAAAGATGTTACTTAAGTGAGACGACACCTATTTTCACTAGAATTCATGTGAATTCTCAACTGGGTCATTTATGTTTCTTTAAAATTCGATTGTGAAAATGGCCAATTTCTTAGTTTTTATAGAACTAAAAAATGGGTTGACATTGATGTTATGTTGCTTGTCTGAGGAAATTCAATGTTCTTTATTATTAGAATATTTAATGGAAGTTACCAAGTGGGTGGTTTCTAGTTTCTTAGAAATTTGAGTGCTTTTTAAACTACTTAAAAATGGGTAATATTGATTTTATGCTACTTATTTGAGGAAATTGAATATTCTTTATTTGCGATATTATTTTCCTAAATAGTTTTTTGTTATGTTTATAGATATATGTGGAAGTTAATTCTTGTAGTTGTTTGCAACATTATCAGTGTACAATTGAATACTATGTAACTCATTTCTTGGTCATGAAAGTACGGTAGGGTTGGCAAGAAATAGGTGCACACCTTGTGAATTGATATTATAGATAAGGGCTCATCAAGATGGAAAACAGTAAATATTGTGGTCTTTAACAATGCACACTGGTGGATGCGCCATAAAGGTAAGAAGACACAATAAATGATGTGAATGGGTGCATTGGGTGTTGTCATGGGTTTATTGGGTTGTGGGAGATTCTGGTGGGATTGCAAAGTGGTTGTATTGTAATCGTGAACATGTTAAACATATTGATGGACTTTGTATACAGATATTATGTAGTATGTTTTTCATTTTAGTTGGACAATATTGTTCAAATTTAATGTTGTTAAAAATAGCCATAATTTTTTTTTTTAATTTTTGCAATTTAATGATGGCTTGCAATTTAAAAGTTGAGAATAATATTGTTAAACTCTAGCTACATATACAATTTGCTGTCTAACTATGTAGTACTTTGAGTTTATGATAGGTTTTAATGAAGCATGAAGTGCATGCTTTAATACAATTTCAATTTGATATTGTTCTTCTAAACCTGGTGCTACTCTCAATTTGATGTTATTCTTTTAAACATGGTGCAAGCCTCACAATGTTATGGTGTAACCCTATAAAATGACACAACTTGCACAACGTTTGGTGCAACTTACATAACATTGGGCAAAATGTTTTAATTTGTTATTGTTCGTCTGAACCTAGTGCAACCCTTAGAACATTAAGGTGTGCATTACACAATTTAATGTTGACAAATAACCAAAAATGGTTGTATATTTTTAATTTTGGTAGTTTTATGATGTTGACAAACAACATTTGGTGTAATTTACTTAACATTGTGCACCATTTTTGTTTGATGTTGTTCGTCTGAACCTAGTGCAACCCCCCAAAAAAGTTAGGGTGTAACTTTCTAAAACGTAAGGTGCAACTTGCACAACATTTGGTGCAACTTATATAACATTGTGTACCAATTCAATTTGATATAAATCTCACAAAGTTAGGGTGCAAATCTCGAAAACATAAGGTGCAACTTATATAACGTTGTGCACTAATTCTTTACAAAACACTGCACTAAACTAGAGCTGCACCTTTGCACCAAGTGATAATAGCAAACACAAACCAATACAAAGAGTTAAATAAACTGTCTTATAATCAATGATATAGTTGGATATAGAAATAAAAGGCCTAAGTCACATTGGAGGTGCAACTCATTTTTACATTTTCCAGAATGGGTGCAAGTCTTATGACGTTAGGTGCAATCTTCAAATCGTAAGGTGCAATTCAGTGTAACGTTTCGTGCAATTCATACAACACTGAATCATTAACTTACACATTGAAGAACTAAACAACACAAGATAAGTTTGGGAATGTCATTTAAAATATTGAACAACATTATACAAGATGAGTTCAATAATAGTGTAGTTTGTATGTGCATATATATGAATATACACACACACACACATATATACACACGATACTCACACATGTATACACAAAACACTACACATATATTCATGATACATAAATATACACTATACACACATATATACATGCTAAATATATGTGCACACATATATGTATATGTGTATATATCTAGGGTTTGAAAAGAAAGAAGAGACGAGGAAGATATGAGAGAGTGGTGATGGGAAAAATTAGTCATTTTAGAAACTTACTAAAGGGTAATTTTGAAACAAAATACTTTAAATAGTAAAAATTGATGTCGTTTAAATTTTAAGTATTAAGATGATATTTTTTCAATTTCAACACAGCACATGACTGAAAATATATATGAAAACCTGATTGAGTCATAATTTGTCTCTAAAAAAATAGAAATTTTCTTAAGATAGTTTATATATATTTTGAGAAAGGCTAGAATCGGTTCTATAAAGTACAGATGAATTGATTTTAAATTTTTTTGCACATTTTAACAGTAACAGTATATTAGTTCATATATGATCTTAAAACATACTTAAAATCTAAACAAAATTAGACCAAAGAAGAGTTGATTTTCTTAAAAATCAGATAACTTATTGGGTGGTTTTGACACGATACAATTTGAAGAATTCCAAACTGCCCCTAAAAGATGGCGTGCCACATTATCTATAGAAATGAGATTTCTTATTGCACTAGGAGCTGTTGCACTAGGTGCTAAAGCGTGGGTGTTTTGTATCCATTGAGCAAAAACAGATTGTAATTGTATAGTGGTATTTGAAAACATATCTTGGAGATGCCCTAAAGCGCTCATGGTATCATTATGAATATACAAAAAAAAACTGTGAAAGCCTAGAAATATACATGCCTAGTTGAGATGTGATATGATTGCATTGCGATGCCTAAGGACACGATCTAATAGATCATTGAGTAGAATAGTTGGATGATAGTTTCTTACCATAAAAATGTATTGTTCTAACATGTATCACTTACCTTAATGAATGCTGCCCTTCTGCCCTGTCATTATACTTCCTTCAAAACAGCAAACATTAAAGAAGGGTAGGACTTTTGGACCTGGCCAACCCAAAATAGGTCGAATGGCTGGCATTTCCACCACATAACTCGTTGGGTGGTTTTGAGGCAATACAATTTGAAGAATTTTAAACTGCCACTAAAAGATGGCATTCCACATTATCTATAGAAATTAGATTTCTGTTATCTTTCTCCCTCCCAAATTCTAAGGAAGCTGGCAAGAGGGAACTAAGTGGAAGGACCTCAGGAGATGGCCTTTCCTTCTTGTCTATTATCCACTCCAAATTTCCCAATAGCATCTCGAAATTACCCACCATCATCATCATCAAACCAAACCAAAGCATCAGTTGGACGCCGTAGGTTTTTGTGTGGCCGCTTTCCAAATCCACCGCCGTCGTCTATGAGAACCACCCGAATCTTGATTAGATGCTCCTCGGAGAGAAAATCCACCACCGAACGAGAACGTCGAGCAGAAGATGAACAATTTGAATTCGAGAGGCTGTTTTCTAACCTAAATCAAGCCACTCTGAAAAGGGAAGCGGGTTCGTAACCACTGGTGTTGTTGTTACTGTATTATAAACCTTTTTCGAATAGAATTACAGTTGGGTTGTCTCTGATTCTGCCCAAGTTTTTCTATTATTTTCCAGGAAGCCTTACAAGTGCCATTTTTCTTGTTGCTGGTACCACCGTACGTATGCTCTCTTTCTATATGTATGTATGTATTTGTATGTATATATATATATATCTATACTATTATTAATTCCGTATGCAGTGCACTGGTTCATTTTGAATATTCGGATATTGCCGCTTCAACATATCATTCATGAATTGAAAAGCATGTTGCTGATGTTGAATCGATGTATATGCAAAGTTAATATCCCAGGTTTCGTTTTATGAATTGGGCCAACATTAATTCACTGCCATGCAATTGAATTTCTATTAATAGGTAGGTGCAGGGATACTTGCAATTCCTGCAGTGACACAGGAAGCTGGATTTCTGGCCTCTGCAATTACCTGCACTATTTGTTGGATATTTATGGTAATAATTTTAGCCTAATCAGTCCATATTATTTCATCACAGTTGTATTTCTTCTTTTCCGATCTTTTTTTTTGACAAAAAAAATAAAATTGTGAATGACAACCTTGTTAATCACCTAATCTTGTTCAAGTACTTTTGTCAAAGGAAATTATTTCTACAGGACTACCGAGTAGCACAAATTCATTCCCTCATTTGTGTAATGAAGCACCAGTCCAATTGGTGCCTATTGCTACAATGCTATGTCAATCAAAAAGCCAAAATCATCGCAACGTTAATGGATTTTTCCAATCTTCTCTCTCTCTCTCTCTATATATATATATATATATATGTACACACACACACATACATAAATATATATATCTTGTGGCTTATACCTATCAAAAAAATATTTATCTTGTGGCCTATGTTTAGATGGCGTTTGGTTTAGATTATTGAAACTGTTTTTGATTATTGAGATAAACAATTATTAAATAAGTAATTAAAATTAAAATATTTTTGTCTAGAATCATGTACTAAAAAAACTATTTTATCAATAATCATTTTTTTTTTTCTATCCTGCTTAAAACAAAAACAGGGTCCCGCCTAATTATTATCCAATCACTTATTTTCAAATAAACAATTTTAAAATAATCAACTACTTGGGTTATCCAAACACTGATTTTAAATTTTAAAAGTGGTTTAATCAAATTTTCTGATTAAATCAGTCAAAAAAATCTAAACCAAACGATCTCTTAATAAAGTTTGATGCAAATCCTTATATGACGCAGGTTGTCACTGGGCTGCTCATTGCTGAAGTAAATGTGAATACAATGTGTGAATTGGGTTCTGGTGGTGTGTCATTGGTAAATTTTTTGTTTAATTGCTTTCTTTCTTTACCCCAAGGTTGCAATTGATTTGCAGATGTGCAGTTAGGATGTTCTTTTCTTCAAGATGAAAAGAAGAAGAAGATAATATCACTAGTTTGTGGCTCTTGCAATTGATTTGCGGATGTACATTTAGAAGTTCTTTACTTCAAGATGAAAAAAAGAAGATAAGATCACTAGCCTTGTGGCTACTGGTTATAATTTATTTAAGCTGTGCCCCCTTTTTTCTATTGAAGTGTGATGGAAGCATATTTCTTTTACATTAGTAGGGTATGTGGGAAAGATATTATTGCATGGGTACCCATGATTAATATATGATGCAACGCAAGAATTTTCCACTGTTGAAAAATATAAGTTTAGAATGCAGATGGCCTTTTTTTTTCCCTCTTCATAATTCTTCTCTTCTGCATAAGATCATAATTCACCTTTGTGGAACAAGTGATCTCCTTTGAGTAGTGGAGGCCTTGGTATTTGCTACCTTAGGCAATTAAATAAAGTAGTTGTGGTAGTTTGTGGTTGAAAATGATTGCTCTTGGCAAGAAGCATTGGAAGGAAAATACGAGGTTAGCTTTGGAGGTTGGACTACATCCGAGGTGTCTGGCTTGTATGGAATGAGTTTGTGGAAGAGTATCAGAAGGGGTTGGAGTGAGTTTGGCAGCTATATTAGTTTGTGGTAGGGAGAAGAGAAAGGATTTGTTTTTGGCTTGACATTTGATGCGGGGATAGTACTTGAAGAGTAGCTTTCCAAACTTATTCCACATTGCTTGGGTTGTTTGTGTTGCAAATTACATGCATTCCTTAGATCATTGGATTGTGCATGATCCTGATTTATTAGGGTTTTCAGGATTCAGGATTTGCCCTTAGTGGTGGACTTACATCAGTTTTATATGGGGTGAATGTTTGGTTGATGGGGAGGATTCGATTTTATGGAATCCAAGGATTAATGGGAGTTTCGGGTCCGTTCGTATTATAAGGTGCTAAGGGGGCATAGTGGGGTTTCTTTCCATGGAAGAGTGTTTGGAAGGTTGCAGTTCCCTTGAAGGTGCCATTTTCGTGTGTAGTGCAGCTTTGGAGGCTATTCTTACCTTGACACTTTAGGGAGAAAGGGAAAGCTTCTTCGTAATTGGTGTTGCATGTGAAAGAGAGTGGAAGAATCATCCAACCATCTTCTACTCCGTTGAGTGGCTTCTAGAGAGGTGTGGACTGTGCTTTATTCTACCTTTTTTTTTTGTTTGGGGGGGGGGGGGGGGTGTTTGGACTATGCCTAGATTGGTGATTTAGCTTTTCTGGAGCTGGGGGGCAGCTTGCACATCGAGGATGGTCAAGGAGGCTTGGAGGGCAGTGCCCCTTTGTGTGCTTTGGTACATTTGGTGGGAGCAAAATCAATGCACGTTTGAGGAAGTGAGGCTCCCATCATAGATTAAAGAAAAGAATATTGGACACTTTATTTTTTTTTTGGGTTTCAAAGAAATTTCCCATTTCTTTGTGCATGTTTATTGATTTTTTGGGCGAGTTGAATTGTAGAGACGAGACCTTGTAGGTCTCTATTTTCTCTCTTGTATATGGGTTGCGTTGCCTTGGTGCATTTTATATAAACTTGTCAGAAAAAAAAAACCAAAAGAATGTAGATTCCTTGACAGTCACTGTTTCAATTATGCAAATGTGAAATGTTTATTTGATCTGAAATTGTATTGTACCAAGCACAAAATTAATGTAATTTTCTTTAAATCCTGTTTGGCTATGGTTGATTTCAGGTATCAATGGCCACGAGAACTCTTGGAACTGCTGGGGTTCAGATTGCATGGTAGGTTGATTTATCATCATTTATAGTGCTAATAATTTCTACTATTGATAATTTTCAGTTAGTAGCTATTTGCTGTGTGCATGAATGATGCTGCACTTTTCTGATTCGTCAAAGCTCTGTTCTTCATCGGTGTGAAATTAGAAAAGAAAGGAAATTAAAGTGTTGCTGGGATGGCTCCGACGGTAGCCACTCCGATGATGAAGTTAGAGAGTGAGTAAAAAACTGATAAGGATATCATTGATTGTGTTCTTGATGCGTACCTCAATGATGATAATTATAGGATGGTTGTCTTTCAAGGTGGGTAGGATTTGGTACCGTGAAATATGGGATTCACTGTTGTCCAGAGGTGGCAGTCCCATGATGGCTACCTGCTTTACTGTTCCACATCGCTACCTGTTCCACAGTTTCATTATTGCTACCTGCTTCACTGTTCCACGCTGCTACCTGCCTCATCGCTCCAAAGTTGGTTGGCCAAAATGATGATGACGACGAGGTCGGTATGACCGAGGTCGGTACCATTGAGAGGCAATTCTTTTGAACTTGCTGATCCGACGTCAGATTCGGTATAGGAGCTTACTTCGTGACCTACACCCAACAAATTCAGACATGTGTCAAGTTCAGATTAGTTCGTTTATTTTTGGCGTATCAGCTACTCCCCCCCTGAGCCTCAGTTCTAAGCATGCATACAGAACTAAGGCTAGGGTTTTCGCAGGGTCACGCGTACAACAATTAATGTGTCGTTCTGTATTTCGAGGGGATAGGAGCCACAATGGCTTAATTACCACGCGCATTGTTGTTTCGGCAATCGAGGCTATTATTGTTCAGCCATCATTCGGTTTTCGAGACATTAAATGATATCTCTAACGTTTCTTTTAAATAGCGAAGGTGGCCATTTGGTTTTTGTTTAGAGTTTTCATATATCCTCAAAGCAATGGGCGATTTCCGGCATCCTAGCGTGATCTCTAGTTGCTCAGTGCGATCTTCGGCCACCGTCGTCTGGTTTTCTTCCCTTGACAAGCTGGTAATTTCTCATCCCTTCTTGCTTTAGTCATTCCCCTCTTCCTCTTCCACCCCTCCCATCCATCCTCTGTTTCTTAACATGTCGGACTCCGATACTTTCTCCGACAGTAGGGAGGTTAGAGAAGATATAGAAATGGGTAATGATAGGGTTTCTTCTTCTTCTTCTTCTTCTTCTTCTTCTTCTTGGGTCCAGTCAAGAGTCGGGTAGTGAGCCTGATGTGGTGCTTGTGGAAGCCCGCCTTGAGCCTAGGAATAAGAAGGTCGGCACGTCGGGCCGCTCTCAAAGAGAGGAGGGGGAGAGTGCCATCATCGCAGAAGTGTTAAAAACCCTTAGGAAAGCAGTATATGTTTCCAAAAAATGTGACTTGTAGGATTCCCAAGAAGTCCGATCGCCCTTCGGGCATCGAGAGGGGGGAGATTTGCGCCTATCTCGAGTGGTTCGAGATTAGTGTACGGTTCCCTCTGCACCCCCTCCTCAATGAATTTTTCTATTGGTTTAAGATTTGCCTTGCCGAGCTGAATATCAATAGCCGGAGGCAGCTCATGGCGTTCTTAGTGCTAGGTCATATGAATGGGGTAGAGGTAGATTTGAACCTCATCTGGAGCAGTATGGACATGAAGTACCTCAGGTCGGAGGGACTTTACTACATGTCCCTTCGATAAGCACTATAGGCCCCTAACCTTTGTACCCACTTCCAACAAAACATGGAAGAAGTGGTACTTTTTTGTTGGAGGAGGCTGGGAGCATGAAGACTTTGAAAACCGGTTGAGCCTTTTCCCTCGGTACACCGGCTTCAAGGGTGAGACTTCAGACCTGTAATGGTTAATTTTTCTTTGTCCCTCTCCTCCACTAACTGATTTGCTTTTTTGTTTTCTTATGTTTTGTAGATAAGAAAGCTTGGAGGAGGCCTACCCTTACTCCAGAACTTCAGGAGAGGTACAAAAGACTATTGCAGCCACTTGACCGACCTTACGATCGGATTCTCTCCCAACAAAACTTGATGGAGGCAAACTTAGTGAAGAACCGGGCTGTCGTACTGAAGAAGTCAGTACTGTCCGGCTATGTCCTGAGCACAAAGGAGAAAGCTGGAGGCTCATCCTCTTCTGCTGCCGCTCCTCCTCCTTAGAAGAGAAGGAGGGCTGACACTAGGGCGTTTGAAGCTGCCCCTGCACCCCCTACAGAGGTAGGAGCGGAACAGGGGGCTCCGACTTCTTCTCAGGAGCCCCCCACCATCTTCATCTTCGGGGGCCCTCCCTCCATCTTCAGGGCCACTCCTTGCTGCCATCGCTAGAGCGGCCTCGGGGAAGGAAGCTGTAAGACTGGCTTTTGAGAGGTCATGGTCTGCATCCTTCGAGGGTCTAAACCTGCGACAGATTGCCCTTGACCTCATGGTCGGCCATGCACATGTAAATGTTGTTCCTGAAAGAGATATATATTTTTATTTTTTGTTATTTTAACTCTTCCGTTCTTGCTTGTAGGCTGCCCAAGCGATGGCGGCCATTTTGGATCGCCATGGCGACACCGAGAGGGTGAACCATCTTTAGGCCGACCTGGATGCCTCCCGATTTGCTCTTCACTCTCTTGAAGAGAAGTACACTTCTCTCGAAGGGAAGTACAAGGAAGCAATAAGCGTCCTTTAGGCTCAGAGGAATAAATACCTTCTCCGCGTGGAAAGCGATGAAGAAGGAGCACAGGGAGGCAGAGATCGCAGCAACTCAGAAGTTGCAATTCAGCGTAGAAGCGGCCTGAACGGCGGCTAGGGAGGCGACGGAGAAGGAATGATGGATGAGGTGGACAAGATGGGCCGTGAGTTTGTGGATACTAGATACCTTCTCTTCAGGAAGAGGATCCAGAAGCTCTACCTCGACCTGGACATCCCTGGGGTGGATGACGTTGAGGTGGAAGCTTCAGAGCCACCTTCTCCCGAGCCTGCCCTAGTCCAGCCAGCTGAAGGCGCTGTAGTAGAGGATGCCGTGCCTATCTCAGCAGTTCCCCCTGTTACCCTAGAAAAGGTTTTTTTTTTTTTTTGTAACCTTCAGCCCTTTCGGGCTTTCATTAATGAAAGCAATTTTTTCTATCGCTTGTTCTTCTATAAATGATTCTGGTATCGCGTAGACCTGAAATTCTTATAATTTAACAAGTCAATTAATCATACTTCAGACCTGAACGCATTATCCCTCACTCGGGGTTCCAGAAGCAAAACACTTGCAATAAAACAAGGCCCTCAATAAAACTTCAGACTTGATAATTGGCAAGACTTCAGACCTGAAAGCATTATCCCTTAGCCTGGGGATCCAGAAGTAGAATACTTGTAATGAAACAAGGTAATTAATAAAACTTCAGACCTGATGACTGATAAGATTTCAAACATGAAGGCTCTATCCCTCAGTTGGGGATTCAGAAGTAAAGCATTTGCAATAAAACAAGTTCATAAACGGTGCTCCAGACCTGAAAATAATAATCCGCACTCAGGGTTCAGACATAAAACCCTTGTAACAAACAAGACTGCTGTCGGCCTGGAAATGGACCAGATCTGGAGATCTTGTGCATTGGATTGAGACCATGCCTACAACACTTGTGCTCGTAGGGGTCTTTTGAGATGGACCAGATCTGGAGATCTGTGCATTGGATTGAGACCATGCCTACGGCACTTGTGCTGGTAGGGGTCTTTTGAGATGGACCAGATCTGGAGATCTGTGCATTGGATTGAGACCATGCCTACAACACTTATGTGGGTAGGGGGTCTTTTGAGATGGACCAGATCCGGAGATCTGTGCATTGAATTGAGACTATGCCTACAGCACTTGTGCCGGTAGGAGTCTTTTTGAGATGGACCAGATCCGGAGATCTGTGCATTGAATTGAGACCATGTCTATAGCACTTGTGCTGGTAGGAGTCTTTTTGAGATGGACCAGATCCGGAGATCTGTGCATTGAATTGAGACCATGCCTACAGCAATTGTGCCGGTAAGAGTCTTTTTAAGATGGACCAGATCTGGAGATCTGTGCATTAAATTGAGAAACACTTTAAAAATGGGAGAGAGGCTTTATTGATAATATTTTCTCAGATGCTCAACATTTTAGGGCCTAGGAACTGGCTTACCAGACATGTCCTCTAGCCAATAGGTCATAGGCCTGGCAACTCTGACGATTCTGTAGGGCCTTCCCAATTCGGGGAGAGCTTTCTCATGGTGGGATCCTTAGTGTTGGGAAAAACCCTCCTTAGGACAAAGTCTCCGAGCTGGAAAACCATAGGTCTCACCCTCTGATTAAAGCTCTTGGCTATTCTACGCCGATACTCTTCAGCCCTGATTCCGGCCTGCTCCCTTCTTTCTTCTAGCAGGTCGAGATTTTCTACCAGTTGGTGGTCATTGGTTCCTTGATTGAAGGCTTCCGACCTTAGTGTGGGCATGCCGATCTCGACAGGAATGATCACCTCGGTACCGTATGCGAGCGAGAACGGTGTTTCGGCGGTTGATGTCCTTGTGGTTCTGTATGCCCAGAGCACTCCTGGGAGCTCTTCGACCCATTTTCTTTTGGCCTGTTCCAACCTCTTTTTGATGGCGTCGAGGATCGTCCGATTGGTGACTTCAGCCTGCCCATTAGCTTGGGGGTGCCCTGGTGAGAAGAAGTGGTGGCTAATATGCAGGTCGCTACAGAATTTTTCGAATACCTTCCCGGCAAATTGGGTGCCGTTGTCAGAGATGATAACACGGGGTACGCCAAACCTGCAGACAATGTTTTTCCACGTGAAATTTTTCACCTCTGTTTTGGTTATGTGAGTTAAAGGCTCTGCTTCTGTCCACTTGGAAAAGTAATCGATGGCGACGAGCAAATATCTTCTGGTCTGGGGGGTCTTTGGCAGCGGTCCTACAATGTCCATCCCCCCATTGGCAAAAGGCCACAGACTAGCAATGGGGGTGAGCTCATGGTGTGGTCGATGCTGGTACGGGACAAAGTGTTGACATTTATCGCATTTCTTTACGTACTCCTTAGCGTGTCTGAGCATGCCATGCTAATAATACTCCTGAGTCAAAGCTCGGTGGGCGATGGTCCTGCCTCTGTTGTGATTCCCACATATCCCTTTGTGGATTTCGGCTAGGACATATTCGGACTCCTTCGGGGACAAGCATCTAAGGAGGGGCTGGATGTAGGACCTGCGGTCAAGCTTATCGTTTAGGATAAGATACCGTGCTGCTCTGATCCGTGTACTCCGAGCTTGATTCTTGTCTTCAGGAAGTTGTCCCTCTTTCAAGTACTGGAAGATAGGAGTCCTCCAGTCTTAATTCTGCTCTAAGGAGTGTGTGGACTGAACCTCCTCGATACTTGGCCCATCTTGGCAAGAAATACCGACTTCTGAATTGCCCTCAGGTTTGAGGTGAGAGGCCATGTTTGCTAAGGCATCAGCTCGGGCGTTCTGTCCTCTCTCGATTTTGTGGATAGTGAAATCCAAGAATGATTTCTTCAGCGAGTTCTCCAATTCTGCATATTTGATCATTCTGTCGTCTTTGGCTGTGAACTCGCCCAGGACCTGGCCCACCACTAGTTGGGAATCAGAGAATGCTTCGAGACTCCGCACTTCGCATCTGGAGCCAACCTCATGTCGAGGATCAGTGCTTCATACTCAGCTTCGTTGTTCGAAGCTGTGAACCTCAGGGTAACCGCTTTCTCTATGGCGATCCTGTCTGGAGATCGGAGTACAGTACTAACTCAGGAGCCTTTGTCGGTAGAGGAGCCATCGGCGTAGAGCTGCCATACCGCTGTGCCTGCGTTTGCCCTGGGGTTGCCTTGCATAGCTGGAGTGAATTCTACGACGAAATCCGCCAAAGCTTGAGCTTTAATGGAGGTCCGGGGTACGTATGATATATCAAATTCCCCCAGCTCTACAGACCACTTTACTAGGCGCCCTGAGGTATCAGGCTTATACAAAATTGCCTTCAGGGGGTAGGATGTTGGGATCACAATTGGGTGAGCTTGAAAATAAGGCCGGAGCTTCCGAGCAGACATTACCAAGGCAAATGCCAACTTTTCAACCTTGGGATATCTCTTCTCAGAGCCTAGGAGTGCCTTGCTGACGTAGGATACTAGCTTCTGAATCCCCTTTTCTTCTCGGACAAGCGCAGAGCTCACTGCGTTCTCTGACACCGCGAGGTATAGAAAGAGCTTTTCCCCCTGTACTGGTTTGGACAGGAGCTCTGGGGATGCCATATATTGCTTAAGTTCTTGGAAGGCCCTGTCGTAGTCAGAGGTCCATTCAAGGGCTTTATTCCCCCTCAGAGCTTTGAAGAACGGGAGGCAGCGATCGGTGGACCTGGAAATGAATCTATTCAGTGCTGCGATCCTGCCGTTTAATGCTTGGACATCCTTCCTGGACTTCGGTGGCTCCAGCTCTGTCAACGCTTTGATCTGCGAGGGGTCCGCCTCTATCCCCTTTTGCGAAATTAGGAAACCAAGAAATTTCCCCTTATTGACCCCAAAGGTGCACTTTGAAGGATTCAACTTCATCTTGTGCCGCTTCAATATGTCGAAGGTCTGCCTCAAATGCTGGATATGTTCAGTCCTTCTTCTGGCTCTTGACCAACATATCGTCTATATAAACCTCCATAGTGTTGCCGATTAGGGGTTTGAACATTTTGTTCACCAATCGCTGGTACGTGGCCCCGATGTTCTTCAGTCCAAACAGCATCACCCTATAGCAATAGAGACCTCGTTCAAAGATGAAGGATGTCTTCTCTTGGTCTAGGGGATACATTTGGATCTGGTTGTATCTGGAGTACGCATCCATGAAACTCATTAACTCGTTACCTGTAGTCGCGTCAACCAGCTGGTCGATTCTCAGGAGGGGGAAGCTGTCCTTAGGGCATGCTTTGTTGAGATTGGTATAATCGACGCAGACTCACCATTTGCCGTTCTTTTTCTTGACAAGGACGGTGTTGGCAAGTCATTTTGGGTAGAACACTTCTCTGATCATCTTGGCGTCCAACAGCCTCTGGACTTCATCGTTGATGATTTTGTGCCTCTCGGGGGCGAAAGTTCTTTGCTTCTGTCTGATCGGGGGATGGCTCGGATCGGTTATCAGTCTATGGGAGATGAGAGCTGGGTCTATTCCCTCCATGTCCTTGGTTTCCCAGGCGAAGACTGATAGATTACCCTTTAGGAACTCGATCATCTCCTCCTGCTCAGATTGGGACAGGTCTGCGCTGAGCTGTAGATGGCGCTCCCCTCCTTCGTAACTCACCAATGCTTTAACGGGCTCCTGGATTGGTGTCGCCATGCTCTCTCTCCCTCTGGGGCTCAATGGCTCATCAATCTCGGTCGGGTATTCCGTACTTTCGCGAGGCTCAAAAGGCTCAAAGCTTCGATCCTCTCGAGAAGTCTATAATTGCTATTTCTGAGCTTGCCCTTTTAATGCCACGATGTGACATTCCCGAGCTGTCGATTGGGAGCCTCTAACTATGCAAACCTTCTCATTATGAATGTATTTCAGGCACTGATGGAGGGTGGAAGTGATCGCCCCCATCTGGTGGAGCCACGATCTTCCGATGATGATATTGTATGGAGATCGGGAGTCCACGATCATATACTCCGAGAGTAGCGTCTTCTAATCATCCCCTTTTCCCATCGTGGTGGGTAAGTCTATCCTTCCCATTGGCGAGTTCAGAGTTCCGTCGAACCCTGCCATCACGGCAGTGGTGGCCTTCAGGTCATTGGGGCTGAGCTTCATGTGCCAGAAAGGCTCATAGAACAGCACGTTGGCAGAGCTCCCTATGTCCACCAACACTCTCCTAACCTTGAAATTTGCCACTTTAAGTGAAACGACGAGGGCATCACTGTGGGGACAATTTACGCCAACAAGGTCCAGCTCTGAGAACTGGATATGTGGCAGGGGCTTTGGCCTTTTCTCAACCGTGGAGATTCGGAGGACACTCGGTTCTGCCCTTGCTTCCCGGATGTAGCGCTTCCTTGCTCGATTGGACATCCTGGCTAACGAGCTGTTGGCATGGAGGACAAGAATAACTTGGTTATTTTGGCGTGGTTGCTCGTTCCGAGCCTCACCTTGTTCGGGCCTCTGATCTGGCCTCTTCTGCTGTGGCCTGTCGTTCCGAGAACTCTGCCTCCCATCTCGTCGGACGTATTCCCTCAGACGTCCCCACCGGATCAACTGTTCGATCTCTTGTTTGAGGACCCTGCACTTATCGGTGGTGTGCCCGTGGTCCCTGTGGAAGTTGCAATACTTGCTTTGATCTCTGGTGTCCGGGTTGCCTTTCAGAGGCTCTGGCCACCTCAAATCTTCCCGCGTCCGGACTTGTTGGAGGATGTGCGTGAGGGATGTGTTCAGAGGTGTGAATGTTCCGAACCTTGCAGGATTGGGACCATTTTGAGTTCTAGGTGTCGCTCTCTTGTTCGGGCTTCTTCCCCTTTTCTAGGTGTTGTTGGGGTTCCGTTTTTGGGTATTGTCATCCTTCCGAGCTTGCTCTGTGGCTTTTCGGAAGGACGTCCTCGTATCCTCCAGATTTATATACTTCTGCGCCCGCTCCATGAGCGACGCCATGTCTGCAGGAGGATTCTTTGTTAAGGAATCATGAAACCGCTCGGCCCCTAGTCCTGCGTGGAGGGCTGCTACTAAGAAGCTCGTACTACAGTCTGTAATCTCAGTGAGCTCGGAGTTGAACCGAGCGATGTACTCCCGAAGTGACTCCCCCTTTTGCTGCTTTATTGACAGGAGGAATTTCGGGCCTTTTTTGAGTCTCCTGCTGGTTAAAAACCAATCAAGGAACCGTTTGCTGAGTTCGTAAAAATTCGGGACTGACTCCTGTGGGAGATTGTGGAACCATCTTAGAGCAGCGCCTTTGAGACTTGTCACGAACGTACGACACAGGAAGGCGTCAGTGGCCCCATGCAGAGCCATTGTGTGTTGGTAGTGGGAGAGATGGTCCCCAGGGTCTTCTGATCCATCATATGGGGTAAACTTCGGGACAATGAATTTCTAGGGGCATTCTTCCGCCAGTATGGCTGAGGTGGATGGAGTGGTGAATCTTCCGAGCAGCTTGCTATCTCGTGCTGCTTGGGAGGGAGGTCACCCCCCTTGGCTAGGGCCGCTTGTTCAACTGAATCCACTACCTCTTCTGCCCTCAGAGGCATTCTGGATGGGGTTGACTGTTGTCGCCCCGGCATGACAGCCTCAGGTCCCGTGTATAAGGGATGCTCCTGACCGGGAAGAGCGTGATCCGGTTGCCTTTGGAGTGGGGGAATTGATGCTTGCGGCGGCTGGTGATCTGATCGCATTGGGTCGGCCCCCGAATTCGCAGGGCTCAGGATCCTTGTTCTGCTATGATAATGGATAGTAGGATGAGGATTCGGCATCCCTCCCCCAAGGTCGTTTGACGGATGAGGATCTTCTTCGGCGTGGACGGCGCCTGGGGATACGACGAACGTGCAATGGGATCTTCCCCATCATGGTGTCTTCCGCCGGGGGTAGAAGGAAACTGAGTTCCTCCTTCAGGGATGCTTGATGGAAGATGGATAGGGCGGTTTTGCAGGTCCTGGGTTAGAGAAGCTAGAAGCTGAGATATGGCAAAGAGTTGTTCCTGCATCAGATCAGACTGTCGCCGAATCTGATCAAGTTGCTGCTGCACATGATCGGGGGTCTCCCCCCCCTCATTCTCGGCCGGAGGCTGGTTTTGGGAACCTAGTCTTGAATGAAGATTAGGAGCCATGACAAAGGAAATGCTTCTGAGACAATAGAATTAACGAGAACGACTGTCGTTTCCCACAGACGGCGCCAAGCTGATGCTGCACTTTTCTGATTCGTCAAGGCTCTGTTCTTCAGTTGGTGTGAAATCTGAAAAGAAAGGAAATTAGAGTGTCGCCGGGATGGCTCCGGCGGTAGCCACTCCGATGATGAAGTTAGAGAGTGAATAAAAGACTGACAAGGATATCATTGATTGTGTTCTTGATGCGTACCTCAAAGATGATAATTATAGGATGACTGTCTTTCAAGGTGGGTAGGATTTGGTACCGTGAAATCTGAGATTCACTGTTGTCCGGAGGTGGCAGTCCCATGATGGCCACCTGCTTTACTGTTCCACATCGCTACTTGTTCCATAGTTTCATCATTGCTACCTGCTTCACCATTCCACGCTGCGACCCGCCTCATCGCTCCAAAGTTGGTTGGCCAAAATGATGATGACGACGAGGTCGGTATGACTGAGGTCGGTACCATTGAGAGGCAGTTCTTCTGAACTTGCTGATCCGACGTCAGATCGGTATAGGAGCTTACTTCGTGACCTGCACACAGCAAATCCAGACACGTGTCAAGTTCAGATTAGTCCGTTTATTATTGGCATATCAATGAATATTGAAGAGAAAGTTTTAGCTGCCAATAAATTTTGTTTGTAATTGAATTATCTTGAATCTGTGGCAATCTTTTAGGGGCAAATGATCTTCTCCGAATTATGATTGTGAAGTCCACAGCAACCTGTTGATGCTTTATTTATTTATTTATTATTTGCATACAAGTACTGAATCATGCACTATTGGCTTTATGTGAGGATGCAAATAATACTTAATTTTGATGAAATTTATAAAAAGCTGGAACAGTTTATAGTCTACTCATAATTGTCGATAAGTGTATCAGAAGGCATATCATTTTTCAAAAAAAGTATATCGTGTATTGTATGAGCAAATTTTTAAATAAATTTATAAATCTATATACATATAAAGATATATACATTATTATTCAAAAATCAATATATATATATATATATATATGTATATTGTTAAAAATGATATAAATAACATTTCAACTCACTTATAAAAACAAAAATTCAACTAAAATTCCATATTCCTTAGTCCATACAATACAAGAGACAAGAAATTATAAATACTACAAGTTATAACCAAACAATATGTACACATAAAATTTCAGAATAAAAATTATTTTTCTTTTTGGTAAGACATATTTTATAAGTTTATAACAAAACAATATGTCCAAACATAAAGCAACTAGAGGTCCTCAAACACAACAAAGAGCAAACAACCCATAAGGCCATAACAACTGTTCAGAATCAGACAAGTAGACAACAATAAAAATTCATAAACCCAACACACAAGTAGAAGAAGAAGCAAACAATCAAATCAATTGAGAAACCCACCCAACATAATAGAAAAATAAATAAAAGAAAGAGTATTAAGTTGAATATAAATTCCTAACCAAGTCATCACTGTCGTAGAAGAATGGCTTGAGAACAAAGGGTAGACGCTGAAGATTGGAACAAATAGCTTTAGAGGTTCGTTGCACGGCACAATACAGAACATAGGTCGATTAAGGCTTCAGAGAATTAGAGCTTCGTCGCACAGAACATAGGTTGATCAAAATTGATTGAACAGACGAGGTCCCACAATGATCGAAGGAGAGAGTCAAGATAGAATTGAGACGAGGAATCGTTCAAGAATTGAGAATAAGGAGTTGAGGAGTTCGATTGATTAGGGCAGGTGCTGAAGGTTGGAACAGATAGGTTTTAAAAGAACTTAAAACGATGTTTCATAAGACAAAACAAAAAACAGTGAAATGCCTTGTCATTTCAATAGTTGCACTGTCTAGAATGATACAACGATATGTATTGTATCGCATGTTACGAAACCTTATTGTACTGACATAGTGCAAAATGATACAAAATACAGTTATGTATTGATTTCCTCCTGTATTGAAATGTATCATAAGATACGTACATACTAACAACCATGATTCTGGTAAGTCAAGTATATAGAAGATGTAAAGGTCAACAATTCCTAACCTAAGAAGCATAGATATGGACACGGGACATAGAGCACAGATATGATACTGACGCAGACACACCAACATGAGATTTTTCATAAAAGTAGGACTTGAATACGTTGGGGACATGCTGAATAATTTATATGCATACATATGAACATATAATCCAATTTTAACATCATATCAATCAAATTAGGAGTAAAAAAATTCACAAATCATCAAGTGAGAGATTTGTAACTGTAAGCATCCCAACATTAGAAAGAAAAGCATCCCTTCACCTAACAACCCAAAAAAAGCCCCATTGTGTCCCTAAGTGTTGGGTAATGTGTCCCCACGTGTCTGAAATATAAAAAAATAAAAAAGGAATTAGATACTCTTTAACATTTCGGACAAGTGTTCGAGCCTATCCGACATCGACACTCTGGCCCTAGAAAGGTGTTTGAGCTTCATAGTTCCTAACTAGTAAATATTTACGAGAGTCAATGTATTAATACTAAGTTCGGAATTTGAGTATGCTTGTTTTTCTCATAAATGAAGGTGTTGTAGATGTGTTGTAGATAACGTCCCAAACCCAATTAACACATTTGATATCTATTAGATTTCCAGTTTTGAACTATCAGGTGTTGTAATCAAACCTATGAAATCATTAAAATTAATGCTTGATGGTGGTGGTGGTGGTTGTTGGTAGTTTGAAGCTCCAAATAACCTCCTTTCCTTCCTTACCGTTGCACCAAGGCCCACCCTCTCTACCAAAAAACCTACCAAACAAAAAAGAAGTTCAACCAAATAAATCTTAAAGGAACTTGACCTAGTATTAGGGGTTAAACATGTAGAACCACAATCTAATTTCGATGCTTCCATATGTTGAATTGACATGTGGTTCACAACCTAGAATTTTGAATTGCTTCTTTCAATAATCTTCCAGGTTCATTCATTGTTCTTTCACTCAAAAAGAAATATTTTTTTTTTATAGAAAATGATTTGTTGTTTCGTTTCTCCTTCCCTTACTTTTTCAAGAATTTATTCCTTCTCCGATTGAGTAAAAAAATGGGTGACAGCTCGTTGATGTTGGTAAAGCAATTAACTTACCATTAGGATAAAGTGTTTTAACTTTATCAAAGAAACATAAGATCTATGAACCAAGATTCCACTTATTGATCCTCCTTTTACTCCTTATGGTCAAGGTAACTGCAATGGCCACATTTGAACACTTGACTTTGAAAGTAATTATTCACTCACTAAATCACCATACTACAAGGGAGACAAGCTTTTCCTTCTAAGATTTGGTTCACAATTGGTGATGCCTCAATCTATTTGTAGTCTAATTGTTAGTTAGTGTTCAAGAGTGTGATTTGAAGACCATGTTTCATGACATTCTCTTTACTGTTTTACTATGAAGTACAGACACTCTATTTTAGCTCATATATCAGTGTTAGACACATTTGGGACATGGACACGTCTGGGACACGCGAAAAAAGAATGCTCACTTATTTTCTTTGAATTTTGGATGTGTATCCGGAAACATTATGGACATATCTGGGCACATTTTCTTTGGTATTTTTTTCTATATATTCCCCCTCTGTTTCTCCTCTTCTTATCCCTTTTTTTGGGGGTTAGGGGTGGGGTATATATATAATGTTCTATGTAGTAGTTAGTGAATTTATTTTGGAACTTGGATTGTGTATGTTGATGACTAAATGAAGAAGTTCTTGAATTTTTATTGAATGACTTTGTTATTTTGATATCTTAATGACATTGCTATGTGTTTTTATACTAATTTTAATTGAAATAATAGTTAGGTTTTTATTATATGGTCATATAAAAAATAGAAAAAAGATATTCAATGTTTCCTGACGTATCCGTGTCCTTTTTTTTTTATAGAAAAATTTCATGTTTGCGTGTCCTTGTGTCGTATCCGTGTCCCTTGTTCCTTGTCCGTGCTTCTTAGCTGTTCTATGGCATAGTTTGAATGAATGTGATTTATAGATCTTTCAAGCTAGATGTTAGTGCTCAGTGTCTAGTGCTTATTATGCTTCTTGAGAAAGTTAGCTTTGTGTAATTCATTCTCTTTGTACCGATAGTTTTTATTGGGATCTGTATCTCACATTCTAGTATTTTTTTAGCCTCCCATATCTGTCTCTTACTGAATTTGGGTAATATTAATAGACATGCTACTTTAATGCTTCATGCTTTTACTTCTAATGATACCTTTTTGGTAATAAAACAGAAGGTAGTTAATTTTTGCATCTAGAAATAGTGATGGGAAAGAATCCACCACTTAATTGTTTTCCTTGGTTTAAATAAATAATACACATCTTTGCCAATTCTTGTGAAGGGACTAGGAAAATATGCAATGAGAAATTGAAATTTCATATTGTGGAATATCAATGCATGTTGTACAATGAGAACTATTATTAGGCCACCAAATATGGAATTATTAAGCATTCTGAGTTCATATTTGTTCTTTAATCTTCCTAGTATTCATTATTTTGACCATAGTTGTTCCAGTCAGGTGTATAGATACTCAGGTGATCGCGTAGGGATTGAAGTTACCTAAAATACTTGTATGACCCATCCCTAGATGGCCATGATGTAGGTAGGCACCCAGGTTCCTTGACACCCACTTACGCACTTGGTGACTTGAGTGGTCTCTGGGGGTTTGCTTGAGCAACTACGCAGTATGTATCGGTGAGTTTATTGCTAGGTTGTTGTCCTCTTAGAGTATTTGTGAAATAAGCATTTGTCTAGAATTCATTTTTGACCATAGTTGTTATTGTAAGGCGTCTAGACACTTGGGCGAAATGAGTTCAACACTCCCAAAATACTTAAACAAGGTTTTTTTTTTTTTTTAAACAATTGAGGGCACTTCCGACAAGTCCCACCCTTCCAAAAGTTACCAAGTCTCCACACATGCACGCCTTCAAGCATTCAAAAGCAAAACTAACAATTTGCCCAAGGCTTCTAAGAACCAAACATCCAAAATGCCACAAATATCAAATGTCCATCCTCCTGCTAAGTCTTTGGCTCCTTGCCACTACTTGAAATAGGTTGGGGGGTGGGGGGTAAGCGAAAGCCCAGTAGAGATAAAATCTAATCACACTAATAATGAAATGGTGGCATGTGCACGTGTCGGGGAATGGCATATCGAATGCATCAAGTATATAACATCCTGTTCCATCTCATATCCATCCAACCAAATATGTGGCAACAAACAAATGAGTCAACACATGATTCACATCACCTCCTCCATGTCTAAGACATGTCAATCAATTCAAATACTCCATACACATCACTTCCATTTCACAAACAATAATCCATTTCACAAACACACAACGAGTCCTTGTAAACCCTTCCGACAAACCTCACATAGCACGAGTTTTTGTACATTCCTCGCTTTACGGGCTACTAACCCGATGGACACGAGTACCACTTTCCTAGTTTACGGCATACAACCGATGGGCACCGAGCCCCACCCCTGCTTAAATTCGGGATCATCACACCATTCACTTCCACAATCAAATGCATCATTTTCATTCAATAATGAAGCAATGCATTATGTCCAACATGTTAGGGTTTGTGCTCTAAAAGCCTTGTGTTTAATGACATTTTTATTAATAAGAGTTATTATATATGAGAATTATTTTCATCATTTAGCACATGTTTTCATTCATGAGATGAATGGTAGTCCTCAAGTTATATTGTATATGATTATGGTGTATGGAGTGTGACTCATGCACAAAAGATCGTAAGCATAAGTTCCTTATGGCTTGCAAACATTGTTCACATTCTTGAGAAATTGAGGTAATTTATCCGATAGGACTGTAAGACCCTAGCTTCTATGTGATAGGGTGATTTATCTTGATCATCGAAATGATGATTTCAAGTTAGGGTGTTGGTGCATATGATGCATTGAATGAGATCGATTTGAGAACCAATCATGAAAATACTGTCATTTAGATTAGGATTCTCATAGTTACTAAATTGCAAAGGCTCTTAATCTTGAGAGAATAGTTGACTTGAATCCAAAGTATTAGTTACTTTGATTTACCAATGAGAGTTCTTTCTCTGTCAATATTTTGGTATTTTGGATGACTAGTATGATGGAATTTAGGAACACATTCTCAATATGGAATCTATAATCTCATTATAAGAGAAGTTGATATCCCTTTGAGATAATTTATGGGATTTGATTACTTGAGTTTAGGCCTTGCATATTTTAGTAAATTATTTACTAAAAGGAATTAATTATATGATCAAATTATTAGATTAAATACTCTTAAGGTATTTAAGATGTAAATAGAAAGGTTGACAGTAAAATACCTAGTTATATTTATGGATATCAAATTATAGAGGGGCTTGTTTGCAGTAATTTAGTAAATCAAGGATAGGCTTGCAGTTTTTGTAAGTCTCGTGGTTTTTCTGTAATTTACACAAGGCTTAGAGTGCAATTATAATTTTATAGTGGTGTAAATTATAATTAATAGGTTTTTGAAGGAAACTTTCTAAACCTATTGGAGTTAGGATTTGTGGGTCCTTTATGATCCCCTCTCTAGCTTCTATATATAACAATCCATAAGGGTGGCCAGCTACCCATAACAAGACATGTATTTCCACAGAAAAGGTCTTTGGGAGGCTGAGAGCCCACACTCTCATTGTGGCTTGGCAAATCAAGGAATAGAGAGGAAGATTAAAGGTTTCAAAGTATCTCCGAGGAATAGAGAGGAAGATTAAAGGTTTCGAAGCATCTCAAATTCAAAAATTAGATTTGAGGTATTTATTTCTTCCTTCTCATAGTTGATTCATGCATAATTAAAGAGGCAATGTTTGGGACCGAGGCCCTTGCATCAGGGTTGCCAAGATCCTCTCTCGAGTCTCTTACATCTTCATCACAGCCTTGCAGAGGAATACATCAACATATGGTCTTGGCACTAGTAGCAGCTACGGGAGCCTGTCAAGCTAATGGCGGCACCTAGGGGGCCGCAGAGTGTTCACCTCGGTTTCGGGCTTTCTTTGGTGCCATCCTAAGAGTGGTGCAATCCCCAATGGAGTCGTGAAATTGTAAGTGAATGATAAGGGTTGCAAGGAGCCCTGCCTCCCAGAATGACCAAAGAGGTGGTGGAAACTATAGAAGGGCACAAAGTCGGTGGAGAAGAGGATAAGTGATAGGTCAGGGTGGCAGTTAGTCCGTTACGGCAAAGAGGAGTGACCAAGATCCCTTTTTCTGTGGAGGAATGTTCTGCCTTTCCCTTTTGGGCAAGGGTGCTATTTATAGGTGTCTTGAGTGTACGACGATTAGGGTTCCCGTCATTCGCTGCTTGCCATGACGTTTGTCCTTTCCTCATTGGGCTGGGTACTTGATAAGGATATTCCTTGGTCAGTCAATACTGAGCCCCTCTAATCAGCCTCCAATCCACTGGATCCTTGTTCCCAGGTGGGTGCAACTTGGTGTATCATAGTTCGCACCAAACTGCACCTGCGGGCCATGACCAGGTCGTGCAGGGGAGCAAGACCATGATCGTAGGACGGGGTGTGGCTCGCGAACACCTGCATCCCAGGATTGTGACGTATCTCGGCTTGAAGGATCACCACAACTGTGGGGTTAGAGCACGTCGCATCCCTGGAGCGTACCCCAACTGCTGGTCCGAGGATATCACTTTCGAGTGGATACCTCGTGACCATCGCCTCGTCACCGCCTCGGGCTAGCATCGACAATATTAGGGCTATTTGACTTCCCTCGGCATTACATATTTTGGAGACCTCGGTATGTGTCCAATCTTTGGAGAATCCCTCGGCCACTGCGGCGGTCTTCCTTATTCTGGTGACTGCCTCAGTGGTGGCTTTACTAGCTTACCCTTTTGGGTACCTCAGCGAGACTAGTCTCGGATCTAGTCTTACAAATAATAAGACCAAGATTACAATGACATGAAGATGAAGATTAATAACAAGAAGACCAAGATTACAAGATGAATATAGTCAACGCCCTACTTTCTAGTGGCCTCCTCAACATATAATAGATATTCTATCTTTACATGGAAAGTCAATAATTCTCCTTTGATTGGGGAATTACACAACTCACATATACAAAATAAGGAAAGTCAATGATTCCTCTTTGATTAGGGAATTATACAACTCATATATACAAATAAAGAAAAGTCAATGATTCCCCTTTAATTGGGGATCCCTAGAAAACGAAACTATGACCAGCCACAAAAAGAAATTATGACCATCTACAAAAGGAAACTATGACTGGCCTTGATATTAGCCTTAATACCAGCCTTGATAAGATCAACTCCAATTCGATAAAACTTAAAGATCCCAAGACAAATTCTTTTGGTCTGATGTTCAATGTGATCTGAAAACTGAGCCTTTTGCTCTAAATTCAACATGACCCCAAGACTGAACTTAGCTTTGATATGCACAGTACACCACAATCATAAGGACTCATCCTAAATTCATTAAACTTTGAAAATCTCAAGACCAAGGAGTCAGGTTCGATTCCAGATGCAGGAACCAAATATTTCACAGCAGAAAATTGGCAATACAGAAACAATGGAGGGGACCAACCGCACGACTGTATATAGAAATCACACATGCGAGAGAACAAAATGTGGTTTTGGAAAAACCCTGCCTACTTCCATCCACAGATGAGAAAAGATAATTCACTATCACAATTGAGAAATTACAAAGGGTTTCTGGTTTGACAAAAACACACACATATATGTATATTTTTCAGTAGAAACACAATAAACATAAGAACTCATGACGATCCCAATAGTGGCTATTACTTGGTGCAATGTTCTGTCCATTCATTTCTCTTCTTTTTATTGACTTTGGTAATTTCCTATAACTGTAATTAGATACTTTGATACTTTCATTGTTTACTTACATTTATGTAGCGCGTGCCTTTTTTACCCAGGCACATGCAAGTGGAAATTTCATTATTAATGTTTGACCGGAAATGTGAACTACGAAGATTTTACCTTCGTTTTGCACATTCATGTAGGTGATAGTAGAATTTTTTTAGCAATCTATTCTTCCAATTCATATTACCTTATTTGAATCTATAACTACCTTTATAATTTTGATATGTTTTGTTTCTCATCTAATGATAATCCTGCTCTTTTGTTGCAGCTGGTCTTATATTTTCATACATTATGCCCTCCTTGTTGCTTATGTGGCTCGTTCTTCAGATATTTTGACAAATTTCCTCGGCATTCCATTGTATGAACTATAAATCTGGTTTCTATTACAACTTTTGAAAGATTTAGTTTTTGGATGCATTTATCATATTTATTTTTGAAACTACTCTGGCCAGATACTACTATACTATTATAACTTTTATTAATTGTACATTATACTTTCAGTGATAATTCTAGAAAAGAGTCATAATTTACACATTACAAGATCTGACAGTCATTGTGCATTTCAGACAATTGTGAACTTTGAGTATTTAGAATATGAACCTCATTGATGTAGTCAGTCCATAGATTCTTCATTGTTGTCTACCTTGATGTCTGTTTTGTCACTGTCATGGGTTATGCAATCTTCTGAGGCTTCCTCGCAACATGCTGCATCTTACGAAACTTCATTATTCTTTAAACTTTTCAGAATATTGATAATGGAAGAGTAAATATCCAAATTATTGATTAATATTTCATTTAAACGAATCATTAAAGGGCAGTGGGTTAATGAATGTAATTACAAGGTGTCTATCAGTATTCGACATGCTATTCATGGTCTTAGCTTTCCAATAACTTTGATCTTGCTTCAACCTGGAAGACAAATATTATTCATTGCTGCATATCTTGGAAAAATCTGAGGTTTATTATGACGTTCTTGTTACTGAAGTTACTAATTCAATAATTATTTTATTTTGGTGAACTGGAAGAAGATAATTCAATAATTATTATTTATTAACGAATCAGTCTTGTTGTAAATGCTCTAGGAAAAAGGATTTTAGCTTCTGATTGGTTTTAAATTTCTGGTGACGGAGGTTTTGTGCGAGCGGACGAGTACACAAAGCACAGAATGCAACTTCGATAGGCAAGGGTGTTGGTGAGAACTGTAATCAGCAAGCTGTCGGGCATGGTGAGGATTCCCATCGGTTTGTGGAGGTTTGAGGTGCCTGTGTGGGCAGAGATGGGACCCTGGTTCTCGATTTTGGGGAGTGTGAGGGACTGAATCAATGGTGAAACATGGGATGCGGTCGAAAGGTGGTGGGTGAAGTGGTCTCAAGTGCGGCAAGCACTTGGGAGGGGGAGGGGTACAACGTTAACGAATATCACACGTGGCGAGTGATTGACCCTTACCTTATAAGATAAGGATAAGGATTTGAATTTTAAATGTTTTTAGAGCAGATCGGTGATAATGATGTCCTAGACCTTAAATTAATCTCCTCCTCTGTTTCTCTTCTTCCTCTTCTGCTGTACTTCAGTTAACCCTAATTTTTGTACAACTCAATTCAGTGTGGTTTCAGAGTACACAGTCTAGGCTAAGGGATCTCCCAAAAACACGTCAGAATCATAACCCAACGTAAGAGACAAGAATCAATGTATGTTAGCTTAGCTTAAAACATGAATGTAAGAGACAAGAACCAATGCAGGGGCCATGGTGGTCATAATGGTAGAAAGAAAAAAAAGATCCAATTTGTTTGTTTCAAAAGCAATACATTTGACATTTCACTTAAAACATCGATGTCTGTTAGTTTAGCTTTAGATACATGACTCCAAAAGGGAATTACTGAAGGCCACTATCATCCCTTTAAACAAAAAGTTTCCAAGACAAACCAAGTCATGCCTAAATAAGACACGATCACACATTGTTATAAATCACTGCAAAAGACCACAAACCTGTAAACTAGTACTTTAGCTTGGCATCAAAGCTAGCCAGGAAATTGCCGCTGCTAATAAAGCAATAAGTAAACATGCAGATTGTTGACAATAAATGTACACATCATACAAACATTTTATCAGACACCTAGTTAACAACATAAACCGAGAGAAGAGATTATTCTTTACCAAACTAAATCTGCAAGAGTGCAGTTGTAAATCGGATAAATTTCCAATTGTAGGAGTTAACCAAATAGAGAAAAAGAGGAATGACCATAGAGAAAACCAAAAACTCCTTCAGATCTACGTTTAGTAATCCTGCATGTATTGAGAGAAAAGAGCAATAATCAATCAATCACAAAATAAAAAGAGAATTAATAACTTGCAAAATTTAGAGAAATGCTCAATCAACACACCTTGAATCCTTTAATGGAAGTATAAAAAGTGATAAATCTGAAATGGTCAGGTTGGTGCCATTGCGATAGAGAGAGAGGAGAGTAGAGGAAGAACACAAAGGAGCTCAGTGCATGAAGAAATGGCCGGAGACGTTTCCGGAAAGATGAAACAAAATACCCTCTTCTGCACTCAAGGCATAGTGGTGTTCTGATGTCTCTCAGAGCTTGAGTTTTTGGCCTTTAGCCTTTTAGGTTGACTTGATCGATTAAGAAAAAAAACAATTTCTAGTTTGTGTTAAACAGTATAGAGTTGTTTTTTTTTCCTGTTATAGATGATGATCTTCAAATTGTATTCTATTTCAGTCTATTTAAATGTCTAAAGATGAATGACTGTAGTATTCTCAGCTTATGTTATAGAGTTGACTTTCTTTTTCTGTTGTAGATGATCTTCTTACTGCACCTAATGTGCCTAAATGTAGCACAGGCTTCCTTTATATCATGAGAAGTATTTTTATGGATTATATAACTAGTACTTTCAAATATTTGTTGGGTGTTGATGGATGGCATTGTTACTGCAGATGGGGAAGTGCAACCCTGTTTTCATTGCTTTTGGGAGGAATTTGCTATTTTGGAAGGTTGGCGTTTCTTTTTCTTTTTTTCCTGTCCTTCCTTTTGCATTTTAACTTTTACACTATCTTAAACTTCAATCACTCACTTTTGTGGTTAAAATTAAGGGTCAAATTTCATTTATTTTCCATTGAAATGGCCAAAATATTTCCGTTTCTCGAAATACTAGTGGAATACCGAAATTCACATTTTTTTATGGAAACAAAGTTGTTTTTGTGAAAACATACCGAAACAGTGAAAATATTTCTTTTGAATCAATAATAATTCTAGAAGTTGGTAATAATAAGATCCATTTGTTTTTCAAATGAAGGAAGAGTGTGAAGGATTAAGACCCAAAATTACAAGAAGATATTTTTATTTTTTTCCAAAATAGTAGACAAGAAAAAGTAGTAGTAGTGGAAATAAAATGTAGATAAACAATTTATTTAAATACTTAGTTATTAATTATAATTGGCTTAAATTGCTATTTGTTTTACTTATTATATGTAACTTGTATCAAATTGTCTAATTTGTGAATACTACACAATATATATCTATTATGTTATGATATTGTATTTAATTATAATAATTTCACATATTTTATAAAAAATATATAATAATTTCTTATTGGATAAAAATTTAGTTCTAAATTTTTTATACTAGTTTTTAATTAGTAAAGAGTTATTTGGTATTAATAACATATTACATTTACGTTTTGTTTTTCAATTTCACCTTAGTATCTTCTTGTGTGGATAGATGTGTACCCTAAAACATTTTTAATTAATTAATTATGATATTTATCTTCACACATTCATATATTTTACTTTATGTTTCCAAGTGTTTCTATACGTTTTATTTTTTTCATCATTTCCACTATGTTTCCATTTTCTAGGTGATCAAAACTACATTACGAAATGAAATTTTGATCCTTGGTTAAAATTAGCCTTGTACTACCAATGGGACTACAAATATGTTATGTATATAAAGATTGCAGCTCCAAAGCAGTATGTTTTGACTTCGTAAATCAATGGGCTGAACTTTTGCGGCTATTTTTTGGGGTGGGAAACATGGGATGATTGTCTTTAAACTAGAGTTATGCTTGCCAATGGAAAAATTAAGCTATTTGCTGGATAGGTTTTGACATGTTTGGATAAGATGATTGCCATATTGAGAAGTGTGTTGATTGCATCCTTGTGCAATTTTGCTTGCACGTCATGCTAACTATTTTTGATTCTCCCTTGCATTTTAAAAACTAGCCAAGCTTTCTACTATCTGGTATAAAAAACTCAACATTTGGCGATCCATTCATTTCTTTCTCTACATCACTTCAATAGAAATGCCTAATATTCATATTATGGGATCTATTGCTCACCTTGTAGGGGAAATTCGGAATGCATTGAAAAAAACAGATGCAGTCATCTCTGCTATATGAGAGATGGCATTTAGTACTTCCTCAATGCTTTTGCTTTCTGTTTTTGTTCCTTTCTATTATTAACTTTATAAATTCTGACCCTTGATATCTTTTTGGAAGTTACTGTTAATAACTCCAATTTTTTATTTTTTATGTAGCCAGCGGCTTATTGGAGCAGTAAATGGGGTTCTAGTACTTGGTATCCTCGTTTCTTTCACAGCTCTTGTGGTAATACGTGCATTTCATGAACTATACAATGGTTAATATAACCTATATAGGATAATAATTGCAAATAGTTGCACTTGAGTGTGTGATATACACACACACACACACACAAATACATACATATATAGTGTGCGTATGTTGTGGGCATTTATTAATTCTTTTGAAACTTGATCTTAGGGAAGAAAAATATCTTAAACCTGGTACTTTCACATTAAATGAAACAATTAAGAAAACACATTATTCTGAGTATCTTTTGATGAAACTTCCTCTGAAAGAGAATTGTAGTGATAAATATAACCTATATAGGATAATAGCTGCAAATAGTTTCACTTGAGTGTGATATATATATATATAAAACACACACATACACATATATATAGTGTGTGATGTTGCTGGCATTTATTAATTCTTTTGAACCTTGATCTTACGGAAGAAAAATATCTTGAACCTGGTACTCTCATATTAAATGAGGACAAAAATTTAAAACATAACACAGAATTCTATGTATCTTTTGATGAAACTTCCTCTGAAAGAGAATTGTAGTGATAAATTTCAATCTATGAGAAACTTCAACAATTGGATAACTGTTTTGTTGGTTCCATGCCTTTAACTAAAGGACCTCTTCAAAAGTGATTACAAATAAATAGCCAACAGAAACAAGCAAGTAAAAGGAATGTAATTTAACCTTCAAACAAGCAATCCATTTGACCATGGAATGAACATGGTTGATCCAAATCTAAATTATAATACTCACAATCTGAGTTAGAGCCTTAATCCAAATTGTTTAGCTTAATGAACCTTAGCAGGCTTGATAGGCTCATGTAAGATTAGCTTAATTGTTTATTACTGTACATTTAGCTTACATATTCTATAAAGAGAGCTAGACTTGACTATCTATACAGTTTAACTCTTCCACAAAATCTACAAAAGAAAAAAGAAATGTGATATTTCCCTACAATCCAAAAATGAGAAGTGTCTAGAATATGTTTCTTCATTTTAAGAATAGGTGTGACGATTTCTTTCTAATCAAATAGTCCACACAATACACTAAGGAGCTACCTCCAAACATGTCAACGACTCTTTGATGGGAAGCCACATCCAACTAGTTTGGAGCTCCTTCATTGATTAATGCGTAATCCAGATGACCCCCAAAACTGAAAACTTTGGATAAACGATGAAGAAAAGAAGAAGAAAAAAAAGGAGAAGAAAAGAAGTCCTTTCGTATTACAAAAAATAAAAAAAAAAGGAAAATAATGAAAGACCCTTTACAGTAGGGTTAAACAAGAGAACAAAAAGACTTAAATACTAAAGTACCCTTGATGACATGCTAAAATCATGATGCGGCAACAAAAAGCACCGAGAGTTTGTTTAGTAAACACCAACAACGTATAACCATGTGGGACTTCTTAAAGAAGTCAACCAACTGTAAGGTGGAGGGAAGAAGCAGAAGAGAAATTGTATCAAACTGAAGATGATGGTGCACAAAATGGCAATCAATCTTAATATGTTTGGTACAGTTAATAGTGTGCAATCTGAATGGTGCTCTTATTATCACAATACATAGGAGTAAAAGAAGACAAAGAAGTGCCAAGATCAACAAGAAATTATCGCAATTGAACGATCTGCTATAGTAGCAGATATGGCACAAGACTTAACATTGGTAGAAGAATGAGCAACAATAGTCTACTTGTTGCTTTTCTAGGAAATAAGAGAATAGCCAAGAAAAAAAACCAGAGGTAGACTTTCTATCCATAGACTTACCAGCCCAATTAATGTCTGAGTAAGCTCGAAGCTCTAATAACAAGGAGGAAGATAACAATAAACCCTAATACAAGTTACCTTGGAGATAGCAGGAGATGAGGAGAATAGCCACCCAGTGAATTGTGGTAGGCCTTATAATTGAACCCACCCCATCATATTTCACCTATGACATTTACATAAGCCTACTCCTTATCATACCACATTTAGAGTATGTAACTTATTGCATTCTCGTTCCCGTTCCTTGTGTTATAATGATTTGTGTCATAGGTAATATGGAATCAGTCACTATTAATAGAATAATGCAATAAAAGGGATGGGTTCTTTGTAATAGGTCGTGTTTGCATTTTAAACGAAGACCTTTCGCAAGCAACATTGTGGTGAAAGGGAATCAAACTACACCTTCATCCTTTAATATGATGCATTAATTCAAGATGGTAAGTGAAAGTAAAATAGGATAGAACTAAATGAAAGGCCTAGCTGAAAAACAAATGAATGAAATAATAAATAAAATGAAATGATAGTGAAAAGAAAAAGACAGTTTGAAAGTTGGATATGATAATTGATGCTAGGGGTGCAACTCGGGTGGGCCAGGCTCGGGTTGAGTCATGTCCAAGCCCAATCCAAGTTTTAAAACTGTTAACCTAGGCCTGGTCCGAACCCGACCTTGAACCTGAAAATCCAACCCGATCCCGGCCTGAATTAAAATTCATGAGTATCAGGTTCAACCCGAGCCTGCCGAACCTGATTATTAATTCCATTTTTTAGGTTTTATTCACGATTTCTTTAATAAATTGCTATCTTTTTTCTTATTTTGATTATATACTAAAACTTCCAATAATTTCATCTCAATTTCTCCTTCTAAAAGAAACCAAAAATCTTTAAAATAATTCTTTAAACATAATTTAATTTTAAAAAAATGTTGAAGGTCAACAAGTTTTTAAAATTATAAAATGTAAATAGTAATTCTTGTAAGAAAATCCTATAAATCTAATGGTGAATAACTAAAGTATAAAAAATATAATATATAAAATATTAAATTCGGGTTTCGGGTTGGTCTCGGGTTTTCAAAGTATCAACCCAAGCCCAACCCTAATTTAAATCGGGCTTGAATTCTTTTGCCCAAGCCCAACCCTTAGTATAAAAGATGAAGCCCGAGCCCTAAAAACATTCAGGCCGGGCTCGGGTTGGGTTCGGGTTGGCCCACCCAAGTTGCAACCCTAATTGATGCCCTCTTCTTGTAACTTGTTTTCCTTTATATCTTCTTTCATTGGCCATGAACATTCAAAACTTCCATATCTTCCATTAGCTTTAAATTTCAAATATGCCATGTATTGCAGTCCATTGCTTGCCACATTTAGCATTTTGTTTTTGATATGTTTTTTAACTATATAAGTTCGTGTGCAAAAAACTGATATGCGAAATTTTGATAATTCTTAGTTGTTTAGGGTGGGGGAATACTTGGATTCAAAGGTTACTTTGGAGTAGAAATATGAATTTTTCCTATGTTCATTTATTTTATTGAATATTGAGTCAGTTAAAAAATTATTTCCAGTTATCACAAGGGGCGTAATTCAAATGAATAAACATGAAATAGGTGAGAACCAGTAGTCTTTTTGCATCATTGTCCGTGCTCTTTTTTTTAATAGTTCTTTTAACTTCATTTCAAGTTTTACTGTGTCAGCACTAAAAAATGATATTTCCTGGTGGATTGTTTGCTCTTGTCTGTATAATCAACTCAACAAAGCCTTGTCCCAACTATTTGGAGTTGGATACATAAATCTTGACTTGCCATTCTTGCGCTATTTAAGGTCATCCCTCCAGTTAAACCACAAGTTATTATTATTATTTGGCTATTTGAGCCCAAGTTAATTCATTACTATTATTGTTATCATTATTATCTTTTGTAGGTGGTTGCAAGTGGGAACTTGCATTGGGATGCTCTTCTGAAAGCTAACTTCGTGGCTGTTCCTTTAAGTATACCCATAATAGCACTTTCATTTGTTTATCAGGTAACAACACCAACCTTAAGTTATTTATCATTTAAGCATTTGCAACATTTTAGGCCTTTTAGTGTTTAATTCAAATCATTTAAATCTAGTTTTGTTTCAGAATGTAGTGCCTGTTCTTTGCACGAATCTTGAAGGAAACCTGTCAAAAGTAAGGTGAAAAATCTCATTATCATGCTTTTGCTTGGTATAAAACCATTTATTGTATAGAGGTTATATTTTTTGATTATTAGGTTTATCATAATTCAACAATTAACATTGGAAATGATGGGAAATTATTTGTCATTCTCAAGTTTAAGAGAATGATAGGATTTCTTTTAAAGATGGCCAGAAGTTGGAAAACAGTCACTGAGTTTTATCTTTGAAGAATGGTCAATTAGGAATATCCAACTGGACTAGAAGTATCGCTATATGAAATGAATGTCGAAATTTTCTATATTAAGATTGTAGATGTAATGACCTGAACAATTGATTCACAGCATAAATCTAGTCTTTAGAACATTATATGTGGAGTTAGGCATCTTACTTTCTTCTCTAGAAGCCAAACCCAACCAAAACCTTAGATAATAAGTTCAAATATTGGCACTTATCTAGTAAGGGTATGGTGGAATTTCCTTGGAAAGCTATTTGGCATCCCAAAGCTCCTTCGAGGGTGGTTTTTTTTTTGTGTGGACGGTGGTGTGGGGGGGAATATTGATGTTGGATAACTTGAAAAAAAGGGGTATTCATTTGGTCAATATGTGTTCCATGTGCTTAATGAAGGAATAGACTATTAATCATCTTTTTCTTCATTGTCAGTTTGCTAAGGATGTATGGAATTTATTCCTAGTTGTTTTTGGTCATCAATGGGTTATGCCACAGTCCGTTGAAGATCTAATCAAGAGTTGGAATGGCACTTGTGTCTTTTGTGATGAAAGTAGAGCATGGAACTTAGTTCCCTCTTGTATTTTTTGGCAAGAAAGAAATGGTAGAATTTTTGAAGGGGAGGTTAATTCCCTTGTTAGGTTCAAAGATAGGACTTTACATTTGTTATACTTTTGGGTTAAGGAGGCTTATCCTAATTGTATAGATTCATTTGTTGAATTTTTGGGGGGTTTAAGCACCAACTTGTAAGTTGCCCCTTTTTCTGTAATTGCTTGCCCTTCTCGGGCACTTCTATAGAATTATCCTTACTTATCAAAAATAAAATAAAATAGTAAGTTGTACATATTCATTGCATACTGGAGGGAAGATTTATACTGACCTATGGTATGACCATACCAATTTTTGGACTTCTTGATTCATACAAATCAATAGATTATGTAGTACATATTCATTGCATACTGAAGGGAAATTTTATATTGACCTATGGTCTGGTTACCAACTTTTATAGTGGAGGGAAATTTTATATTCATAGAAATCAATAGATTATGGCTGTAATGAATTTTGGACAACTTGTAACCCTTTAGCAAAGTTTTTAGTGCCTTAGTAAATGCATTCAGTTCTGTATGGAGGTACATTGCTACCAAAACCTAAACCAGCTCTTATATATTTATCATTATAAATATTGGCACAAATATCTTTTACCACCATGAGTTTTGACTTTTGGTTTGTTGATGAAAATACATTGTTAAATCTATGAGAGGATGTATTATGATTCAGGGGATTTAACTTTCCCACTAAGAAGTTCTGTTTGCTAATTTGATATAGATACTTTAAGTACAGTGATAGTTATAACTATCTCTTTTAGTTTTCTGTTCTGAATTTGTATACTGTAGATATCACTAACTCTGTCATCTGCAGGACTGCAATTGTTCTAGGCACGGGTATTCCCCTCGTTCTGTTTCTTGTCTGGAATGCTGTTATTCTAGGATCAATCACAAGTTTTGAAACAGGCTCAGATAAGATTGCCGATCCATTACAACAACTGCGATCTACCAATGGAGTCGTTGGGGTTAGTAATTCATGGAAAATGGTTAAATTAAATATTGGAAATTGTAAATAACAAATCATGTCTTTTGTTGGCATTGTGCAGCCAATAGTTGAGGTGTTCTCACTTCTTGCAATTGCAACTTCTTATATTGGATTTGTTTTGGGCCTGTCCGATTTCCTCGCTGACTGTGAGTGTGTTTCTTTCTAAATTTACTTCAAAATTTTTATCATGTTGATTATATTACATTAAGTAAACAGGCTTACGTGTGGTGATCTTGATTAATATATTATTTCTCTGCACTTTTGCATCAATGACAGCACATGGCTCATTGACTCTGTGATTTTACAACTTATGAAGCCAAATTCGGAGTTTCCATGGGCACAGCGAATATGTAGCATGGAGTTAACTTTTCTGGATTTTTATTGCTGGTGTGCTTTAAAGTATTCTGATCATTAGCTTTTATAACTGAATGAAGTTGAGGTTTGCATATTTCTTGAACTATAATCTAAGACAACACAAGTTTTTGTATCACATTGGACTGTGGTCCAGTTTTGTGCCCACCTGTCTATCACGTGTTATCCAGGCCATTAGTTAATATTTTGGGATCTAGACACATTCTTCACAAACTGAAGGCAAGCATATGCAATCTACTCATGTGTATATGGGCTCGTGTGCTGCAAAAACCATCTGCGTGGATCCATGTTCACAATGTATCTGTATCTAGTAAAAAAGTTCCCTGTAGTCAAGTCAAAGTTTTTGCCATAACATTAATGATATAATTGGCATCCTTATATATACATCACTGCATCATGATTTACAAATCAAAATGGAGGCACTGACACTATGATGGTTGGTGCTGTACACATTTTTTTCTCTTTCTCTGCATTTCAGAAACAAATAGAAGTGATTGACTTTGCGAGAGTCTACGCTATCAACCATCTGTGGAAGCTTCTCGTGCTGAATGTCTATTGTGTAATTGTTGACAAGTAGAAGCATTCTTCTTTGTCACAGCCATTATTAGTTTATGACATAGTTGATGAGGAACAAGCAGAACCCCATGGGCTATTCGTATTTGATCCCAGAGGATATTTATTTATGTATTTTTATTTTATTATATTTAGGATTTATTTATTTTAGGACTTAATCTATTTTAGGAGATATTTTTATTTTGGCAAGTTTATTTAGGGTTTAGCTATGTAGGGGTTGATGTTTTGGAGAAAGGATGACTTTGATTATTGAATTAAATTGATATTGAGTTTTCTTTCTGGTTACTCTCTCTCTCTCTCTCTCTCTCTCTCTCTCTCTCTTTTTCTCTTCTCTTCTCTATTCTCTCTTCTGTGCTGCACCAGTTTTGATATCAGAGCCAAAATCTAATCCTTCATCAAACACTGTTCATCATTAACATCATCAGCTGCTGTTGCGATCCATCCTCACCCATGATCCCCATCGACTAACTCCAGTCGATCAGCACAGTCCACCAAATCACCATTGTCGACCATCACCATCACAGCATCGTTTCCTCACCATTGCAGATTATCACGGGTTCCATTTCTGAAAATTCAAGCTCTGTTCTACTATCATTGTTGAGGACAACTGGTAACGAAACTTCTACCACCAGACTATCAACCATCGTCGCAGAATTCACAGTCCATAGTTGCGGTCATCGTCCTCTAATCGGGAGCTGAAACTTCAATAGTTGTTGCAGACCTCCAGCTTTGAACATCACCCTTCATCGTTTCAATTGTCGTTGCAGGCCAGAAGCTTTCAAATGCCCGCCAATCTGAACTCCTGGTCACTGTCATTGACCACTGCTACAACGACTTCTCAATCCGTCGTCTTCTCTTTGTTGCAGACCACCAGCTTTGAACATCACCCTTCATCGTTTCAATTGTCGTTGCAGGCCAGAAGCTTTCAAATGCCCGCCAATCTGAACCCCAGTCACTGTCATTGACCATTGCTGCAACGACTTCTCAATCCGTCGTCTTCTCTTGTGCTGCAGGAAGAAAAGGGTTTCAATCCCTTGTTGCAGATCCGAAGGATATAAAAGAATTGGTTTGATCCGTATCTCCTTAACCCGACCCATCTTTATTGACCCTACCCATCTTTGATTGAACCTGCTGCCCAGAACCAGATTTGACCAGGCTGTCTCATTTAGTCCAGTACAAGGCCCTGGCTGAGTTTCATTAAGTAACCCAACCCATTGGCCCATCTTTTGAAAACCACCTGATCCAGTCTACATTTTATAAAGCCAGCCCATTTGACCCAACAAAAGAAAAAATGGAGCCAACCAAAAGCCAGGCCTGTTTGACTTTTAAAAAAAAAACAGCCCTCTTTACTAGCCCAAGTCCGTTTGGCCCAACCAAAAAAAAACCACTTACCAATGCCCAACCCCGAAACCAAGCAAGTTAATTACCCAAATCTGGCCCCAACTGTCTCCCTTGACTCAATTCAAAATCAGCCCATTACCAGTCAATTTGCTTACTCAAGTCTGGCCCATCTGTCCCAATCCTGGACACAACAGACCAGTTCTATTTAATCAAGCTTTGCTCACTATCTAGTTCCAGAACTGACTCCATCCCTTTTTGACCAAATCTGAAAATTACAGAAGAACCCAAAAAAGTTGTGAAATTTCCAGAACCTTCGAAACTTCCTGAACAACCTTTTCAAAATTTCTTGCAAAACACCCTTAAAGCTTTGAAGAAAAACGGAGCAGCCACTTTGCAGTCATCTTTAGAATATGGTAAAGGCTACTTTGTACCTTGGAAAACGTACGCACTCTCCATTAAAATTTGTGATTAGTGCTATATTTAATTTGATGAGTAAGTAAATTTTGCAAAAAGGTCCATACTTGAGCCCTGTTTAAACCCTTACTTCCTTTGATTGTTCATATAATATCATCATCCTTCATTTTTGCATCTTATTTCACCATGTACCATTAGATCTTGCATTGTTTTTTTCTTTCAAATTTTTATTTCTTGTGTGTGCATTTTACGGTAGGATATAATTTAATTTAGTTGAGAAATTTTAAAGCATATATCAGCATCTTCCTTTGTTTTGTTCCTTTCTTTTTCGTGATTTGATTTTGTCCCAAAAAAAAAAAAAAAAAAAGAAAAAAAGAAAAAAAAAAGAGTCTATTCGTGATGTTAGAAGATACAGATACAAACCCGTTAGGGAGGATCCAATGGACAATCATAGGGTGACTCAACCACGGAATTATCATCGTGATAGAATTCCTAAGTTCTTTGAGGGTGAAAGGGAAGATACCTTTAGATCCGTTCATACACAAAATATGATGTGAACCCGTGAGATTGAAATCCCTTGAATCCACAATCAAATTGAAACTTACCCAAGAAAGCCAAGAATCAAGTCAAGATGATCTAAACCCGTTGAAAACTTGTTTCAAGAACCTAGATTTGATGAGAACGCCACAAAGGGATATGCCTTTGATAAGTTCGTAGTTCACTCAAGAACAAGTAGAGAAAACTGAAAAATTCTCTATGCAGAAAGCTTCATTCACGTTCCTAGCCTCCAAATTACGGCTACAAGTCCTTTTAAAACCCTCCATGAAACCCTAGGGCCGAATAAGGCCTACATCAATTAAAAGACACGAGCTGAACATCTTGAGGCCCAAAACATTCTAAATTACCGACTAAAGCTAATAAAAGAAATCCACTAAATGAGTTAAATAAGCCTAAACACCTACAACCATAAAAACATAAAATAGGCCCACACGCCTATACTTAACGAAATAAAAAGTCTTCACAAAACCACTAGGCTATGCCGCCCCCCTCTGTAACTTTTATCACATGGATTAAAGCTGATTCTTCTTCTTTCAAGCCCATCTTAAATGTTGGGGCCTTGCTCGATAACTCGGCCCAAGTGGATTGCACCAATTCTTGCATTGCTTCCTTGATCTTCTTAGCTCTCGACCTTGTGATTGGCCTATTTGGAACTTGTAAAGGATCTTTAAGACTCGGTCCGCCATGGTGCCCATCTAGGTCTTGGGAAAGGTACTTTAAGCATTCTTCACAGAGATATCACTACGGTTCACCAAGGTATTGCCATGATGAAGTAAGAGACTAGGTATTTCCATGATGAAGTAGATGATTTTCCATCATATCCAAATGAGTCTTTCCCTTACTTGGATAAACCTTTGGGGCACCATTTTGTTAAGAACAAGAGGAGTGACACATTTGTTTCCCTAACATTTATGGAAAGTGGAATCCAAGATTCTAAAATGTGGCCTAGTCCAGTTGTTATCCCTAATCTAGTTACCAGTAATTTTCACACATTTTCACCCTGGGAGGAAAAGGTTTGCAAGATTGTTATTGATGAAATTTTTTCCATGAATGTGATTTCTAAATCTGGAATTGAAAGAACAAAACTTGAGGTTGAACCACATCCACAACCATAAATGGTAACTTGGAAAAAGAATTTTCTTTTGTTAGTCTTAGAGGGATGTCTAGTGCCAATCAAAATAGGTGAGTTATATTCTCAAAATGTATGGTGTGATGTCTTGCACATAAATATTGGTTGTGCCCTTCTTGGTCGACCTTGGATGGATGTTTACAGAGTGACTAAAGGAAAGAAAAATACTTATCTTATTTGGTGTCATGGTAAATTTATTTTGTTAAAGTATGCAAAACCAAAAGAAAAAGGTAGAGAGCTGACACCCAAATCCTTCTCTTAGGTGTCAAGTAATCAAGACTTCCCCATTTTGTCCCCAACTGGATTTGAAAAAGAAAAGAGTAAGACCAGTAAAGAGTAAGGATCAAAAGTTCGTTTTGTAGTGTTGTTTCGGTCACCTAGAAAATGGAAATATTTCAGAAACGTTTTGAAAACATAGTGGAAATGATGAAAAAAAATTAAAATGTATAGAAACACTTGGAAACATAAAGTAAAATATATAAATATGTGAAGATAAATATTATAATTAATTGAAAATGTTTTAGGGTATATGTCCATCCACACAAGAAGATATTAGGGTGAAATTAAAAAAAAATATAAATGTTAATTAGTCATTAATACCAAATAACTCTTTACTTATTAAAAATTAGTATAAAAATTTAAAGCTAATTTATTTATGTAATATGAATTTATTATATATTTTCTATAAACTATGCAAAATTATTGTAAACCATAAAATAATAAATATATATTGTGTAATATCCACGAATTAGATAATTTGACACAAGTTACATATAATATGATAAGTAAAAATAAAGTAATTTAAGCCTATTATAATTAGTAACTAAGTATTAAAATAAATTATTTATCTACATTTTATTTCCACTATTTTTACTTTTCATTGTCTATTGTTTTTGAGGAAAAATAGAAATATCTTCTTATAATTTTAGGTTTTAATCTTTCAATCTTCTCCATTTAAAAAACAAATGGATATTATTTTTTATCAACTTCTAGAAGTATTACTGATACCAAAGAAATGTTTCCATTGTTTCAGTATGTTTTCACTAGTTTCGGTATATTTCTACGAAAACAACTTTGTTTCCACGGAAACGTGTGAATTTCGGTATTCCACTGGTGTTTCGTTTCGGTTCACTAGGAAATAGAAACATTTCAGCCGTTTCGATGGAAACGAAACAAAATTTTGATCCTTGGTCAAGAGATAGATTTAATTGGTAAGGAAGTTCCTTTGTTGTCCAGAAGAAATAACTAACCCACCAGAGGTTACTGATGTGTCAAAAGAATTGTCAAGAAGAGACACCAAAGGAACTAGTTGATGAATTGCCTTCGTTGGGGATTGATCAACATATCACTGTTTTAGTCCCAACCCCCCAGTTGCTTAGTCTTTCTCATTGTGAAATGAACTCTTATGACCCAGTTGAGTTAACATGTCAAATAGATGGGGTTTCACTAAAGGATCCAACTTTTGATAGTTCACATGTCATTTTTACTCCCTTGAGTCTCAAGAAAGGTGACTCTTTGAAAATGTGTGTTGATAGCAATGTCATTAACAAACCTAGAGTCACACGTAAAGTTTCTATCCCTGGTAAGCCTCTTCATGAGATCATTCGTTGGCACTTACCTCATCAGTCTAGTGGCCTAGGTCCTTCTCCTTCAGACTCTCCTCCATTAGTTGGCCTAAGTCCTGTACCAGTGGGGACCCATTCATTTGTATCTACAATTTTTTTTTGCGTAATAGTTTCATGATCTTAATGCCGATATGCGTTATAAAATTGTTTTGGGTAATGAAAATTCTGAGCATGTTGTATCACTACATAACATGAAATTGGAATTTAATGCAAACATCCGTGACATATTTCATGTTCCCCCACATGTTCAAACCTTTGATTTTGCTTGCCTTACCCATAATCAGACCTTAAATCATGTTTACTTGGCTTATCATTGAATATGGGCACTAATCTAAATTTTCATGTGGAGATTGTTTCCTAACCGAGCCACCTTGGAGCCTCAACTGTTTCCCGTAGCCGCAAGTGTTCAAACGGATGGGGTTGCTTTTTCCTTAGCATTAGTTATAGTTTTCCTACCATTTCATTCACAGGGCATGGATCAGTTTGCGGATATTCTTGTTCTTTTGTGGCATGACCACCATCTTAACTCGCCGGAGTCGAGTTCTACTTGGCCGGGGAGAAATGACTGGGAACAAGAACAACCCCACAGGCTATTCGTATTTCATTCCGGGGGTTTTTTTTATATATTTTAATTTTATTTTATTTTATTTAAGATTTATTTATTTTAGGACTTAATATATTTTAGGAGATATTTTTATTGTGGCAAGTTTATTTAGGGTTTAGCTATATAGGGGTTGTTGATGTTTTGGAGAAAGGCATACTTTGATTATTGAATTAAATTGATATTGAGATATTGGATATTGAGTTTTCTCTCTGGTTACTATCTCTTGGTTTCCTCTCTCTCTCTCTCTCTTCTCTTCTCTTCTCTTTTCTGTGCTGCGCCAATAGTATTTCATTGTTTTGTATGCTGAGCAATATTTATATTCATTCAATAGAGGCATTTCTTTCTTAATTTAACTTGCTATTTACTATTTTGAACGTAATAAATTTGCAGTGCTGAAACTCCCATCTGGCCAAAGCAGGCCTCTACCGTACCTACTTACTTTGATTCCACCATTGGTACTATCATTGCTAGACCCAGAAATATTTTTCAAAGCATTGGATTTTGCGGGAACATATGGAGGTATGATTTTAATTCCCTCCGGAGAATGTGCCACTTCAAATTGATGGTTCGGTTGAATGACGTTTGGACCATTTCAGAGGTCATTCACTGGTGGAACTATATGGATTAGATGAATTGGTTACTTCTTTGAATCTGTTTCAATCAGCTGTTATTATTCCTTTCAAACTGAACTCCCTTTCCTATTTTGCTTTCTCGCATGAATAAATTGTTAGTTGTTTCTTGCTTGTGTAGTGTTGGTGCTGTTTGGAGTTCTTCCAGCTGCAATGTCTTGGTCAGACAGATACTCAGGTTCAACCCAGTCTCCAAAACTGCCCCAGCTTGTTCCTGGAGGAAGGCTCACTCTCTCACTTGTGATTGGAGGGGCAGGATGGGTTATTCTTTCAGAATTAATCGAAAACTTTGGGCACTCTAACTAATCAGGAACACAGGCAATTCTGCCGGTTAGGTTGGCATAAACCTTCCAAAGCCTCATAATAAAGTTGGTTATGTACACTTAAGATATTCTTTCTCCAATTTCTTTATTTATATATTTTTATTTTGGTTCCCAATTTCGGTCAAGTCCAGTCCTTGAACTGAATATTTAAAACTCCCAAATCCCGAAAGATAATTTTTCAAATAAATGGAATCTTTGAGTCATAATTCTGTGTTAAAAATATCATATATCTCAGGTTTGACTCTTTGCAGGTTTACACGCCCATGATTAGTGAGTGATGGCATGTGGTATCCTTGAAGATTAATCTGGACTGAAAAATTGATCTTAAGAAAATTGCATTAGGCAACACCTAGACTGCAAGTATCTATAATTTTGATACTTCACATTTCCGTTTGGGTACATTTTGGCTTTCATTGTTCTTGATTTTCATTTTACATTTTAGTATTTTTTGGGTTAAAAACTATGAGAATTTTGAAAATACATTTGTTTTTGAATCGTTTTTTGAAAACACAACTATTTTTAGTTGTTTTCTAGAAAGGGTTGTTTTTAGAAACTGCCTGAGAACAGTTTTCGAAAATGCAAGTTCTTTGATTTTCTTTTTTAAGTTTCAAATTTACCCTGATATTTTCATCAAAGCAATGGATCCTAAATTTGCCCCATATGTTTTAGTTATTCATGATTGTTCTGGATAACTATGAAACTCATTTAAGCGTTGTTTGTAACACACACATATTGGCTCAAATTTTTTGGAGTTGCTCTGAAAAATTCTCAATATATAGACATTTACATTCTAAGAGGAAGTTGAAATTCTGCTGCAACTTGACTTCTTGCTGCATACTCAAATTATTTTGTATCAATAACTTACAATATGAGCAGCAAATAGTTGAATATTAAGGACATCATAATTTTGCAGGAAAGTGCCGTATTAATGTGTTTGTATTTGTGGGGAAGGATTTTGAATTGACCTCATATCGAGATTGTTTCCTATAACAAGATGTTGCTACTCCTTGATACAGTGAAATATTTATAGATAGATATCTGTCTTTTTGAGTTTTAAATGCTCTTTTATCTGCTGCCATTATCCAGCAGCTTCACGTTCATGTCAACAAGTTCTATTCGTATATGTTCAAAGCAGCGAAGGCTGCTCACAGTTTGAAATGTTATTGTAAGAAGGCCTATATATATATATATATATATATATATATATATATATATATATAAGTCCCACACAAATACAAAATCTCAAGTGTTGTAATACGGTGCAAAGATAAAAGAAATAATTGATGGGTCTTAAACTCCTTTAACACAATTATTGACCCGTCCTTTGAATATTGGAACAGTGATTGCCTCTTATTTAATCCTATATGAAACGGCCCTAATGTGTATGTCTAGACGGGAGTAATAGACCTAGAGGAAGGTGAAATGGTCCAAATACCAATTTTAGACTCTTCTCACAAATTATAAATTGATACACAGCAATTATTGTTCTACTTTGATTAAATTCAAATTCTGGTTATCGTGTACGTGATTGCAGCATGTGAGATATCAATGTAAAGGTAAAGTAATACACAAGAGGCATACAATATTTTTGTTGACGAGGAAACTGCCACAGATTAATTGTATATGTGTCGAAAAATCCTGTTGCTCTTACCCAGATGATGAATCCACTAAAGAACTTAGATAGTGTTATAGAAATAAAATAGTAAACCCTGACCTAGTACTTCAAGTCATGTTCACTCATCTGAGTCTCCTCAATCTCATATCCACAAGCATTCGTTGAGTGTAAGTTGCTTTGAATCCACGAATGGCCTCCCAAGCACAATTATGAATGCCCACACAGTCTCGAATTTCTTCGATTATGCAACTCTTGAACTCTACAAGATTGCACTCTTCCAACAATAGAATGGAAATGGTGATCGGGTTCCTGGTCTCTAAGGCTCATGATATGGATGATCAATCATGCGTAGATGGCTTTTTGAAAAATATGTGAAACCTTAAAAATAGTACTGCTCAAAAACTCGCAAAAAGAGTTTATGTATCACTAGGTTAAATGAAAAACGCACAAGGAATATTTTTTTGAAAGAGTTTTGAAATCCTATGCGGTGGTTTGAACGAACCACTTGGTCATTTGAACAAAATGCTTTCAAACTCCGAAACTTGAACTTACTAATTTGGTTATTCGAACAATACATCAAACAAGGTCCCACGAAGGGATTTTATGAAACTACTAGAATAGTCGTTCGAATGACTTATCCCATGAAGCCACTTTATGAAGTCTATGGAATGTTTGTTAGAGCGACACATCCCATGAGATCCCACGAAGCAACTCTTGAGTTTGTACTCACAATTCTCAAAGTATTCCTGGGCGACTTCTGGTCTTCTCCTCTTGCCTCTAGCGACAGTAGATGTTATGATTATAAAAGGGTTCTAATTGATTACCTCAACCATTTTTGTCATCCTTTGTTTCTTTTTTTCAACCCTTTTCTACCGTTTCTCGTCTTTCATGACTTATGTGGGTCCTATGGTAGGGGTTAATATTCATTAAGTATTAATTTAAGGGTGCATTTCTTAAGGACCTATATTTTATAAGTCTTATTTGGTGAAACGAACTCCACCATTGTGTCCAGAACAATCATAAAAGGTTAAGTATGAAGTTTCGTAATTTTTGGCGTTCGTTTGTCTACTTAACTAAGGCTGCAGAGTTGCACTAAATATGTTTACTGGTCTTCATTTATATATTTAAAAAATTCGTTTGGTAAAATGGACCACACCATTAGGTCCAGTGTGCTGAAAAAACCTTAGGTTAGGTTTCTCTGGATCTTAATTTGGTATGTGTAGCATTAATTACGTTAAATATAGTTTTTTGGAACGTAGATGTCATTTTTGTATTTGTTTAGGGACAAAATGGTCATTTTGACACTTTTAGGAGCACTTTTGTAATTCATCAAAAATCAAGAGCTTTTGTGCAATTTTTATAATTTTCTATTTTAATTTAATCATTTTCTTAATTTAGCAAGGTATTTTTAAATTAATTTTTATATTATTTGGGCCTTAATATAATTAAATAAAAATCTTGAGGCCAAATTATAATTTCAAAAAATTAATATTATTTTTCTATTTCAGAGGGGCATTTTTGAATTTTAAAAGTTTTGGTTTGGGGCAATAGTATAATTCCCGGAACTTAATTCCCTCTTCTTGGTGTTAATTCTTATCTATTTAGGAATTATTTTAAAGGGTTCACTGAACTGGAATTAAAAGTTGACCTAATTGGAATTAATTTTCAATTAACCCCTAAACTGAAATTAAGTTAACCCTTATCCCAGGTTTATTAAATTGGAAATAGGGATAACCATATTTCCCTTATTCTTAATTTGATTTCTAATCCTTGCAACCAAACATTCAGAGTTTAGGTTTTAATTAATTAATCCAGCTTCCCAAAACGACATCATTTTGTTTAGCCTTTGCCCACACCTGGGCCGAACCTAACCTGAACCCGAATCCAAATCCGACATGACCCGACCCGAGCGCTATTCATCATCTTCTTCATGAAGGCGATTATTATTCACTATAACCCTAGAATTTTCAACTTTTATTTCGCACATTTTAAACCTCTTTCACATTCTGTTTTTGATCCTAATTAGTTCCTAGGTTCCCAACTTAGGTTTCTTCATTGATTTGGAAACTTAAATAGAGTTCAAAAGCTCAATTCAAGCCCCCATGGCCAAACTATATCGAAGTTTGTTTCCCCCTCAATTCTTAACCAATTCAGTTTTTGTTTCTTCTGTTATGATCCTTAAGACATGAGGCTCCATCCCATGTCTAAAAAATTTAGTTTAAACTACTGTTTGAAAGGATTCATTTTTAACCCAGTTCTGCATCTCGACATAACTTGGCCACCTGTGGGCCAACTGATCGAGTCTCAATGGTTTTGTGTCCCTCATAGGTTCTAGTTTGAGTTTCGAGTGTTGAAAACCCATTTGGTTTCCATGGTTTCAGACCTATCTTTGAAGGTCTAACAATGGCGGTTTGTCTAAAAACTTGAATAAATGTTCTTTTATGTCTAAAACTTGCACAATAACAAGGAAATGAATTAAAATAGCTGAGTCCTTACCTCTTTTGGGTTGAGCTGAAATTTCCTGAATTCTCACCTCTTTCTTCCTTTTCTGTCCAAGTTGTTTCCCTCTCATTTGTTGCACGAAATCTCTCTCTCTCTCTCTCTCTCTCTCTCTTTCTCTCTCGGCTAAGGAAAACTTGTGGTTAGTTGGCCATGGTGGCTATAGGAGGTTAGGGTGGCTGTTGCAAACTTTGTAGCATTCATAGGGTGGCTGTGCATGTGCTTTCTTGTAGCAAGGCTGCATGTGCAGCCTCCCTCTCCCTTTTCTCTATTTTTTTTTTAATTTCCTTTATATATATATATATATATGTGCATACACACACTGACACACTTGAGTTTGTGTTCCTATAGTCTACTATCATGTGCAAGGCAAATGCTTTTTAAAAATAATTTTTAATTATTTGTTTCTAATTTTCTTTTATTTTTCCTAATTTCTCATAATTATTCTTAATTATTTTCATGTAGTTTCACACTTATACACACACTTTAGTGTGTGTATTGGATCCCTAGTGTCATGTATAAGTCACATGAATTTTTAGAATATTTTATATGTATTTCTTTTGTTTTTCTTAAAATTTTAAGTATTTATTTCATATTTTTCTTTATTCCTCATAATTATATGATATTTGATGTAGTAATTTTTTCACTTCAGGTTAGTGATGTATAGATCACTTAATTAGTTAGTCTCACTAACCTAGGTTAGGTTAGGTTGATCTTAGATTATGTTTGATTATAACCCAACATGGGTTATAGCCTAACGAGGGTTAGAGTTTACTGTTGAGTTGTGTTAGTTTTTAACCCTAGTTTAGTTCATACTTTTGTTATAGTGCCTAAAGAATTTTGAGAAGTCCCTTTTATTGTTAATATTCCATTACATTGCCCACATCCCAATCTACTGGGTGTGGGTGTTATATAGAATCCAAATACGCAGTCCATTTCTCCGAATGATGTCTCTAAATTTTTTTATTTGTTAGTGTTCCAAATTTGACTCTGTGACCCCATGAGCCACATCAGTATAAATTAAATGCTACAATTTCATTTTAGGATTATAGTATCATACATATTGCTACTAATTAATTTTATAATTATTTCAACATATTTTCATTTATTCAATTATTTAATCCCAATTAAGACATGAAAATTACCAATGTGCAATTTGGTAATTTTTGAAAAATTACATTTGTCCTTACAAATACAGCAAAAATTAAAATATCCTCAAAATTCTCGGTTACATTACAAAATTGCCTCAAACTTTGTCCCTATAAAAGGAAAATCATGCCCTTCATTATTTGGATACATATTAATCATTGTAAAGTCATTTAATTACCCCTAAACTCACTGTATAGCTTGAAAAATAAATTCTAAAGCACATACTCTCTAAATTTAATCTCCCTTTATAAATTATTTTTCATTTGAAGTTAATTTGTTATCAATAAATTATTATAATTTCCATGCTATTGCTATAATGCACAACATTTGTAAAAAAAATTGAAAACCCACTGAAAGAAGAAAAGCACACCAAATTTAGCAAGGGTGAACTGAACCTCCATTACATACTAAAAATTGTTGTACTAAAATTCAAACATCCTCTATGATGCTTAAGTTAGTATTATCAGGAGTAAATGTGCCATTATAAATTTTAAGGTGAATTAAGTTTATCTTCGTACCTTATGTGTTATTGAGATCAATTGGGAGAGAGTCCCTTTCTCTTTTGAGTTGCTTGCTATTTAAATAGTTGTAGCTTAGCACAAATCTTGGGGTTGCATTTCTTTTTTCGCCTCTTATCATGGGGAATTAATGTAAAAGAGTATAATGCTAATATATTTTGAATTTTGTTAACTGGGTTAATCATCATTGTGGTATGCTCTAGAGAAGATTGTGTAGTTGGCTACTGTAATCAGCCTCTTACAGCATGTTCTAGAATAAAATCATGATCTAGAAGTATGACCAGTTTATTTCCTATCAACGTATATTTGTGCATTGGGTATCGTGCATGTGCGTGAAAATTTTGCTATGATTGGGTGTAATGTGACAAAAAGATGGGTTCTAAAGGTGTAACTTGGAATTTGTGAAGCAAAGTGAAATTAATGAGGTTAGAATTTTGGGTTGTCTTTTAGTGTGTATAACTATAATTGTATGAAAACGTGGTTCTATGATGCATTTTGAAAAAAAAATTAGGGGTGTTTAGCTATATTTTTTAAAATGTGATTTTGCATATAGACCCACTAAATCATAGTTGCAAAACGGAGTTTTTCAAAAGTTAGAAAAACTTGCTTCTCCAAACAACTTTAGCTATTTACAAGGCTAACCATTGGGCACATTACTCAATATATACAATATAAAAGGGTGAAAGGAAAAATTACCGGTGCAAAATTACTTTTACATAATTTTTACGAAACAACTAAAGAACAAACTGATTATGTCATAATCAATTCTCTAGAATCTATTTCCCAATAATCAATTATGTAAAATTCAAAACTCTCCCAAATTCACCTTAAATGGGTGTACTGTAGGGTGAGATAAGAAAATAATTAATTGGTAGAAGGTCCCTGAAAACAAGTGTTTAGAGGCTAAGATCCAATGAACAATTTTTAAACCCAAAAGTCCCTCAATTTTTAAATTGACTAAGCTTAAGTCCAATGTGGTTGATGTGGCATCATTATTTTTTTTCTTATTGAAAAATTTTCCCTAAGTTTTCCTTTTTGTGTTTTTTCCCAAATCGCGATTAAGTCGTCATCACATCCCGCCGTTGCAAACGCGATCTTCTTCGTGAGCATTCCAGGTTTATTGCTATCTTTCTTTCTTTGAAATCTTTGTCATTGTCTTCAATTTACTTGTGATTACCTGTTAGACTCCCCCTCTATCGTTTCTCTCTCTACCTTTTTCATAGATATTTGCCCTAGCCCTCTGTATACAATTATGCATATCTATATTCTCATTTTCTTGAAAATTTGATTCAAATTGGTTATTTCTGATCGTGGATGACTTTGTGAAGAAAAGGGTTGAATTGGTGTTCATTTGAGATTGAATGGTTAAACATTGAACTTGAAATATTTTAACGTTGAACAGTGGATAACAAGAAGGGATTGTATCCAAAAATGGCAACATTTTGGATGGTGACAACTAGATGATGACAACATTAAGAGAATGTAGATGCTGAATGTGAATCGGAGAAGATTGTCACTTCACATAAAAAAAAATTGGTGCATGATTTTGCATCAGTGGAGGGAGATATTATCGATTTACTAAAGAGTGTTCTGGCTGCTTGCAACTACGCATGGTGTAGATTGCGTTTTTACAATCACTTTACTATGAAACCTGATTTTACTCCAAAGGTTCCAGGCTGCAGGCTATACATCATTGGAAAGCTCTACAAGTTTACTTTCTAGCAAAAAAAGTGGTTTGTGATTTTGAATCCTGTGGAAGGGGATATTGCCGTTTTACTAAAACGTGTTTAAGCTGTCTTGGACATAGACATTCTTAGAAAGATCATTTTACAATGAAACTTGATTTCACTCCGAAGGTTCCATGTTGTACACCATACATCGTCGGAAAGGTCTATGAGTCTAATTTCCAGTAAAAAAAGCGATTAGTGATTTCGATCCTGTGGAAGAAGATATTGCCATTTTACTAAAACATGTTTAAGCTGTCTAGGATAGAGACATTCTTGGAAAGGGCACTTTATAGTGAAACCTGATTTCACTCTAAAGGTTCCATACTACACGTCATACATTGTTGGAAAGGTCTATGAGTCTAATTTCTAGAAAAAAGGGCAGTTCATGATTTCTGTCACATCCCGCACCCCACCTTACATAGATGCCGAAGATGTGATGCCAGTTAGCCGCCTTTTCGGTCTCTCTACCGACAATGCGACCAACCAAAGACAAACTTCTGAACTTTCAATGAATTGCATTCCAAATGTAAGGTCAGAGCAGCGAAAATTAAAACCTTTCTCATCTTGAGAATGCAACTTATCTATATACCACAGAGCTATCTACCATAGAGCACGCCTATAACCAGACATCTAATATATCTAGAGTACCAATATCATGAGCCATGTCTCAATTCATCCATTGCATATCAATGAATTCAATCATATCACTCGCTTGAATAGTCGGAATCAGTCTACAAGAATCCAAGTCTCCATAATTCAGTGCCAATCAACTCCTTACTTAGGATGCCTCTCAGCCTACTAGTGTCATATCGTTGTGCCTTCTAATCTAATGGAGATAAATCCTGAAAAAATGTTAGACAATAGAATGAGCTTAAACAAGCTCAGTGAGTAACATAGGTTGCTGGCATGGGTTTCAAAACCAGTTCTTATATACATGATATCAAATAAAATGCATGATCAAATGCAGCTCAACTAGAATAGAACATAACAGACAGAATAATGCCAGAACAGAATAGATCAGAACAGAACAGATTAGAACTGAACAGAACTGAACAGAACTGAACTGAGTACCAATCAGTCAAATGCATATCATCAAATGTGTCTAAACCTCTCCCAACTGCCCATAAGCGAACTACTCGTGGGGCCTCTACCCTATGGGATCAGATGAGAACGGAACATGATAGAATTGAGCGGGACAGAAATAGAACAGAGTGCCAATCATACATACGAGCCTCTCCCAGCTGCCTATAAACGGACTACTTGTGGGGCCTCTACCCTCTGGGTTATGCTTTGGCATAAATCAAATAGCTCAATCTTGTAGTGGGCCTAGGAGTAGACACAACATAAGAAAACAGAATCGGAATAGACTCTGAATGGCGTATAACAGAACAGAACAGAACAGACCCGAACATAATCAGAACAGAACATATCAGAAGCAGGATAGAACAGAATCATGCCATGTGCAATGCAGTACAAAGAGTATGCATGAAAGCATATACATTAAAATAGTACAGTATAAGAAACAATACAATATACGAATCTAGATAGTACAATACATATACACCAAGTCAGGGGTCCAAGTTACTCACTAACTGTTACGCTTATCTCTATTCACAGATAATTTGATAATCTCTAAATACGCTAGGTACCTCCTTGCATATCTTGAATAATCATCATTAATCACAGACAGATTAGAATTCATCCATTCATGTCTTATTCATCATCTTAGGAATCTATCAGATGGCCTAATTAGGTCCATTGGCCTATTACCCACTCATTGGGTTTCAACTTATGCTCTTAAGTTCCTTAAGTAGGCTTAATAATTGTTAGGATTTTAATCGAAGTCATTTGGACTCCAGTCGTTATCAATTAAACACTTATTTAACCTTAGGGGCAAACTGATAATTTTGTCATTCTTGCTTCGGACCTTATCGTGGTCCTCAGAATATTCCATATATCTCATTTATAAATTTCTAAGCCTTTTGGACTTCATTTGGTATCTGCTTTTGATCATCAGGACACATAAGTCATTTCTCATTTTATACATTGACTGTTCTAGAGTCTAATTTAGCCCCTCAATTTTCATACTTATATTTATGACAGTTACTTATATCAGATTGGCCTTTACTTTGCATTTTCTATGTTCAGGGTTATTTTGGTCATTTTATATTTTATGATATTGTAATCCCGAATCATTATTTAGTCACATATATGAGTTCACAGTTATTCGGGCTTCTATTGGTATCAATTTCGTAGAATTTGGACTTTATTTGGGCTTCGTACTATATTAGGGGCATTTTGGTAATTTTATATCGTATGGTGGGACCACCCCGGAGTCCCTGATTGTCCAATCCGACATTTTTATTATGTCCGGAACGTCCAAAAATGTTAAGATAGCCTTTTCCGGATTTTAGTTTGGACTTCATTTGCTTCATTTATGGTCTAGGGGCCTATTTATAAAATAATTTAATTATTAAATTATTTTGCAGGAGTATATTTGAATTAATTTCTCAAAGGCTAGGCCAGAACAAGAATATTAAAAACTATTGGGGTCAAAGTGTAATTTACATAAGTTAGGGTTTTCTTTATTTTAATTAACCCACTAAACCATTAGGTTTACTAGGGTAAACCCTAGATCGGACCAGATACATTGTGAACCTGGCCGGTTCACCTGACTACAAAGAACCGGAATACAATAATCCTGTTGGCTTCCTTAACCCTGTGTAGGTTATCCTTATTTTAGATTGCTGATTTCTTATTTCCATCACCAAACAAGCTGAAATTAATTTAAGTACATGTTCAAAACAACAGGGTTTTAGTAAACCAGATTTGCGTTCGATCAGGTCCCGACCCAACTAGACCCAGGTCTGGCCCAACATTTTAAAAATGACCCGTTCTTCACCACGACATTCCGGCTACTGTGCCAACGTCTTCTCCGTCGCCGGTCGCCAAGGCTACAAGTATTTTCTCACTGTTTCTCCCTATTTTGACGTCGGTTTTTGGATCTTTTTACACCAAATTCATCCTAGGACCTTCAATGATTTATTTAGAATAGTTTTGGATCCTAAACACCTTAGTTTCCGACACCCACATAGGTTTTTCGGCCACTATATTTTTAACCCTAACAATGGTCATTTTTGGACTATTTTTAAGGCTCGAATTCTACATTTTCGACACACACACCTATTTTCCTGCCATGTTCCGGTAGCCAAAAAATGGCTATAAAATGGTCATTTCTTGACCATTTCCTCTGCTTCAAGGTGTGTTGGAACCCTCGGGACAACCTCTTTTATTTTTTGTTCAAAGAAATCAAATTTACTTTGATTCTTTACTTTAACAGTTTTGATAGCCATTTTTTTTCCCAACTTTTCTCTACACAAATTGCTATAAATTCTAATGCAAGAAACATATGATAATAGGAGCAGGGTGAGTGGTGTAACACCCCAACCCTGTATAATTAATGATTAATTATCTAATTATTAATGAGTACCGGCTTACAGAATAGTTAAGGGAATTAATCATAATCCCGACGGTCATGATAGACCGATAAAATAATTAAATATGTCTGGAGAGAATGATATAATACCCGAACCCGATTACTGATTAATTCGGTGAAATAACGCCGTTTTAACACCAACGGAATCCGAATTAGCTAACCCGGGAAATCCCGGATGATTAATAAATGACATGGAACCTCTGACACTGAAGATAACTGAAATACGAAGCTCTCGGAACAAACCGCATTGAAAAAGGAGTTACGAAATGAAAGTTAGGTAGGAAACATTGAGACTGAATTACTGCGTTTGCCAAACGGGGCCTTAGCCTAAAATGGTGGAAAATGCCCAAAAGTGTGGCCAAGGGGAATTGAACCCTTGACCAAGTAGACAAGACCTTGTGTATCCAAAAAATTACCAACTGGGCTAATACTATCTTTGTGTCTATATATACAACAGAAATGTATATAACCTAAAATCTGGTTGGGCCACCTCCTAAATTGGCCAATGGCCAAGCATGCAACACATCATCTCTGCATCACCCTTATGCACCCTAACCCATCATCACCCTACTTCAGCCATGATCACCTCTCACCCAAGCAGATTACATGCAACCAAATGATTGCAAATCAAGCAATCAAATACACATGGCTCTATATGGGATATATGTGTGTATGAAATCTGAATGTGAGGATTGTTTGTATATTGGTATAGGGAGGGTGGGAGAGAGATCAGTGTGTGCATATTAGAGAGAGAAATGGTGTGAGAATTTGTATGTCCATGGTGTGTGTGTGCATGTCATCCATTGGAAATGCACAAAGAAGGGGGAGAACTGTGCACTGTGTGACCAATCCGAGGGGCACGACTGCACTGGAGCCACATGCATGAACACAAACCCGAGAGGAGACCACTGTACAAAGGTAAACCATCAAAAATTTTGAGAATTTCCCTTTGTAAATTTCAGCTATTGTTTTGATGTTCTTGAGAGTATCATTGAATGTATCATAGTTAGACAATGAAATCTGGATTGATTGTGCACATTTGGACCAACAGAACTGCCCCAAAAACACAGAACCGTAGTAAAACCGCCATTAATGGACCTCAGGTTGCCGGTCTGAATCGACCTCAACCAAACTGACTTCTGATGGTCAAGAACTGATCTTGACCTTTCTAGGATCCCAAATATTACCATCCGCGACCCAAAATCACACTGGAAGGCCCTCAAAACTGAAGTTATTAGTTTCGGCCAGAACCCAACTCCAAAATTAGGCCTCTGAACCACGATTTTGGAATGGGATATTGATCCCCATGAACATACGGTCACAACAGACCAAACCTCGTGTGATTTGGTGGAGAAATGAGGATTTAAAAGCCAAATTATCGTTTCAGCTATTCTTCCATAGATCAAGCAATTGAGCTTGATTTGATCAATGAAACCGATGCCAAGTTGTTGGTATAGACTCCAGGAATCGATTGGGATCAAACATGTCGAAAACCATGGCTAAAATGTCACGAAATTAAAAAGGAACAAACTGTAAATTAGGGCAACGAACGGGTCATTTGATGGGGAAGACAGAGTTGACTCGGCCGAATTGACCGAGCCAAGCCGAGTTGGCCCAGTCGACTCATACACGTGTCGGGCAGTGAGCATGCCACCGCATTAATGAAACTACGCCGTTTTGAGGTTACTGTTTTGTTTTAAAAATCAAATTCCGACTGTTTGGATACGGCGTTAATAAATTGAGATCTGAACTGGGTCTGTCCAAACCGAGGATAAGGGAGAAATTAAGGATAACAGGGATATCTTATCCCGGTTTTCTTAAGGGCAGTGAACCGGTTGGTTCACAGTGATTCTGGACCCGTTCAATTCCTGAACCCCTAAACCGTTTGGTCTGAACCCTTAAATTATAAAATTAGTTTTGAACCCCCAAATGTTTTCTGATATTACGGTTTAACCCCTAACAGTTTTGAACATTATACAGTGGCCCAGATTTTTGAGAAATTATTCATTTAAGCTCCTGAAAAGTTAATTAAATAATTATTTAATTACTTTATTAATAGGTAAAATTACAATTTTACCCCTGGACATTAATTATGTCAAACGGAGTCCAAATAACTTAAATAAATAGTATATTTTTACTATTTCAAGCATTCTGGAGTCAATGGTAGAGTCCAATTTGGGAAATTAAGTACCGAAAAATACAGACACGTAGGTGTAGATGACTGTACTGCCCCTGATGATACCCAGGCCCAAATAAAAATAAAAGACAGTCTATTTTGACTATGTCGGGCATTCTGGACTCAACGGTGAGATCCGTTTAATGAACTAAAGTCCCGAAAAAATACAGACACATAAAGTGTAAAATGACTGAACTGCCCCTAGTGATGCCTAGGGCCGATTAAGCATAAAAGATAGTCCAATTTAACTATGTCGGACACTCTGGACCTAATGGTGAGGTCCATTTTATGAACTGAGGTTCCGAACAGTTTGGTTATACAATATGTGAAATTACCAGAATACCCTTAATACTGTACGAAGCCCAAATAAAGTCCGAATTGAGCCAAATTAATACCAATTGAAGCCCAATTACTTATGGGCTCATATATACGATTAAATTATGATTCGAAATCAGAACATCAGGAAATGTAAAATTACCAAACTGCTCCTGATGCCATACGAAACCTAAATGAAGTCTGATTCAGACGAAACTGATACCGATAGAAGCCCAGATACCTGTGAAACTGTATATTTGATTAAATGATGAATCAGAGTCAGAATCTTACGAAACGTAAAATGACCAAAATACCCCTGAGCACATGAAGTGCAAAGTAGAGGTGGAATAAAGGTCAAACAGATCTGATAAATTATCATAAGGATAATTATGAACACTAAAGGGCTAAATAAGACTCCGGAACAGTTAACGCGTAAAACGAGAAACGACTAATGTGTCCCGATGACCAAAAGCAGATACCAAACGAAGTCCAAAAGACTTAGAAAATTATATCTAAGATATGTGGACTATTTTGAGGACCAAGATAGGGTCCGAGACAAGAATGGACAAATTACCATTTTGCCCCTAGGCTAAATAAGCACTTAACTGATAGCGATTTAAAAGATTTAGAACTTCATGTATATGATATATGGGATATTCTGAGAACCACGACTGGGTCCGGGGCAAGAATGACAAAATTACCATTTTGCCCCTATGGTTAAAATAAGAACTTAACTGATACCGATTGGAGTCTAAAAGACGTAGAACTTTATATTTAAGATATAAAGACTATTCTGAGGGCCTTGACAGGGCCCGGGGCAAGAGTGATAAAATGACCGTTTTGGCCCTAAGGCTGAAAAAGTAACTGACTAATAACGATTGAAGTCTAAATGACTTAAATTATAGTTCTGAAGACTACTAAGCCTAATTAAGGAATGAAATAGCCCAGGATGAAACCCGATGAGAGGGCGATAGGCTACTAGGCTATCTTAGGTAAACCGATAGACACCTAAGATGACGAATAAGGCCTGAATGGATGAATTCTGATCTGTCTGTGATTGATGATGATTATTCAGGACATACATGGAGATGCCTGACGTACTTGGAGGTTATCGGATTGTTTGTGCAAGGAGATAACCGTAACAGTTTGTGAGCAACCTTGACTCCTGAATTGGTGTATAAGTACACTGTCTAGTTGCTGTATTTTAAAATACTGTACTGTACTGTACTGTTTTATCTGATACACTGATTTCATGCTTTTACCCAAATGCATGATCTTTACTCTGTCTGGCTTCTCTGTTCTGTACTGAAATCGCTGTTTTAAACTGGTTCTGAATGAACAACTGACTCCTGGTACCACCTTAGTCTTGAGCATTATATGAGCATACTGCACTGTTTAATCTGTGCATACTGTACTATTTATTCTGTTATACTATTCTGCTATGCTCATTACTGATCTGTTCTGTTACTCTGATGTTTTAACTGATCTGTTCTGTTACCCTGATGTTTTAACTGTATTTTCATCTTGAATACTGTTTCAACTGAACGTACTTAACTGTCTTCTCCGAAATGCCTATTTCATCCATATGCTTTATAAACAACAATGGTTTGAAACCCATGACAGGGAACCTGTGTTACTCATTGGGCTTTTCGAAGCTCACCCCATTCCCTAACATTTTTCAAGAATGATATCTATTGGATCTGATGGCACTGATCTGTGGAGACTGGATTATTGAGGATTGAATCTGTTTAATCAGGTGAGTGATGTAATACGAATGACTTGACTAATATGTACTAGATATAGACATGGCTCATGGATTTAAATGGTACTCTAGAGGTTATAGTTCTACTCTGTTGTTATATGTCGGATTATAGATATGCTCTGAGGTTAGAATTGTTAGCTGTTGGATTTTAGACTTGCTCTGTGTGATACATATCCTACGGTGGATACATGAGTTGCATTCCATTGACAAAAAGTTTTTAAATTTCGCTATATCTGACCCTACAGTCGGAGTGCAATTCACTAGAAAGTTCAGAAATTGCCTTCGGTTGGTCGTGTGGCGGCTGACTGGCATCACGTCCTCGACATCGGCGTAGGGTGGGGTTCGGGATGTGACAAGTGGGTACTAACCTCAAATGAGCCTCAGATCTGAATCTTTCTTCCTCAGCCGTTGCTCTCTCTCTCTCTCTCTCTCTCTCTCTAGGCTGATGGTCGGGCATACTTTAGCTCTCATGGTACACACACACATACACACACACACACACATATATATATATATATATATATTAGAAGATGGTTCTAGAACTCGTAGTTACTGCACCTAATATATATATATATATATATATAATATCTCAACCACTACCACTGTTCCACCATTCCTCCTACTTTTTGTAACACCCCGATCTCGCGAAATTAATAATTAATTAATAATTATTAATTAATACCGACTTACAGAATGATTTAGGGAATTAATCATAATCCCGACGGTCGCCATAGACCGATTAAATAAAGAAAATGTCTGGAGGGAAGGGTACCTTACCCGAATCCAAATTGCTGGTTAAATTGGTAAAATAATGCCGTTTTAACACTAACGGAACCCGAATTAGTTAACCCCGAAAATCTCGAATGATTAATAAATGACATGGAACCTCTGACACTGAAGCGAACTGAATTATGAAGCTCTCGGAAGAAACCGCATCGAAAAAGGAGCTACGGAATGAAAGTTATGTAGCAAACATTGAAAATTGAATTACTGTGCAACCAAACGTGGCCTTAACCGAAAATATGGAAAAAATGGCCAAATGGGAGGCCAAGGGAATTGAACCCTTGACCTTTGAGTAGAAAGAAACCTCATCCAAAAATTACCAACTGGGCTACTACTGTCTTTGTGTACAAATATACAATGAAAGGTATATAAACCAGAATTCTGGTGGGGCCACCTCCCAAACTGACCAATGAGGTTACATGCAAAACCTCCATCATGACCTAAACCCCTACACTTCAGCCTCATCATCACATCTCAAGTGTCTACAATTAGACCTAGACCCTACATGTATGATTATGTATGTGTATGAGTGTACACTAATATACACATGAACTGGGGATCTCTACAACAACAAGTGTGTGAACTAAATATTCAGAAATCAAAAACTGTTGGGAGGACTGATCTGTTGAGGGAGAGAGAACCCATGTGAGAAACCATTGTGAGGGTGATGTGTATATCCATGGTCTATGCATGAGGGTGTTCCATGAAGAAGCAAAAGAAGGGAATAGAGGACTGAGATGCATGACTGAACTGAGGCACCATCGAGGACCCCATACTGAGCCATGAATGAGGGAGCCGTGGTCGACCAAGGTAAATGCCATGAAAACCTAGAAAATTTCCTCTTTTTTTTCTTACTGTTTTCAGTCATTTGAGGCCATATAAACTATATGTACGAACTACTGTGAGGTCTAGGAACTAATATAAGTTAACTGGGAGGTTCGGATAGGCCTAGAAACCCAAACCGCCATGGATGACACCTCTAAAACTGGGTTTGATTCGACCTCCCAAAAACCAAGTTTTGATGGTCTAGAAATGATCTAGACACTGAGAGGGTCCCAAATACACCAACCCGCGACCCAAAATCGCATAGTAAGGCCCTCGAATCTGAAATTATTCCTTTCGGCCAAGAAACCCAAAATCTAAAACGAACACCTAAACTGAAATTTGTAAATGGGGAATTGAAGCCCCTGTTCTAAGGGTCACAAAGAACCAAACCGTGTGCGATTTGGTTGAGGAACAAGGCCACACGGCCGAACTGAAATTCTGCGCAATAATCGGTTCTACCGAGCTTAATCTTTGGATTCGAGGCACCAAATCGATGCAAAGTTGTTGGAATCACTCCTAGGGACAAATTGGAACCAAAAACAGTCGGAAACCGTGCTTGGAATGGCACGAAATAGAGAAAAACCGAGGCTGGTATTAGGGTAACAGCGCCCTGCGTGTTGGAGAAGATGGAGTTGACTCGCCAACTCGTTCGAGTTGGGCCGAGTCGACTCATACACGTGGCAACGCAAGATTGTGCCACCCCATTAATGAAACTACACCGTTTTGGGCTTACCTGATTTGTTTTAAATCAAATCCTGCCTGTTTGGTCCCTCGGATAAGAAATTAAAATCGGATTTTGGGCATAACCTGAACATGGATAAGGGGCCAATTAGGGGATAACAGGGATATTTAATTCCGGTTTTCTGAAGTGTTAGTGAACCGGTTGGTTCACAGTGTAATTGGACCGGTTCAGTTCTTGAACCTAAAACCCAAGGGGTTTGAACCCCTAATTTGTGTAATTATGTTTTAACCCCCAATTGATTTCTGAAATTACGGATCAACCCCCAACATTTCTGAAAATTATACAGTGGCCCAGATTTTGGGAAAATTATACATTTGAGCCCTGCCAAATTAATTAAATAATAAAATAATTATTTAATTATTTTATTAAAGAGGTAAAATTACGATTTTACCCCTGGACATTAATTATGTCAAACGGAGTCCAAATAAATTAAATAAATAGTGTATTTTCACTATGTTAAACATTCCGGACTCAATGATACAGTCCGATTTTAGAAATACAGTACCGAAAAATACAGACCTGTAAGTGATAAATTACTGTACTGCCCCTGATGACACCAGACCCAAATAAAAAATAAAAGACATTCTATTTTGACTATGTCGGGCGTTCTGAACTCAACGGTGAGGTCCGTTTAACGAACTGAAGTCCCGAAAAATACAGACACATAAAGTGTAAATGACCATACTGCCCCTAATGCTTCCCAGGGTCAATTGAACATAACAGATAGTCCAACTTAATTATGTCGAACACTCTGGACCCAATGGTGAGGTCCATTTTATGAACTGACGTGCCGAAAAATATGACACGTGAAATTACCAAATTACCCCTAATACTGTATGAAGCCCAAATGAAGTCCGATTGGGACGAAATTGATAGCGATAGAAGCCCAGATACTGGTGAGACTGTAAACATGATTAAATAATGATTCGGAGTCAGAATCTTACAAAACGTAAAATGACCAAAATACCCCTGAGCACAGTAAGTGCAAAGTAGAGGTCAAATAAAGGTCAAACTGATCTGATAAATTATCATAGGGATAATTATGAACACTGAAGGGCTAAATAAGACTCCGGGACAGTAATGCGTAAAACGAGAAATGACCGATGTGTCCCGATGATCAAAAGCAGATACCAAACGAAGTCCAAAGGACTTAAGAATTTACATATGAGATATATGGGACATTCTGAGGACCACGACAGGGTCCGGGGTAAGAATGACAAATTACCATTTTGCCCCTAAGGCTAAGTAAGCCCTTAACTGATAGCGATTCAAGTCTAAAAGACTTAGAACTTCATGTATACGATATATGGGATATTCTAAGAACCACGACTGGGTCCGGGGCAAGAATGACAAAATTACCATTTTGCCCCTATGGTTAAAATAAGAACCTAACTGATACCGATTGGAGTCTAAAAGACGTAGAACTTTATATTTAAGATATAAAGACTATTCGGAGGGCCTTGACAGGGCCCGGGGCAAGAGTGATAAAATGACCGTTTTGCCCCTAAGGCTGAAGAAGTAACTGACTGATAACGATTGAAGTCTAAATGACTTGGGTTATAATCCTGATGACTGCTGAGCCTAATTTAAGAATAAAATAGCCCCGGATGAAACCCGATGAGAGGGCGATAGGCTACTAGGCTATCTTAGGTAAACCGATAGATACCTAAGATGACAAATGAGACCTGAATGGATGAGTTCTGATCTGTATATGATTGATGATTATTGTTCAGGATATACATGGAGATGCTTGACCTATCTGGAGGTTATCGGATTGTTTGCGCAAGGAGATAACCGTAACAGTTTGTGAGTAACCTGGAACTTCTGACTTGGTGTATAAGTACACCGTCTAGTTACTGTATTTTGATTTACTGTACTGTTTTGTATACTGTACTGTCTGAATGCATACTTTTTATACTGCATTACACGTAACATGGTACTGTCCTGCTCTCCTGTTCAGTTCGGGTCTGTCTTGTTCTGTTGTATGGTCTGTCCTGGTTTTATTCTGTACTGTTGCGTCTTGTGAGTAAACCTGACTCCTAAATTGGTGTATAAGTTCTATCTAGATACTGTATTTTGAAGCACTGTACTGTTTTGAACGTTATACTGTTTAAAAAAAAGCATCTATTTAAAGTAGCATATGCCTTGTCCTGATTGATATTGTACCAGTTTGTTCCGTCTTGTTCAATTCCGATATGTCTTGTTCTGATAGATGTATTGTTCCGTTTTGTTCCGACATGTTCAGTTTCGATATGTCTTGATCTGATTGATGTATTGTTTCATTTTGTTCCGTCCTGTTCAGTTCCGATATGTCTTGTTCTGATAGATGTATTGTTCCGTTTTGTTCCGAAATGTTCAGTTTCGATATGTCTTGATCTGATTGATGTATTGTTTCATTTTGTTCCGTCATGTTCAGTTCCGATATGACTTGTCCTGATTGATATTGTTTCGTTTGTTTCCGTCATACTCAGTTCCGATATGACTTGTCCTGATTGATATTGTTTCGTTTTGTTCCGTCATGTTCAGTTCCGATATGACTTGTCCTGATTGATATTGTTTCGTTTTGTTCCGTCATGTTCAGTTCCGATATGACTTGTCCTGATTGATATTGTTTCATTTTGTTCCGTCATGTTCAGTTCCGATATGACTTGTCCTGATTGATATTGTTTCATTTTGTTCCGTCATGTTCAGTTCCGATATGACTTGTCCTGATTGATATTGTTTCGTTTGTTTCTGTCATATTCAGTTCCCATATGACTTGTCCTGATTGATATTGTTTCGTTTTATTCCGTCCTGTTCAGTTCCGATATGTCTTGTTTTGATAGATGTATTGTTCCGTTTTGTTCCGACATGTTCAGTTTCGATATGTCTTGATCTGATTGATGTATTGTTTCGTTTTGTTCCGTCATGTTCAGTTCCGATATGACTTGTCCTGAATGATATTGTTTCATTTTGTTCCGTCATGTTTAGTTCCGATATGACTTGTCCTGATTGATATTGTTTCGTTTTGTTCCGACATGTTCAGTTCCGATATGTCTTGTTCTGATTGATGTATTGCTCTGTTTTGTCCCGTTATGATCCGTCCTGTTATGCCTCTGTCCTTGATTATGCCTGTGACTTGAACTGGTGTTTTGTTCCGTCTGATCCCGTTATGTACCATCCGTTAATAATCTGTCTGTCTTGATTGATATATGGTCCAGTTCCGTTATGATCTGTCCGAATTCTTGACTTGGTATATAAGTTACTGCATAGATACTGTATTTTGATGCACTGTACGGTTTTAAAAGTTAAACTGTCTGAATGCATGTTTTTAAATGCAAACTTTTATACTGTATTGTACGCGGCATGATTTTGTCCCGTCCTACTATTATTTTGTTCGGTCTGTCTTGTTCTATTTTATGGTCTATCTGATTTTGTTCTGCTATGATGTGTCTGACTCTGGGTACCATTCTGATTATGAGCGGTCTGGCATAAGTAGGCTTGATTACGCGCCTAACTGATATACTATTGTTATGCCCTATTATGTTCCGCCCAGTACTGATCTGTTCTAATATTTGAATTAATTGCCTATACTCTCATTGATATTGGCATCATGCACTGTTCCGTCTGTTCTGATTTGTTGTTCCGTTTAGTTCAGTCCTGCTTTGTTCTACTAAAACTGCATTTAAAGTAGATTTATAAAACTGCTATTTCAGAAACAACTGAACTACCCTTGTGCTTTGTAAACAAGAAATGGTTTTGAAACCCTTGACAGGGAACCTGTGTTACTCATTGGGCTTTTCGAAGCTCACCCTATTCCCTAACATTTTTCAGGAATGATATCTGTTGGATCTGATGGCACTGATCTGTGGAGACCGGATTACTGAGGATTGAATCTGTTTAATCAGGTGAGTAATGTAATACGACTGACTTGACTGATATGTACTAGATATAGACATGGCTCATGGATTTAAACGGTACTCTAAAGATTATAGTCCTGCTCTGTTGTTATATGTCGGATTATAGATATGCTCTGAGGTTAGAATTGTTAGCTGTTGGATTTTAGACTGGCTCTGTGGTACATAACCTTACAGTGAATACATGAGTTGCATTTCCCTAACAAAAAAAAGGTTTTAAATTCCGCTGCATCTGACCCTATAGTCGGAGTGCAATTCACTGAAAAGTTCAGAAATTGCCTTCGGTTGGTCGCGTGGCGGCTGACTGGCATCACGTCCTCGACATCCGCGTAGGGTGGGGTTCGGGATGTGACACTTTTCCTCCCATCAGCAGCTTCTAGATTGCTGTCCTTCACCTATTTTTTTTTCTTCTTCAGCTGAGTGAGGCTGTCATGCCTACATATATATATATATATTTCATTTCATGCCTACATATTTATATATATATATATATATGTATATGTATATTTTACACAATATATATATATATATATCGTATACACTCCTATACACATGTATATATATAATTGTATATATACATTATTGATACTAATATATAAATATATATATTTATACATGTATATAATTATATCGTATATGTATATATATATATATATTTCTCACATAAAAATACGCTTCAAGTGTATTTCCCGTATTCTACATCTCACGTGTCGAAAAAACTGGTCATTTCATTTATTTAAATTTTTGGGGTATTAAAATTTTGACTTGTCACGCCCTGAATTTCTACAACCCGAGGCGCGATTGACGAGACAGAAAGTAAAATAAATAAAAGGACAAGAGTAATTAAATTCACTAAACATGCGTCCATTCTCATTAATACATAAAATAATATACAACACATCGTTCATCAGTCATTCGGGCTTAAGCCCTTACATAACAAAATACAAGTCTCATGGATCACAAATATATCCCGTGCCCCGCCCTATCAGGGCATCACAGAGTCTCACGTGGCTGGAGGATCCTCATCTAAAAAATGTTGCCCACGAATGGGTCAGCACAACTGCTGGTATGATGAAATGCTAATGCCAGAAATAAAGCTAAGACGTGGCATGTGCAAAGTGTACATTTATTTCTAAATGACATTCAAGCATCGCAGTAATATACATGAATAGTATGCGTGACACACCCATGCACAACTCTATGCCACACCCATGTCTCGTTTACGGGTACTCCCCGATGGCTACGGAGTACCAATGCAATGGCCAATTTTGGGTTTTTCACCACGGGATCTACACCCTCATAATGCAAAGCACCACGTGCTTACCCACGCCATGTTCTCAAAGAATTCATCATATGCCAATATGCCAATGCAATCTCAATGAACATGGATCTCAATAATATAACATGCTCGGACAATAATAAATAAATCACCAGTCAGTTCCATATACATGCATATCTCGTGTGTACATACATCATAATTCATGTTCTTCACTTTATTAAACTTGCAAGTAACACATAACATGTAAACAACCAATCCCAATAATCAGGTAAACACATTACAAATAAACACATACAGCATCCCAGTCATTCACAAATATTCCTAACTTAACTTCATTTCTAACATTAGCAAAACACCATACCTGATGGGTCAGTCACAACCCAAGAAGAATGTGTACGATATGTAACTGAACTGGTCAATGCAGATGCAAGAGATCAGATCTCCCTCTCCTGTCCTGTAAGTGTCCCTAAAAACATAAATTCCAACTCAGTCTATTTTCATTTGAATTTATGCTATTCATCAAATTTTATGTCTTTAAATTTATAGGTTTCTATTCTGCTAAATTAGACTCTACCATTGGTTCTAGGACGTTGAAGAAAATAAGTTTAGGTTCTCGTAGAACTCAATTCGGACACCGGGGTTCAAAAGGGCGAAACAATCATTTTGCACTTCACACGTGTCCTTACATTTTGTGACCTCTTTTCACAAATCGGACTCCACGGTTGAGTCCGTAATATTCGAGATAATAAAGTTTCATTATTTTTTTACCTAATTCGGAGTTCGTTTGACTGTACTTTAATTCAGGGGCATTTTGGTAATTTTAAAGGTTTCTACGGGTCTTTTATTTTTTGGGACCCCGTCTCGTAAAATGGACCATACCATTGGTCTCAGAATGGTCGAGATAGTCAAAATACACTAATGACTTGCCCCATTTGGACTCCGGGATATTTTTGAATAATTAATTAATTAAATTAATTTAATTAATTAATTTAATTAATAATTTATTAATATTTTATTCATGGGGGGTCAAACATAATTAATCAAAGTTCTGGGGTTCAAAATCAGATTTCTTAAAGTTTTAGGTGAAGGTTCAATTTCCAAAAGGTTCAAGGTTCAAATTGAAATTAGTTTAATTTACTATTCTCAATCAGGTTAACCAAACAGAGGCTAATCCGAGCACAGGGATAGGATATCCCTGTTTCAATTTAATTTCAATTTCTTAATTTCTTATCCTAGGAACCAAACAGCCCCAATTTCTTTTTAATTTAAAACACCCACGCGACACGTGGCAGGGGCGGTCCACACCCGCCCGAGCCGGACCCGACCCGGTCACTCCATCTTCTTCCCTGACTTTCCGGCGAAGCAGCAGTAGGGTTCCGGCGCCGGCGACCCATCTCCGGCGCCGGCGACCCATCTCCGGCGACATTTTCAACTTTTCAAAATGTGTTTTTCTAGGGTTTTTCGCATAGATTCCATATCCAACCTCCATTTCCCTCCAAAACTTACCCATCTCCACGAAATAGAGGGTCAAACCCTCGGTCAACTCTCCGGCCGAACCTTTCCCCTCCATTTTTGTGACTGTTAGCCCATGGTTCAATCCCTATTTTCATTCTAAATGATTTCTGCATCTCCTAGGTTCCATTCTACATCATTCAAACCAAGTTTTTCACATAAAATGATAACACCCATCTCCCATGACTGTGACCTGCAACCTAGGTTTTCTCCCTAGTTTCTCAACCATTTCCCTTCATTCCTTTTGCAAAATAATCCTCACAATACACTCTTTAAGATCCCATACATCGAATAAATTATCATGCCTTAAAAAAAATAAAACAAAAATAGCCCACTGACCAAAGATTTCGGTTTTTCTCCTCTTGGTTTGCTTCCTCTTTCCTTCTGTTCCTCTTGGTCACCTCTGCTTCTTCAGAACTTTCTCTCCCTTGCTCTCAGCCTTTCCTTCCTTCTCTTTTCTTTTCTTCCCACCCGAGACCACCTTATGCATCACAACTCAATCTCACACGTCTCTCTCTCTCTGACCTCTATCACCCTATATCAGCCACTTTCCTTCCCCCAAAATGCAGCTTTGCATTTAATGCAAAGCTGCTCTACTCTAGCATATATATATATATATATATAGCTCACTTCTCTCACACACTAGACACACACCAAACACACACACCCAGCCGACACTACACACCTCACACACTAGGTCTGCTACCTCACACACACTGCCAAATGCATTTATATACATATACATACTCATATACATGTACACAAAATTAAAATATATATATATACATACTCACATCCATGCATACATGATACATATCACATATAATCACACATTCCATTTTAATAACAATAATAATAATAATAATAATAATAATAATAATAATGATAATAATAATAATAAAAAAAAATTCAATAACCATAAAAAAAAAAAAAAAAATTTCCATGTCATAACATCCTTCCCTCCTTACAAAAATTTCGTCCCGAAATTTGAAATAACATAAAACAAAAGAAAATACATCACTGATCAAACAACTCGGGGTACCTAACTCGAACCTCGGCCTCACGCTCCCAAGTAGCCTCCTCAACCCCATGATGGTTCCAACGAACCTTGACCAAAGGGATGGTCCTGCCTCGCAAAACCTGGTCTCTCGAGTCCAACATCTCTACGGGTCTCTGGTCATAGGAAGCGTCCCCCTCTAACTGAAGATCTACCCAGTCAAGTACATGTGAGGGGTCAGGATGGTACTTCCTCAACATGGATACATGGAAGACGTCGTGAACTCCAGATAGCTGCGGTGGTAAGGCCAGCTTATAAGCCACCTCACCAACCCTCCCAAGAATCTCAAAAGGGCCTATAAATCGTGGCGACAGCTTCCCACCGCGCCCAAATCTCCTCAAACCTCGTCTGGGAGATACCTTGAGGAACACATGGTCCCCCACCTCAAATGCCAAGAGCCGCCGCCTCCTATCTGCATAACTCCTCTAGCGACTCTGGGCTGTCAACAACCGCTGCCTGATCACCTGTATCTTGTCCGTGGTCTCACAAACAATATCAGGTCCCAAGGCAGCTGTCTCTCCCACCTCAGTCCAACATACCGGGGAACGGCAAGGTCTACTATACAGTGCCTCAAACGGTGCCATCTCAATACTGGACTGGTAGCTGTTGTTGTAGGCAAACTCGACCAAGGCAAGGTGATCCTCCCAGCTACCTCTAAAGTCCATGACACAGGCCCTGAGCATATCCTCCAAGATCTGAATAGTGCGCTCTGACTGGCCATCTGTCTGTGGGTGGAAGGCAGTACTAAACTGCAGCTGGGTCCCTAAGGCTGTCTGGAAGCTCTGCCAGAACCGTGCAGTGAAACGTGGGTCCCTGTCAGAAACTATGGATACCGGAACCCCATGTAGTCGCACTATCTCTCGAATGTACAACCTGCTGAGGGCGTCTGATGAGTCAGTCACTCTGATCGGTAAGAAATGGGCGGACTTTGTCAGTCTGTCCACAATAACCCAAATCGCATCATGGCCCCTAGGTGACTTCGGAAGACCCATCACGAAATCCATGGTAAAATGCTCCCACTTCCACTCGGCTACCGGTAATGGCTGTAACAAACCTCCAGGCCTCTGGTGCTCAGCCTTCACCTGCTGGCACGTGAGACACCTAGCCACAAACTGTGCTACATCTGCCTTCATCCCAGTCCACCAATACTGACGGCGCAGATCATGATACATCTTGGTGCCCCCTAGGTGCACCGCTAAGCGTGAATGGTGGAAATCCCTAAGGACATCAGTCCTAAGAGACTCGGGAACGAAGACTCTACCCCTGTATCTCAAACCAAGGTCAGAATGGACTGTCCATCCCTCAAATCCCTCAGGGCTAGCAATCCGTGCCCTAATCTGCTCAGCCTCAGTATCCAGCAACTGTGCCTCTATAACTCTGGTCAGAAGGGTAGGCTGTACACACAAGCTAAATAGGGTGGCGTGTCCCTCAAACTCGGTAAGCTCTAAGTCAAACTCCCCAATAGCTCCCATCATCTCCCACTCTCTGATGGCTAGGCTGGCTAAGGTGCTCCTCGGCCTCCGACTGAGTGCATCAGCTATGACGTTGGCCTTCCCAGGATGGTACTGAAGGTCAAAGTCGTAATCCTCTAGATACTCCATCCATTTCCTCTGTCGAAGGTTCAGATTCTTCTGTGTAAAGATATACTTGAGGCTCTTGTGGTCCGAGAACACCTCAAATCTCACCCCATATAAATAGTGTCGCCAGCTCTTAAGAGCAAAGATGACGGCAGCCAACTCTAAATCGTGGGTGGGGTAGTTCTTCTCATGGCTCTTCAACTGGCAAGAACCATAAGCTACTACCCTGCCTTCCTGCATCAACACACAACCCAATCCCTCCCGGGAAGCATCACAGTATACAGTATAACCCAAGCCTCCCTCAGGGATAATCAGGACTGGAGCTGAAGTCAATCTCCTCTTTAGCTCCTGAAATGACTGCTCACAGTCGTCGGTCCACTGAAATCTGACGCCCTTGCGCGTCAGCCGGGTCATCGGTGCGGCAAGGCGAGAAAATCCCTCTACAAAATGGCGGTAGTACCCTGCTAACCCCAAGAAACTCCGTATCTCAAATACATTCCTAGGCCTCTCCCAGCTCATAACAGAGTCGACCTTAGAAGGGTCAACAGATACTCCACTCCCAGATACCACGTGGCCCAAGAACTGCACATCCTGGAGCCAGAACTCGCACTTGGAGAGCTTGGCAAATAGTCTATGCTCTCTCAAGACCTGTAACACAGTCCGTAGGTGGAAAGCATGCTCATCCTCAGAAGGTGAGTAAATCAAAATATCGTCCACAAACACCACCACGAACTGGTCTATGTACTGGCCAAAGACACGGTGCATCAAGTCCATGAATGCCGCTGGGGCATTCGTCACACCAAATGGCATCACCACGAACTCAAAGTGACCATAGCGAGTGCGGAAGGCTGTCTTCGCTATGTCCTCCTCTCGCACTCTCAACTGATGATACCCAGATCGAAGATCAATCTTCGAGAAGCATCTCGAACCTCTCAACTGATCAAACAAGTCATCGATCCTGGGTAACGGGTACTTGTTCTTAATAGTCACCCGGTTCAGCCTCCGGTAGTCCACACATAACCGCAACGTCCCGTCCTTCTTCTTTGCAAAGAGTGCTGAGGCAACCCAAGGAGAAGTGCTAGGATGGATGAACCCCTTACCCTGAAGGTCAGTCAGCTGCTCCCTTAGCTCTCTCAACTCTGTTGGAGCCATGCGGTATGGTGGGATAGATATGGGTACAGTACCGGGGATAAGCTCAATGATAAACTCCACCTCCCGCCTCGGGGGTAAACTAGTCAAGCTGTCAGAAAATACGTCAGGAAACTCCTCTACCACTGGTGGTAACACAACTCTTGTAGCCTCACTATCCCCTGCAATCATACTAGCCAACATATAGCTATGGGCTCCCTAACTCCTAGTGTCGTACAAGGGTGGCACCAAGAAGTCTCCACGATCCCCCGTGAAATAAAAACAATCCCCCTCAGCGGTGCACACCGTAACTCTCCCCCTAAAACAATCGATACTAGCCCGAAAAGTAAACAGCCAATCCATACCCAAGATAATGTCGAAGCTAGTCATATCAAGCACAATAAAATCAAAGCAGAGAGTACGGTCAGCTATCTCAAGTGAACAACCCCTACAGATCCTGGTCAATGTCACACTACCCCCAACAGGGGTATCAACACGTAGCGGTGGATCCATCCGATCTATAGTCAATCCCAATGACATGGCCAATGCAGTGGATATAAAAGAATGCGATGCACCAGAGTCTATCAACACGCTAGCCCATGAACTGAACATAAGAAAGGTACCTCGCACTACTGATGGCCCAGCAGTAGAAGCCTCTGGGGTAGCGACCGCGTACACTCTGCCCTGTACGGTCTGACCCTCTCTGCCCCTGCTGTCCTCCCCCTCTCGGGGCTGGGGCTCTAACACTCAAGGCTGAGGATGCTGGCTGATAGTAAGGTGCTGGGGGTCTATAGCCCGACTGCGTCTGGGGTAAAGGCACCTGGGTGGGCTGGAAATAGTGGGATCTCGGTGCGCTCTGAGAAGTCTGCCCCTGAGGACAATGGGCCTTGATATGGCCCGGCTGATGATAAGTATAGCACACTGGTGTGGCCCTCCAGGCCTGACTCTGAGACTGGGATGGAAGTGGTAGCTGGCTCGGTCCTGTCCCCGATCCCTGACTAGGATCTCTCTGTGGGCAATCAGCCATCCTGTGGCCAGGCTGCCCACACTGGTAACAAGTAATGGTCATCGGTGGTGCCCCTCCTTGAGGAGTGATGGACATAGTAGGCTGGGAAGCTAAAAACTGTGCAGGCCTCTGGGATGTCGATGGAGAAGAGGTACTACCCCGGAATCTCTTCACCGGCCTCCTACCAGAGTGAGCTGGGACGGTCACAGTAGGCTGAGCTGGTGTAAGTGCTAGTGCTGTGGCTGGCCTGGTCTGAGTCCGGGACTCCCTGATCCCTCTAAGAGCTGCCAACTCCCTCTCTACCCTCGTGGCCCTGATCACAGCCTCCTCGTAAGTGTCAATGATGTGACCCGCCAGTCTATCCCTGATAGAGGTCTTCAGCCCCTCTAGAAAATGATAAACTCTCAGCTCCTCCACCCCAATAATGTGAGGGGCAAACCTGCCTAATGCGGTAAACTGGGACTCATACTGCGTCACAGTCATGTCCCTCTGGAGTAGGGTCTCAAACTCTCTCCTGAATCCGACCCTAGCAGTCGCTGGGAAGTAGTGGTCATTGAACATGGCCACAAATGCATCCCATCCCTCTCCGAATCTGCTAATCCTCCTTGCAGATACCTTCCACCACTGGCTCGCTAATCCGGTGAACTGAAAGGTGGCACATCGGATCCTCAAATGTGGCTCGATGATCCCCAGTGAGTCCAGGATCCTCACAATCTGGTCCAGCCACTCCTCGGCTGCCAAAGGATCAGGCTGTCCTGCAAATGACGGCGGCCTCATCCGCTGAAACGCCCTCATGACGAAGGTGTCTTTGGTCTCTCCACCTGTCACCCTGACTTCAGCATCGGCAGCCCTGGCCTCGGCATCAGCAGCCCTGGCCTCGGCATCAGTGGTCCTGGCCTCCTGCATAGCACGGAAACACTCTTGTATAATGGTCGCCAAATCTCTGGCGCCAATAGTCTGCCCCATCTCCTCCACAGGGGCTGGAGCAATACCCTCCTCAGCTGCACTATGCTCTGGTGCGGCAGCTGGGGCAACAACCTCCTCAACTACATCTGGAACAGGGGCAGCATCTCTAGATCTGCCACGACGAGGCTGGGCAGCACCTCTAGGTGCACCTCTACCCCTGCCCCGTCTGGGTGGTCTGCCTCTCGTAGGAGCTCGTCTAGGAGGCATATCTACAAATCCAAGAGAAAAATTCAATATCACCTTTTCACATAATTACAATGAGGTGTGCATCAAGACACATAATCACGTAGCACACAAAATCCTATCACATGCTGCTAACAGTTCACACTAAGTCTCATTCTTTCCTCTAGGGTCTCATGGTGTTAAACAACACCTCACAGTCTCTAGGTATTCGAACCTATGCTCTGATACCACGTTGTCACGCCCCGAATTTCTACAACCTGAGGCGCGACTGACGAGACAGAAAGTAAAATAAATAAAAGGACAAGAGTAATTAAATTCACTAAACATGCGTCCATTCTCATTAATACATAAAATAATATACAACACATCGTTCATCAGTCATTCGGGCTTAAGCCCTTACATAACAAAATACAAGTCTCATGGATCAAAAATATATCCCGTGCCCCGCCCTATCAGGGCATCACAGAGTCTCACGTGGCTGGAGGATCCTCATCTAAAAAATGTTGCCCACGAATGGGTCAGCACAACTGCTGGTATGATGAAATGCTAATGCCAGAAATAAAGCTAAGACGTGGCATGTGCAAAGTGTACATTTATTTCTAAATGACATTCAAGCATCGCAGTAATATAGATGAATAGTATGCGTGACACACCCATGCACAACTCTATGCCACACCCATGTCTCGTTTACGGGTACTCCCCGATGGCTACGGAGTACCAATGCAATGGCCAATTTTGGGTTTTTCACCACGGGATCTACACCCTCATAATGCAAAGCACCACGTGCTTACCCACGCCATGTTCTCAAAGAATTCATCATATGCCAATATGCCAATGCAATCTCAATGAACATGGATCTCAATAATATAACATGCTCGGACAATAATAAATAAATCACCAGTCAGTTCCATATACATGCATATCTCGTGTGTACATACATCATAATTCATGTTCTTCACTTTATTAAACTTGCAAGTAACACATAACATGTAAACAACCAATCCCAATAATCAGGTAAACACATTACAAATAAACACATACAGCATCCCAGTCATTCACAAATATTCCTAACTTAACTTCATTTCTAACATTAGCAAAACACCATACCTGATGGGTCAGTCACAACCCAAGAAGAATGTGTACGATATGTAACTGAACTGGTCAATGCAGATGCAAGAGATCAGATCTCCCTCTCCTGTCCTGTAAGTGTCCCTAAAAACATAAATTCCAACTCAGTCTATTTTCATTTGAATTTATGCTATTCATCAAATTTTATGTCTTTAAATTTATAGGTTTCTATTCTGCTAAATTAGACTCTACCATTGGTTCTAGGACGTTGAAGAAAATAAGTTTAGGTTCTCGTAGAACTCAATTCGAACACCGGGGTTCAAAAGGGCGAAACAGTCATTTTGCACTTCACACGTGTCCTTACATTTTGTGACCTCTTTTCACAAATTGGACTCCACGGTTGAGTCCGGAATGTTCGAGATAATAAAGTTTCATTATTTGTTTACCTAATTCGGAGTTCGTTTGACTGTACTTTAATTCAGGGGCATTTTGGTAATTTTAAAGGTTTCTACGGGTCTTTTATTTTTTGGGCCCCGTCTCGTAAAATGGACCTTACCATTGGTCTCAGAATGGTCGAGATAGTCAAAATACACTAATGACTTGCCCCATTTGGACTCCGGGATATTTTTGAATATTTAATTAATTAAATTAATTTAATTAATTAATTTAATTAATAATTTATTAATATTTTATTCATGCGGGGTCAAACATAATTAATCAAAGTTCTGGGGTTCAAAATCAGATTTTTTAAAGTTCTAGGTTAAGGTTCAATTTCCAAAAGGTTCAAGGTTTAAATTGAAATTAGTTTAATTTACTATTCTCAATCAGGTTAACCAAACAGAGGCTAATCCGAGAACAGGGATAGGATATCCCTGTTTCAATTTAATTTCAATTTCTTAATTTCTTATCCTAGGAACCATACAGCCCCAATTTCTTTTTAATTTAAAACACCCACGCGACACGTGGCAGGGGCGGTCCACACCTGCCCGAACCGGACCCGACCCGGAACCCGACCCGGTCACCCCATCTTCTTCCCCGACTTTCCGGCGAAGCAGCAGTAGGGTTCCGGCGCCTTCTCCGGCGCCGGCGACCCATCTCTGGCGACATTTTCAACTTTTCAAAATGTGTTTTTCTAGGGTTTTTCGCATAGATTCCATATCCAACCTCCATTGCCCTCCAAAACTTACCCATCTCCACGAAATAGAGGGTCAAACCCTCGGTCAACTCTCCGGCCGAACCTTTCCCCTCCATTTTTGTGACTGTTAGCCCATGGTTCAATCCCTATTTTCATTCTAAATGATTTCTGCATCTCCTAGGTTCCATTCTATATCATTCAAACCAAGTTTTTCACATAAAATGATAACACCCATCTCCCATGACCGTGACCTGCAACCTAGGTTTTCTCCCTAGTTTCTCAACCATTTCCCTTCATTCCTTTTGCAAAATAATCCTCACAATACACTCTTTAAGATCCCATACATCGAATAAATTATCATGCCTTAAAAAAAATAAAACAGAAATAGCCCACTTACCAAAGATTTCGGTTTTTCTCCTCTTCGTTTGCTTCCTCTTTCCTTCTGTTCCTCTTGGTCACCTCTGCTTCTTCAGAACTCTCTCTCCCTTGCTCTCAGTCTTTCCTTCCTTCTCTTTTCTTTTCTTCCCACCCGAGACCACCTTATGCATCACAACTCAATCTCACACGTCTCTCTCTCTCTGACCTCTATCACCCTATATCAGCCACTTTCCTTCCCCCAAAATGCAGCTTTGCATTTAATGCAAAGCTGCTCTACTCTAGCATATATATATAGCTCACTTCTCTCACACACTAGACACACACCAAACACACACACCCAGCCGACACTACACACCTCACACACTAGGTCTGCTACCTCACACACACTGCCAAATGCATTTATATACATATACATACTCATATACATGTACACAAAATTAAAATATATATATATATATACATACTCACATCCATGCATACATGATACATATCACATATAATCACACATTCCATTTTAATAACAATAATAATAATAATAATAATAATAATAATAATGATAATAATAATAATAAAAAAAAAATTCAATAACCATAAAAAAAAAAAAAAAATTTTCCATGTCATAACATGACTCATGTGGAAGGAGATATTGCCGTTTCATTAAAACGTATGAGTTGTCTCGGACAAAGACATTCTTGGAAAGGTCACTTTACAATGAAACCTGATTTCACTTTGAAGGTTCCATGTTACATGCCATACATCGTTGGAAAGGTCTATGAGTCTACCTTTTAGAAGAAAAAAAAGGCGGTTCGTGATTTCGACTCCTGTAGAAAGAGATATTGCCGTTTTACTAAATTGTGTTTGAGTTGTCTCGAACAGAGACATTTTTTGGAAAGCTCACTTTATAGTGAAATTTGATTTCACTCCGAAGGTCCCATGTTGCAAGTCATACATCGTTGGAAAAGTCTATGAGTTTACTTTTTAGCCAAAAAAGGCAATTCAGGATCTTGACTCCTGTGGAAGGAGATACGTTATCGTTTTACTAAAATGTGTTTGAGCTGTCTCAGATAGAGACACTTTTGTAAGGGTGCACAAAATAACCTAGAACTGACAAGAACCAACCTAACCCAACCCAACTTCAATGGGTTTGGGTTAGAGAACTGAAAAATCAGGTTGGTTCGGGATGAAATTTCGGGCTACCCGACCCGACCCGACCCAACCCAAGAACCAAACCCATAATTTTTCTTATCAACTCTTTTGTTCCAATTTTTTTTTAAATCTTGAAAGATTTTCTATAATTGTTAGAAACCTTAGGGGAGGTCAGTATAATTTACTCTTTTTTTATTAAAAATTTTTATCCATTGTTCTACTCAAACAAATAAACATTATTCTCATTGAAACACAATTTTTTTCTACTTTTTATTTATGCTTTTCCCAGTACTTCCAATACTTCATCCTGGATACATCATCATTGGAAATGGTTCTAATCCAAGACCTCCAAATTTGGAAATGATGTCCTCATCATCTCATTTGTCCTAAAAGAAAAAAAAAATTCATAGCCTCTTTAATTTTCTTTTATATTTGCATCACAAAAAATATACTCCCAATTTCTCTTCCCTCTTGCATTCCCTCACCCAACTTGATGGGTTAAAAAAAAAGGATGGAAAATATGATTTTAAGTTTACAAACTTTGTTTTAATTATCTAATGTAATAGTGAGTACTTTGTCTTTTGGTATTGTGATTCTAAGTCATAAATCAACGAGTCAGTAACAAATTAAAGACACTTGTTAACCAAAAAGAAAATTGTAAATTAAGTTATTAATTTTCCTTTTCAATACCACTATTATATGAAGTTTTTTCCTTATTGTCAAAATGTCATAAATACTTAGATGGCTAAAATTTCATTGCATATATATATGTATATATATATCAAGAGTTAATTGTTTATTTTTTAGTTTCTGTAAAAAAAAAAAAAAAAAATTGGACCAACTCGAACCGACTCGACCCAACCCAAAAATGTTCAGTTCAGGTTGGGTCAGGTTCAATAGTTCACGGTTCTGCTTCTATTTTTTTAGAACCGCTTAAGGTCGGGTCGAGTCGGTTCTGGTTCTACTACAACCCGACCTAACCCGACCAATGTGCACTGGAAAGCTCACTTTATAATGAAACCTGATTTAACTCCAATGGTTCCATGCTACACTCCATATATCGTTGGAAAGGTATACGAATCTATTTTCCAGCAAAAAAGGTGGTTTGTGATTTCGACTCCTATAGAAGGAGATATTACTGTTTTACTAAAACATGTTTGAGTTGTCTTAGACAAAGACATTCTTAGAAACCTCACTTTACAGTGAAACCTAATTTAACTCCTGAAGGTTTCATGCTGTAAGTCATACATCATTGGAAAGGTCTACGAGTCTCATTTTCAACTAAAAATGCGGTTTGTGATTTTGACTCATGTGAAAGGAGATATTGTCATTTTACTAAAACGTGTTTGAGCTGTCTTGGGTAGAGACACTCTTGAAAAACTCACTTTACAGTGAAACCTAATTTTACTCCAAAGGTTCCATACTGGATGCCATACATCGTTGGAGAGGTCTATGAGTCTACTTTCCAGCAAAAAAGGTAGTTCATGATTTCGATATTTAGCTAGAGAGAATATATGGCCTACTCCAAAAGTTTCATGCTGCATGCCATACTCTCTAGATCAAAGTCCTTTTTTTTTTTTGGGCAAATAACCTACTTTACCATAAAACAAAGAATTGATAATTTTTGGACTGACAATTTTTTGATAGAGAGTTTTTCAAAAAGGCTATATATATCTTTTTTTTTTTTTGGTTTTATAAATGTTGGAGTATTACCACTTTTCTAAGGAATAAAGATTATTTGATACATTGTTAAAAACATGTGTAATAAATTTTTTGTTGAAGGAATTCTCAAATTTCTTTGTTCCGAGACTAGAGATATTTCTCTATTCTAATATAGAGAATATTCTCTGTCTTAGTTTTGTGGACAAAGAATTTTTGACGAAAATTCTCGGTCGAAAAACACAAAATTTTTTGACAGGAATTTTCTATGCAATATATATCTTGTTTGACAAATCTTAATTTTTAGAGTCCAAATATATAATTTTTATGCAAAACGGACTTATATGTTGTAAGTTATTTAATTTTGAACTTTCAAAAACAAAAAGGTGATGACATCGCATCCCTGGAGTAAAAGAAGTTATTTCCTCTGTATTTTTGCAAGGAAGGGCATTTTTGTCAACAAAATTTGTAACACCCCAACCTAAATAAATTGAACTAATTTCAAAAATTTTCAAAAAGAGTCAAATAATAATACCGAGGCAGACTAAGCTAACGAATGTAATACCAAAATAGAATCGAGCTATCATAATGATTTATATACAGTAATGGACACGTAGTTTGAGACAAACGGTATGATTCATGAATTGAATAAATATATGGTATTTGAATACACAAAGAATAACTTCAGGCAATCCCGAGCACCCCGGGACTACCCGTACGAGAAACTGGGTTACATGAAAAAACGTGTATGCAGACACGTACATGTGTGAATAAATCTATACACATGCATATATATATATATATATGTATATGTGGGAATACATATATATATATATGTATATATATAATGAGATATATATATATATATATCAATATGTATAAATATGTGTGTAAGAGACTGTAGTTACATATAATATAAATGACGGAGAATATCTATATATCTATATATCTATATATATGTTATATGCAACCCTTGCCTTAAATATTTATATATATATATATATATATATATATATATATATATAACCTACAAAGAAAATTAAGACAAAAGTAAATGAGGGGGGAGTTATGAAATTAGGAATTTAACAAAAAGGAAAAGTCAGAGAATGATAAATGTATGTATATATATGTGTGTGTATATATATAATATACGTATATAAGGTATAAAATAAAAACAACATAAATAGGGGGAGGGGGTTATAGATCTAGAAAATTAAACAAAAAAGGAAAAGTCAAAGAAAGGATGAAAGGAAATAAAAGAGAGAGAGAGAGAGAGTGTAATATCCCAAAAATCTGACATGACCTAGATTGTATTCTGACCTAATAAAAATTTAGGTTCTGTGACAATAATGACTTGACATCGCTCAAAATACTATAAGCCGTAACGAAATTTAATACTCGTAGATATAAAAATGGTGCATGCTCGGGAAATAGATGACTCGGTCAACTGACTGCCGGGATAAATAAATGGGACTGATACAGGTCATTAATTACGAAAATAAAATGAAATAAAATAAGAGACTCGAACGATGACTTAAAATTGATAAAATAAATACTAATGATACCGAGTTCCAGTTTTATGTCAAATTGGACGGCGTTCTATAATTTAATATTTGGAATTAAAATAATATATAAAATATATAATAATTATATTTTATATAATTGTAATAAAATGATCAAAAACACTAACTATAAGAATATATATAAAATATATGGAAGTATATTTTATATATTAGAATAATGGAAGGAAGAGTACAACCAACATATGTATTATATAAACCGTGGAAATTTGGGAAAAGAAAGAGAAAAGCACTAGAAGCTACTGGAATGTAGTATATAAACATGTGTGGCGGTGCAGCTTAGAGAGAGAGAGAAATCAGGAAGCTTATTGAAGAAGCTGGAGAAACCGGCTAAGAAAACAGTTGAAGCTGCTGGAACTAAGTAGAGAGAGAGAGACGAAAGCGTTGAAGATGGAGGTGCAGCAGCAGCAGGTATCTATATATATATATATGTGCAGAGATATATATATATATATATATATATATATATATACGTTCCTGTTTGTAGGAAAATTGGGGGGAAATCACGTTGGATTGCTCGTTGGTTGGGGGATTCAAATTGGTTTAAACAGCGTGTTGGTGTTGGGTTGGGGTTTGGATTGAAGGAAATGGAAGAGCTGCGGCAGCGTCGAATGGATTTGATTGGGTTGGATTTGCTGATTCAATTGTATGCGTGTTTGGAGGTGTGGAGTGAAGCAACGCGCAACAGCAGTGTACAGTAGCGTGTTGGTGAAGGGGGATACAAACGTGTTGAGGAGCTGATATAGGTGGAGACGGCTGTTCCTGATTAGTGGATCCATGTATACATATGTGTGTGTTAGTGTGCATAGCGGTGCAGAGGGGAACGACAACATGGGTACAGCGCTTGGAGGAGTTCGGTTGTTGAACCAGAAGCAGTTGAATGATGATGTTGCAGGCCAGTATATGTGTATGTATATACCTGTGTGTGTGTTGGTGTAGCAGTGCAACAGCGGGCTATGGGTTTAGTTTTCCTGCAGTTGTTGGACTCTGTAAGTGATGTGATGAATTGGATGAAATTATTGGAAGCAGTTGCTGCAGGGGTGAGTCACGTTGGGCAATATGCAGGATTATGTTGGATTGATCGTTGGATGAACAATTGGGGGGTCGATTTGATTCGGAGGGTCGCCAAGGAAAGGTGAGAACAGGGGCTGTTTTAGTCCTGCGCCTCTTGTTCCATGCTTGCTGCTTCAAGGGACGATCAGTGACAGAATTGGCTTCGAAGGCCAAGCGGCAGCAGCAACGATCTGAAGATGGATAGATTGAAAGAAATTGCCCAGGAAAACCCTGAGGTGTTACGCAGCTGTTTATTTATGGAATCCAAATGAGGTCTGGCCATTCTTGCTGGGATATTATGCAGATGATTCAACATATACAAAGAAGGAAAATCTAGCAATAGATGAAGCTGATTGTCCGAGTTTGGAACAGGCTAATAGAAGTAGCAGAGCTGCTGTCCAGTGATGGAGGTTTGGGAAACCTGTAACTATCGGATTTTGTGATTTCTGTGATGAATTGGAGGAAGGGAAAGTTCTTCAATATCTGATGGATGGAATGATAAAAGGACAAGAATCTGTCAGGATCATCATCTACTCGAGGGAAAAAGACTGAAGAAGCTGATGAAAACTGGATTTAAAAAGGGTTGGTACGATGAGGAATGTATGTAGTAATTCGAATCCGATAGTACCAACATCAGGTAATCACTTCTTTTCCATCTTTGCTCCTGTACTAATATTTGTCAATTAAATGTTAAATTGCAGTTTGCCAGTAATCCTGAACAAATGTAATATCTTTTATGGTTTTGGGGTTACTAGTCAATAATGATAAATTAGTTTGTGCCCAACCTATGGCAAAATTGTAATGTTTTGCATAAAGATCAAATAAGTGCTTGATAGATAACGATAGAGTCCAAAGGACTTAAATAATAATCCTGATAGCTCCTAAGCTTAATTAAAGGATGTAATAACTGCAGATGAAACCTAATGAGAGGGTATTAGGCTATTGAACTATCTTAGGTAATCCGATAGGCACCTAAGATGATAAATAAGTGTTAAATGGTTAAATTATGATCTGTCTGTAATTAATGATAATTATTCAGGGATGATGATTATTGAGGATATGCATGGAGGTGCCTAACATATCTGGAGGATATTGGCGAATAGAGATAAGCATAGTAAACTGTGAGTAACTCGGACTCCTGACTTGGTGTATATTTTCTGTATGCTATACTAGCTTTATATACTGAACTGCTTTATACTCTGTACTGTTTTAATGCATATGTTTAAATGCATACTTTTTACACTGCATTACATATGGTTTGATCCTATCCTGCTTCTTGATATCTCCTGATCTGATTTTATCGGAGTCTGTTGTTCTAACTTCTCTACGCTATTGGAGTCTGATTCTTGTTTATCCTGTTGCGTGAGTCTTGGGCCCTCGGGATTGAGTATATCAGTAGATGGATAGCTGACTCTGTGGGACACCCAGAACTCAGCATCCGCTCAATCCTATCTGTTCCGCTTGATACCGACCCCAACCGGTAGTGTGCTGTGGGGACATGGGCCTCCATGTGTGGGGTGGGTGACTGAAGGATTATCTTGTGCAGCATCCCACACTACTTGGGGAGGGTTCAGACACATTTGTTGATATACCGTTGTTTGATTGGTATTCAGTATTGATCTATTCTATTTGGTTCCATGTTGATTCGATTTGTTCTCTTGAATTACATCTGTTCTACTTGAGCTATATTGATCCACTTGAGTTACATTGAGCATGCATGTGTGTGTATATATATATATATATATATATATATGTAAATGGGTTTGAAACCCAAGGAAGGAACCTATGTTACTCATTGGGCTTGTTTAAGCTCATTCCATTTATTTAACATTTTTTCAAGATATATCTCCATTGGATTAGAAAGCGCAAGAACATGTCACCAGTGGACTGAGAGGCATTCCCAAGTGAAGATCTGATGGCAATAATATGTATAGATTTGTTGTAATAGATTGATTCTGGCTATTTAGGTGAGTGTGATGATATAGTTGCCTTTATTCATATATAATCGATGTAGAAGGACATGGCTCATGGTAATGGTACTCTAGAGATATTAGATGTGCTCTGTGTTAGATATTTGGATATAAATGTACTCTTTGGTTAGGATTATTTGCTGGTTGGTTCTAGATTTGCTCTGTGGTACATGGCTTGTGGTATCTATGGATGAGTTACATTGAGTTGATGAAAAGGTTTTAATTTTCAGCTGTTCTGACCCTACATTTGGAATGAAATTCATTGTAAGGTTCAGACGAATGCCTTTGGTTGGTCGCATTGTCGGTCGGAGACTGGCAAGGCGGCTAACTGGCATCACATCTTTCGCATCCGCGTAGGGTGGGGTGCGGGATGTGACAGAGAGAGAGAGAGAAAAGAGGGGCAGTTATAGCATATATTTATATATGCATTGTAAGTGCATTTTAGGAAGGAAAACAAAGGGGCTGAAAGGTTAGAGATTCAGAAGGGAGAAAAACAGAAGAGAAAGGAGGAGAAACAACAAGGAGGAAGGTAAGAGAATTCTCTGTAATTTCAATGTTTCGTTTTCTGTGTTTTTTATAAACTTGCTTAAAGCTTAGAACAAATTGTATAGTTAAATTCTATGAGAAAAATGGAGCACATAGGAAGAAACCGCGAGTGAAATGGTGAAGAAATGAAGAAGTTATGAGAGTTTATCGAAAAGTGGATTTTTAGAAAAATTGAAATTTAAAGGTGTTTTAAAGGCTTAAAATGCTATAAAATGGTTCCAAATCGTATTTTAGGATGTTTAGAAATGAAATGTGGCTTTAAAATGAAGAAAAAATATAAAAAAAGGAAGTTGCAGTCCGGTCACCAACGACGGAGGGCGTGATCGGAGCTACTGCCGGATTGTCGAGGGAGAAGAAGAACTGGTTGGGCCACTATTCGGGTCATCGGATCAAGGCTTGGTTCAGGTTCGAGTCAGACCCGACCTACCCGCATGTAAGACTTAATCAATATTGTGTCGTTTTTGTTTTAAATTAAATGGGATTGGGGGTGTTTGGGTACACGGTTAAGAAATTGGATTTAAATTCTGTTTGGGGATAGGATTATCCCATTCCTGTTTTAATACCTAATCCACCATTTGTTTTAAAGAATGAAAGGAAAAAATACACGGGGGCTGCTACCCCCATGAATCGAACCAAGGACCAAGTGATAAGAGGGTTCTGACCCTAAGACACAGGACCACTGTGCCACTGAGGCACATATGATTCCATTTCACTGAAAATATATTTATTTTGTAATCGATTAATTAAAATAAAATAATTAGATAAATAATAATTATTGTTAAATGGCCCGAAGTCCAATTTGTGAAAATAGGTCTCGAAAAATAGAGACACGTGAAATTATAAAATGACCATTATGCCCTTTTTAGTATAGAAGTCCAAATTGGAAACCGTGAAAGCCTAAACCGACTTTCTTCGACGTTCCTAGACTCAATAGTAGAGTCTAAATTAGTAAAAGACATACTTATAGTAACGAAGTATAAAATTTGATGAATCGCATTAGAACTGAGACATTTTACTGAATTATAGAAAACTCAAAGGGAAAAGGAAAAGTCACAGAATATTGAACTAGGACGCACTGATAAGGTAAGTAAACTCCAATCTCTTAGATGTGGTCTTCCAAGCCACGTCCATTCTATTGTTTCCAATTTTGTACTTTTATACGTACCACATATTTATTGTTTCCATAATGTGATATTGTTCTATCTTGTGGATGTTTATCGACTGCTATATCATTGATTGTTATCTCGTACTATGCCTTGAAAGGCCTACGGTTATGTGTTTACTGCATGATATTCTATTTTTATACATTTTTTATGGAATCACGAATAATCATGATTTATTATGAATGCCGGATTTGTGCTCAGTCACAATATCCATCCGATGCTTTTTGAGTTGACAGGACCTACGGGTCGAGTCTATGAATGGACAATATGGCAATGATGGCGTTTTATGCATTGAGTTATGATGGCATTTTCTATGCATCAAGGTTAATAGGGGTATGCCGGGCCCCAAAAGACCGAGGGTCTGTGTCACGACTTGAAATTCGGCCTATGTGGATCGAGGGTTCGTGATCGGCCACTGAGGCCTTTTCCAACGATCACAATGGTTTCCTCATTTCCATTAATCAAATGCAGCGGAATAAAATTCATTTTCTATTGCGGAAGCGTTAACACACAAATACTCAAGTCAACATCAGTTATCTATTTATACATTCCATAGTAATTACAAAAGTACATGATGTAATTTTTTGAGCCTACTGATGTCATATTCGATATACAGTCCAAAATTACCAAAAGCAACTACATCATGACTAGCAAAATCCTACTACAAAAGGGTTTCATAGTTTATAAGCCTCTAGGCTATCCTGACTGAACTTGCTATTCCTTTGCCTATATCGTCACCTGAAATATATTGGATAAAAATCCTATGAGCTCAACAGCTCGTGAGTATCCCAGCTCGTGAGTATTCCATAACATACCAAGGGTTTCAAAATTACTATATAATTCAATACTGAAATGTCAATGGTCAGATATCATATGTTATCTTAATTTATAGTATAAGATAACGGTATCAAGTTCACTTCCAATAAATCTCCATTCAACGATAATCGTTAATCGATAATCAACAACATAGTTCAATAAATCAAAATCACAGTTCAATAACATAGTTCAATGAATCATAGTTCAATAAATCATAGTTTGATAATCATAATTCGATAAATCATAGTTCAATAATCACAGTTCGATGAGTCTTGGTTCAGTAAATCATAGTTCAATAACATAGTTCGATAGATCATAGTTCGATAATTCAAAATCATGGTTCGATAAATCATATTCAATCATGGTTCATATTCAATATTCATATTCAAATAAATCATATATTTCACTTCTATGGCCAGCAAATTAGAACCTCGCTAACTGAGATCGATAGACTAGCTAGTTTGATATGCCGTATCAACACTTGGCTCACCACAATATACCCTGTGGGAGGGTTCGATAAATCACAACCTATTCGATAGTGATCAATCATAGAAGAGTGTTCTATTTAACGCATCAAAATCATATCCAAAATCAATAATCATCAATAGCAGTTCAATTATTCAAATCAAAGTTCCTTATCTGGTATTCAGTTAAAACAGTTCAAACATTTGTAAGAAAATCACATAACATTTGAGTATCTTACAAACACATTTTCTTAAGTCAAAGAAGGACAATATGGTTGTCAATAGGTCATTCAAAATGTATACAGTATAACTGTTAAACAAAGGCTATAAGGGAAAATGATATCATATGTCGATATATCAAAAAGATTTTAATATTTATATCTATAATGAAAATGTCTACCTCAATATGGTATGAAACACTCACCCAAATTCCAAAAGCTTAACTCTAAAAATCCTTCCTTTAGTTGAAGGTTCCTAAAATTACATTTCAAAATCTTGTTACTTTTCTTGTTCAAAGTATCACATAATTTAACTGTCAATCTAGATCCTTCTCTATTCCAATTACCCTCTCTCTATAGCTTCATTAAGTCTTAGGGACTCATTGGTCATTTTTTAATTTGTTGCCGGGCCTTATTTTTCCCAAAAAGACGTCATCGTTAGGTTCAAAGTGTCGAATATAATTGGTTTAGACTTTTCTAGATTTAAATTTGCGTATCTATAGTTTATTTTAAGCCTAGGGCATTTTTGTGATTTTATGTTTTTACAGTGTCATATTTTTCGGTACTTCGTTTGCCAAAATGGACTCTGTCATTGAGTCCAGATTACCCAAAATAGTCAAAATGGACTGCCTTTTATATTCAATTGGCCCCGGGTATCATTAGGGGTAAAATGGTAATTTTACATTTCATGTGTCTTAATTTTTGGGACTTAATTTCACAAATCGGACTCCACCGTTGAGTCTGGAATGCCTGAAAACATTGGGTTATACTATTCTTTTATTTTATTTGGACTTCGTTTGACTAATTTTTGGCTTAGGGGTGTTTTGACAATTTTCTAAATTTAAAAAGGGTTTTAAATTAGTTTTTATTTAATTTTCTGGGTAATTTCGTAATTAACCGAAAGTTGGGGTGTCACGACCTGAAACCTACCCTATGCAGATCTCGTGTCGCGGGGCCGACCTTAAGGCCGTCCCTACTTTTTCCATTCCTGTATCATAGTACTAATATGCAAAGTATTAAAATCTTAAAACAATAACAGCGGAAGTCTTAGCAATGATAGTGATCAGTGGAAGTCTTTTCAGTAACAGTAATTCAGCGGAAAACTTTACAGTACACAATGTCAGCGGAAGTCTTATCAATACATAATATGGCTCTACAGTAGACAAAATAAGAACCAAACGTAGCCAGCACCTGTGGGTGGTGAATACATGGGAGAACTAAAACATAGACTGGTACAGTTCCTCAAAATGTCCTCCTACGCTCGTAGACTCCTACTGGGGTCTTGCAGCGTCATCACCTGAAATGGGGGTAAGTAGGGTGGAATGAGCTACTGAGAGCTCAGCAAGTAAAAACAGATCTCTGACACTGGTATCGGTGAAATATGAATCCATGAATAAGATTATGATAGCCAATCATAAGAAAAGAGATGCTGTGATAGCCAATGAGAACAGTTGCCTTGATGGCCTATGAATACTAGGTCACAATGTTCAATTAGGAGTAATGGAAATAACATCAATATGAATCTCTCTATGATAATATAACAACAAGAAGGTACTGCCACAATAAACCGATCACAATCAATTCAATGAAGAGTGTCCTCTCAGTTTAAGATAAGTCATAAGGAATAGTGTCATTCAATAACGTAATCATATCAATCCCTAAGAGATGCATTTACTCTGTTCTCAAGTAGAATGCCAACGCAAATGTAAATGAAATGCCAGTGGAAATGCCATGAAAATTTCAGTGGAAATGCAATGAAAATGCCAGTGGAAATGCAGGTGGAAAGCCTTCGAGGAATTCATTTCTGCCACCTGTCCGTTCATATACTCGACCCTTAGGTCTCCAATCAAGTCAGAAAGCATCGGATGGATATTGTGATTGAGCACAAATCCGGTATTGATAACATGTCATGATCATTTCGTGATTCCATAGAAGTATAAAATGGAATATAATATATTCAATAGAGACATGACAGTAGGCCTTTCCAGGCACGGTTCAATATGAAAGTAATGATACAGTAGTCAATCAAGGTCCACAAGATAGAACAATATCACATTGTGGATAGCAATAACATGAAGTACTTTCAAGAGTACAAGTTTGGCAGTAAAGAATAAACTTGGCTTTAGAAACACCACATGGAAGAGAAAGAGAATTTACTTACTTCTAATTATGCGTTCTTAAATCAGTATCCTGTGAGGTTGCCTTTCCCGGTCGAGTCTCCTATATATCAGTAATACGTTTCAGAATAAATGCTATTCAACAAATTTTATGCATTGCTATCATAAGTATTTCTAATACTAATTTAGACCTTACCATTGAGTCCAGAACGCCGAAAAAAGTCGATTTAGGCTTTCGCGGAATTCCGTTTGGAATTTTGTACTAAAAAGGGGGCCAAAATGCTCATTTTACACTTTTACGGTTATTTTTTTTTGGGACCTTGTCTCGTGAAATGGACCTCACCATTGATCTTAGAATGTCCGAGATAATAAAAATTGACTATTCATTTGTATCGTTTGGACTTCGTTTGACCCATATTTGAAATAGGGGTATTTTTGTAAAACTTAATATTTTATTAATTTTTCTGTTTGGGCCGCAGTGACATTTCCTAAAATTTCTGGGGTCGGTTCACAATTTCTCAAAGCTGCAGTCTGAACCAGTTGGTTCACAACCAGTAAACCTAAACCGGCCTGACTTGTCACTGAACCAAACGGTTCAGTTAAATCTTGAGAACTGGAACAAGATAACCAGTTCTCCTATGCTATCCATGGTTGGGATAACCCCAAACCCAATTTCAATTTCCTATATCTGCATCCAAACAAGCCTAATCCATTTTAATTTTATATACAAAACGATACAGTGTTGGCTCCGTTGTTGCGGTCGGTCGGATCACGACCCGACCCTGCCCGGACCCGGTTCGTCTTAACCCGATACACCCCTCGATATTCCGGTCGTCTTCCCCAATCGTTTTTCCGGCCACAGTCACCGGAACAGTAAACCCTAGTTACAAATCTTCACTGTTTAACGTTTATTTTTGTTGCTTTTTCGATCTTTTCATGCCAAATCAATCCCACCGTTTTAATCCGTCATTTGGACAGTTTTAAACCTAAGAAGGTTACGGTTTCGATCGTTCTTTTTCCCAGTTTCCGGCGTAGCACCGGTGAGGATTACTCGACTATAACTCAGTTATTTTTGGGTCATTTTTCTTGCTTTTTGTTGCGTTAGATTCCTGTTTGAATTTCCTACCCTCTTACAAGCTCAAAATTAAGTTTCATGCATCAGGTCTCATAAAACCCGAATTATCCCTAAACCTGCAACTCGATATTTCTTACTCATTTTAGCACCTTTTTCTATCATTCTTTTTGCATTTAAAAGCTAAACTCATGCTTATGAGAACCCTAGCTTGAGATCAAGTTATCATGCTTTAAATCACAAAAACAGAACTTAAAGCACTAACCTAGGTTTTCAGTTTTTGCTCACTGTGACCCTCTAAACCCTTTTGTTTCTGCTCCTGAGTTCTTTCTTAACTCACTCGAATTTCCTTGGGGCTTTTCTCTCTCTGATTTCCTCACTCCCACACAAGGATGTGTATATACACTTTTATATAATATATACATATATTTCTTGCCCCAAATCTCACTCCACTGATCTTGTCACAGCCATACCTCTTCTGATTTGCACCTTACTCCACCATACCTATTAGGTTAGGGTTAGTGGAGTCATATTACTTTATGAATATATGTATATATATATATGCATATTCATAATAATATACATATATATTCCCTCACCTAACTCACACACTCACGGCTGTCCTTGGCAGCCTTTTCTTTTTCATCTTTTTTTTTTCTTTTGTTTTATTTCTTTATAATTCTACATGTACATATATATATATATATATTTACATATTTACATATCTATATATATATATATATACTATACCATTTTTACACGCACGTATGTACATAATTATATGTATATATTATTTACATATATTTTCTTAATTCGTAATTGCACACATGCACCTTATTTTAGATATATTGCATGTGTATACGTATGCGTGCATGCATGCATGCATGAAACTACATGTGTGCACGCATTACGAGGCTAGGTTCCAGGTCACTAGACATGGCCCGGGTCACAAATCGGTATTCATCAAAATATAGAGTTTAAACATCTCGGGTTACAACTGATAATACGCTACCCGACCCAACTTACCTCGGTATATGTGCTAACTCGGGTCAGGGTATTACATGGGGGTCAAATGGAATTTCAGAAAAATTTAAAATAAACCAACCGGTTCAGCCCCTATTTAATTGAACCGGTTCAGTTTGGTTTAACACATCATGCTGACATCAGGATGACGTCAGTGTTTTATTATCCCCAGTCCAATACGACGTCGTCTCACTTATCCGAATCCATTTTATAACAGTCGGCCTGACCTGAACCCGGATCCAAAACCCAACTCGAACAGGGTCGTCTTCTTCACTGCGCCAGTCACTGTTCGACTGAAACCCTAGGGATTTTTCTTCAATTTCATGAGTTTTGGAGCTCGATCTCTTCACTGTTTTTGATCCAAACGTTTTATGGGAGTTAAAGGAAGGCTTTGGCGTCAGTTTTAGGGTTTGTAATGGATTCAAACATTGATTTAAAAATGCTTATGCTCGATTGGATAATGGGCTGGTTCATGGCCATTCCTTGCTGGAAATCGACGGGGTTAGGCTTGTTGAAACCGTATCATCGTGGGGTTTTGTTTTTCGTTCAAAAAAACCAAGGTAGAAGCTCAAATAGTGAAGTGGGTTTGGGTGGCCGTGACCTGCAAGTTCAATTTTCTCTCTCATCGTGCGGCCATTTGTTAAAATTTTTGTGGATTTGAAACCCTCATAGACCCTAGTTTAGTCCCTAAGTGGTGAAGACTGTTTTAGTCATCGTTGGTTCAAACCTAGTTGTCAAGGTTCATCAGTGGCGGCCTTCATGGGTTTGGTATTCTAAGGGCTGTTTCAGGGTTCAAACTTCATGCCTAAATCAAGTTTACACATTCTAGATATCATGCATGCATATTTAGACTCCTAAATCACTCAAATCGTGTCAAAATTTTAAGAAAGGAAAATTCAAGAGTTGGTGTTTCACTTTCTGAACAGTGCTCTCTCCCTCTCTCTCTCTCTCTCTCTCTCTCTTCTTCTTGGTTAAGGATTTGTGGTCCCCTTCAGATCAGGCAGCTATGCGAGCAACCTCTTCCTTTTTCTTCTTCTTCCTTTTTCTCTCTCTCTCTTGCTTTCTCTCTCTAGTTTTTTTTCTCTCTCTCTCTCTCTACCCGAGCACACACCTTCACTCCTGCGGTTGTTCCAACCATGCACACAATACCATTATATACACTCAGCCCTCCACTCATTTAGCCAACCCACTCTCTCTTTTCTTTTCTTTTCAGTTTCTGAATTTCCCACCCACTCTTTCTCTCTTTTCTTTTCAATTCAGATTTTCCCACACACACACAGGTAATGTGTACAGCACACTCAACCCCTAGTGTACTCATGACCTACAATAGCCTAGGTGTATACATGTGTGTACATATATATATGTATGTATATATATACATTTGCAGGTCATTGGGTTGGTGGGGTTTCCTCTTTTTCCTTTTATTTTATTTTCTTATATATATATTATTTATTTTATTTATTTATTATTATTATTATTTTATCTTATTATAATTATTTATTTATTTATTTATTTCAGTTTAATTTCTCATAACCTTTTATTTATTACGCAAAATTTCTAATACCAAGTTAGCAAATCTTAATTTCCCGGTAAATGGGCCAGGGTGTTATAGTCTGCCAAGCCCTGAACAAGTAAATGCATTACTTATGTTTGACTAATATAATTACGTTTATTGGATTCATAGGACTATGTCATTCCCTATGAATAATCTTATGTTGAGAATTCATTCATTGATTGTGATTGATTGCTATCGATTTATTGTGGTAGTACTTTATGTTGATTGATTTCTGTTGAGCTTTTCCATATTCATGTTATATCCATTACTCATGATTGATTATTGTGACCCTACTGTTCATTGGCCATTGTAGCAGTTTACCTTTATTGGCTATCACATCATTTTATTTCATGATTGGCTATCATGTTCACATTTATGAATTCACATTCTTTCTATGTTAACCCTAACCCGTGTTGGAGATGAGAATTTACTTACTGAGCTTCGTTAGCTCACCCCGACTTACTTATTTTTCAGGAAGGGACGCTGCAGGACCGCAGTAGAAGTCCAAGAGCATAGGGGGACAGTTTGAGGAATATATTAGAAGTAATGTAGTTCTCCCATGTATTCACCACCTAAGGGTGATGCTATGTTAGTTTCTGTTTGGTTCCTATTTTGACATTATCGAACCATATTATGTATTTAAGACTTTCGCTGATTTATTGTTTAAGTTTATATTATATATTGTTGTCATGATACAAAGAAAGAAAAAGTAGGGACAGCCACAGGGTCAGCCTCACGATACGAGATCCGCATAGGGTGGATTTCAGGTCGTGACAACATTCCTAGGGACTTTTTGAATTAAACTATTTTTGGTTGGATCTTATGCTAATTAAACACTTTATGAGGACCTATGATTAAATCACTCGTAAGAAAATAGGCTTGGGGGAATGTGTAAGGTTTTTTTTAGGTCACATGTAATTTGACATGTGCTAGTATGAATAGGTGTTAGTTGGAAACTTTGAGAGGGAGGGAGGGGGGATAGGAGTGTAGCACAGGATTATGATTAGGTGTTGAAATGGTGGTTATGTATTTTTGTCTTTTTATCTATTTATTTATTTATTTGTGAAAGTTGTCTTGGATGTTAACCAATGGAGTATGAATTAGTGTGCACATGTGGATACCTAAACACTTGTTATACCAATTCTACTTAGGAAAATACCCTATAATACTTCCATTATTGTTGGGGCTTAAATAAAGTAGGATAAGGAAATTTCATTAAAATTAAGTAAAGCAATTATTTTTGGGACCTACTTAGGGTAATTGAGAAAATAAGATTTAGTGTTTCAAATTTTAGAATATTTAGGATATTCTAGGGCCCTCGTTAAGGTTTGAAAATTTATTAAATTGAATAATTAAGTATATGATTGTATTGATTAGTGATTATGTGTTCATTATAGTGTTGGAGTAAGTCCCCCTTGGACTGCACTTAGTAATTTGTCAATCTTTATTAAGGTAAGGTGACAATAAATGTTATATTTTGAAAACAAATGATTAATTTGAGAGGAGGAGGAGAAAGGGAAGAAAAATAAAGTAGAGAAAGTAAGGGAGGTAATGAGAGAATCTATTTCTTTTCTTTTCTCTCCACGAGTGGGTTTCAAACAACAGAAAATGGGAGGAGAGAAAATAAAGGAGAAAATGAAAGCGAAGAAAGTAGTAAAGAAAGAATATTTCCCTTCCTTTCTTCAAGCCAAAAGAAAATATCTGAGAAGGGTACAAGTTACATTCCCAAGTAGGTGTTTGGAAAAGTTTCTCCAAACGCACAAAAGTAATGCATTTATAATAAATAAATAAATAAATAAACATAAAACTAATTTTAAAAGCTTGGCCAAATGACCAAGTACATTTTCGGGGCAGCTTTTGCAAACGCAAAATCAGAAGTGCAAAAACTCCCCAAATGGGCAAGCCCTTGAAAGACTTGTGGATGTAATTGAATGTTCACTTGGCCTTGAAAGAGTTTGTACCGAAGAAGAATGAACCATTTTCAATCCACCAATTGAAACTAAATACCGTGAATTAAGAAATCGTGTATAATAAGAGGAAAATTTGACCCCAAATACAAGTGGAAGAGCAAGTCTCTGTTGATACATAAGATTTTCCCCTGCACTTTAAAGCATAAATTGATCCGTCAAACAGAGTCCTCATTTGAAGCATAAACTAAAACCTGACTTGAGACAGATCTACACAACCAATCAACATACAGATGTTAAACATTCAAGGAGAGCACATTACTATAACATGTTAATACAACAAAAGGAGAGCAAATTAAATAAAAATCAAACATCCATTGCGTGGAAGGATGGGATTTGGAGCAGAGCAGCTTTATTAAAAATCACACATTTTTCTTTGCCCCAAGCAGAGGCCATTTATGTGCCCCTGATGTCCCCCACCATGCTTGCAAGGTATTGGCTGCCATCAACGAGCCTTTTCAACTCTTTCAATTACTCCTAAGTCCTAATCTAAGATGAAGCAGGTATGGAAAAAACATTTTCTTTAAAAAAAGCACAAGAAAAACTAACACAATATTGTCTCCCAACACAGGACATCTGACTACACTTTGACAATCAACTAAGAATTCTCACTGTCACATAAACAGAGGTTTGCATCTACAGATATTTTTACTACCAAAAATGAATCATCAAGATTTAAGCAACGATCACAAAAAAATAAAATCAATATTTCAGCTAGCTATGATATCATTTTCTCTTTCGTGGGCCTTTGCTTTCTTCCTCCTCCCTCCCTTCTCTTCTTGTCTGTTTAAGATCAGCCCCCAAGCAGGACGGGGTCAAGAAGCAAAGAAGCCAGAGATAAAAATTAAAAAATGTTAAACATACCAGAAAAATATTTGAAAAACAAACAAAAAGACATAATTTCCACGCCATATATGCATATTTTATATAATGGTTTAACAACTTCTGTATACCTACCTTCTGACAGAAGACCAAAGTCCAATAATACAAGCCAATTTCTTAAACCATTTTCACCCACCAACTATGTTTAACAAGTTTAATTGGAGATTCTGAATTAACTATAAAGGCACACCACAATGAAAAGAAAGAAAATGCTGCAGTAAACACAACCTAGTAATTGAAAGGCCATTCAGAGTAATTCATCCCACTGTTCACTTCATAAGAGGGAGTCGAACTACTTCATCATGTTCCAGCATAGTGACTGGTGTTTTGGTTTGAGGAGCGAAAAGGCCACAAGAATGACAATGGATTCCTCCTCCCCTGATTTGGTCCACTGTTCTCCCTTCTATTAGTATTGCCAGCATTGCTGCTGCTTCCATCATGATCACTAGGCCTTCTATTACCACGAGCACTAGTTGAACCTTGTGAAGGCAGCTCAAGGCGGCAAACAGGGCATGAATTGTGCTGAACCAACCAAGGAACAATGCAATCAGAGTGATAAATATGGTTACATGGCATTTGCCTTGCTTCGGAGCCAAACTCAAATTTATCTTTACAGACTGGGCAGTGTGAATCAGTGTTAAGGTTCCTCTGTGTGATCTTAATAGTAGGCATAGCATCAATTGAAGAACGAGGTGCTGGGGGTGGACCCTGCCTTTCATGCATAGTAAGCTGTTCAATCAATTCTTCCAGTCCTGGCCCAGTATAAAAATCACCAACATTAGGTCGCCTCTGCCCAATTCCTGGATTGCCACTAAAAAATAACTCGAATGCATCATTCTCCGTCATCCTAACGGGGTATTGTCCATGGAATATCAACCATGGACTGGAACCCAAAGCCACAGTGTGTTCAGGAACCAGACCAGATCTCACTCTGATGTCAAAGTTAGAGTTTCTTCCTGCCATTCTCTGCCTCACTAAAGCTGCAAAAGCATCCATAATTCTGAATGTTGGGTCAGAGAAAGGTTCCATCAATCCAAGGTCAGAATCATCTTGCGAATGAAATCCTAAGTGATTCTGTTGTCCAGTGCCCATATCCTCATTCAGTTCTTGCACAAAGCCTCCACTGCAATATGGGCAATCCAAGTTCTGGCCTTGAAGCCGAACGGGACGCCTGCATTGGTGACACCAATGTGTGTTTCCAACACTTGACATTCTTTCTTTCCAATGAATCTCTTAAACCAAACCTCAAAACTCGTGCCCAAACACCAGATTATTCTGCATCCAAGGATCAGAGTTCAGCGACTACCAATTGGGAAAAGTTAAAAGGTTCAAAAACTTGGGCAAAAAAATCCCAAGCTTGAGTTTATGCTAATGATTAAGTCAATTGCTCAGTTTTATGCCACCAGAAATTTAAAACCTAGTTGAGCTTTCAGATCTCAAAACAAAACCCTACTTAAAATAATAACAGTACTAAGTATTACATTTGACATGCAGTTTAAATAGAAAATCAGAGCAGTTCAAACCAATGTTACCTAGAACGTGGATCATTGGAACGGGAACGGAAACGGAAACGTAGATCATCACATGTTATAGAACATGGTACGTTAGGGATAGACTTCTTTGGATCGCTTTATTGGAACGAAATACGTTATTTGGAACGTGATAAGTTTTTTGAGTATATTTATAATAATATAGGTATGTATATATATACACCAAAATGATTTCAACGAATTCAAGCCATTATAAAATAAAATTCTAATGATATGTGTATTTTGTATGAATTTTTTGAGACTTTTAGTATTTTAGATCGAAACGCTAAATCTTGCGTTCTAAATTGCTAATAATCCATGTTTTGAATCATGCAATTCCAATTTGCAATTCGCTAGGAGAGGAGCGAATTGTGGTAACCGTGGACTTCAGACACACAAGTGCTAAAGGCAAATATGCAAATATCTCTTCATCGTGTGAACACTGAGAAATAGACTGATTAATAGAACACCATATCTAATGCAAATCAAACAATGATTAAAACCATAACCACTGAATCATTCACTTAAAGTTAAACAAACCTTAAAAGGGTTTCAAACATCTGTTTAGTTGTTCCAGTTAAAATAATAAAACGTGACAATTATTTAATAGAAAATTAAAAATATGCAACAAAAGATGCTCTGGAAATGATAACTACTTGATTACACGGCCAAAAGTAATTCAATTCACAGATTTATTTCTCACCTCAAAAAATAATCACAGCAATTAAAAGTCAATCAGAGGAAATCAGATATAAATAAAATGGTAATAAATTTATGAACATAAATATCATATATATGTATATATCCAAAGAATAAACCAAATACTCAGGATAATATGAAATAATCAAAATTAAAAAAACCAACATCAACAAAAATTTCACAGAATTATTAAATCTGAACAATCAACAGATTTTTTAGTCTTCACGAATTACATGAATCAGTCATAAACTCTAAACAAACATATATAAATATATTGAAATCCAAAGGAAAACAATTACAATACTTTCTTAGGATAGCATGAACTCATCCAAACCAAAACAATTCAAATCAACCAAAATTGGAAATAATAATCAAATCTGAACACATAAGTAGATATAATCTTCATGAATTATCTGGATCCGGCGTAAATACAAGAACGGATCCACTTCGACTAAAGAAAATAGCTTACACATCATCGGTGTATTTGTATGCTAGATGCATACAGAATATATCAGAAATGAAGAATTCTAACAAGGAAGAAAATGAAATTCCTAAAGACCCAGATATTGAGAAATTAATAAGCACCAGCATACCATAAGGGCGTTCACTGTTATGGAGTTGGGAGTGCTCAAACCCTAAAGAGAGGGAGAGAGATGAGAGCGTCAGCTTTTCAGTCGTCGTGGATTCGAAGACGGGAGATATAAGACTATAAGAGTTACGAGAGTAGATCCTAGAAGACACGTGGTGCGTTCTGCGCTGAAGAGGATAAATCTACATTCTATCATGGCAGCCGCCGTATGGAAATACAATGTGGAGAGCGAAAATACCATTTGACTTAGTCTCTTTATCAAAATACCCTTCAGTTATTAAACGCGTCCGGACATTGTAAAGGTATCGAAGTTAATAAGTCACCAGTTCAATAGTAGATAAAGTGATCCGATAAGTCATATTATTAAAATGTTAAAAAATTATTTTATAATATTAAATATAAATTTTTAAAATATATTTTAAAATAAATAAATAATAAAATATGAATATCACATATTAAACAACATATTATTATACATAATAAATTAATATTGAACCAAAAAATTTAAGTATTATATGAATTTCTATATTGTCATTTTTATTTCAATTATTATATGACACTTAAAATATTAAATTTATTGTTAAAATTCAAGTTAAATATTACATAAATATGATAATAAAAAATAAATACACCTAATGAATATATTAAATATATTTTCAAGATATTTTAATATCATTCATGAGAATAAAAAAAACTTAAAATTTTAGTTATTAAGTCATTTTTTCTTGTAATTATTTACAATCTAACTGGTTCACACAAATTTATCCAATTTATTAGGCCGACTATAAAATTGGTCTGCTTAATTCCGTTTTTACCAATTCATATTCTTAAGTGGTCCAATAACAAAATCAAACTGATTTAATCTCTGATTGATCGAGTTGACTCACCAAGCCAAAACCGGATTTAATAACATTGCATCAAAAGGAAGATCAAATGGGAATTCATTTTTGATATTTTAATGTATTTTATTATTTTCATAAAAATCTTATTATTTTCAGTAAATTTTTAATGTATTTTATTATTGCCAACTTGATGCTACACTTTTCGGCTCGCAATAAATCTGGGCTCCAAGACCTGTAGAACACTCAAAAGAGGGGATCAGAGGACCACCGGATTGGCTCCGGCGGTAGCCGTTCCGATGCTTAAGAAAGTAAACTGAATTGAAAGACTGTATTGAAAGCCAAAGCATGAGCACGAAAATAAAGCGTACCTTTAGGGTTTAATTTATAGGTCGTGGCTTTCCTAAGTTGATTAGGATTTGGAAGCCATGAAAGTAGGGATTTGATCACCGGAGATAGTAGTTTCCTTGTTGGATATTGCACCATAGATAGAGATGAACATGTATAGCAGTTTCCTTGTCGAAGACTGTTTCCTTATTCCCTGCTCGGCAGCTGCTAAGGCGGTGACTGAGCTCTGGAGTGTTAGTCTGGAGTCTTGTAATTAACTCCATGATCCTTATCTGGATATGTATGTGCTCTGGAGGCATATGCTTGGCCACTTCCAATCTTTCAGCCTGTCCTGAATGTTCGAGCGCTAGCCATTGGTTGAGCGCGAGCTGAGTTAGCTGAGCGTGAGCTGGACTATAGACACACGTGTCGAGTGCTGATTGGTCTTGCTCTTTTGTGGTATATTAGTTACTCCCCCCCCAAGTCCTAGTTTCGATGTTAACAAGCAACTAGGGCTAGGCCGTTTCGAAGAGTCATGTATCCCGTCTGTTCGCTTTTCAAGGCGATTGTTGGTGCCTCATTTATTGCGCAGTCGGAGATTGGGCTTTTTCAAGGCCATCATTGTACTGAATCGATGGTTGGGTTTCTCAAAGCCATCATTGTACCGAACCGTCATGGCGTTTGGGCTTGGTGGGTCCCTTCTGATACTGCGTTTATAAATACAGGGAGAGATTTGAAATGACCTTTTCCCTGTCATTTTCACTGTGCCAGAAGATTTTGTCTGCCTTTGTTGGTTTGTGCGACCTTGAAGAATACTGGTTGTCTGAAGCTCTGGTCTAGAACAGGTTCGACCGATCTTCCTCTTCTTTGCTTCTTCCTCTTTAATTTTGAGAGTAATTTCTACTCCGTCTGAATCTTCTAACGCTAGTGAGGGGTAGGAAATCCCTTGGAGACGGCTTGTGCCGTCTTATGTAGAGAATATAGGTGGTCTTACCGCCGAAGATGTTGGGAAGAGATCTGTAGAGCCTCCCCTCAGTCCTGAGACCAGGATAGTTGATGCCTTTATAGAGCCCCGAGACAGGGCTGGGGAGACCTCTGGCAGGTCCTCCCATAGAGAAGAGGGCGAAAGTGCTGTTACCCAAAGCTTGTTGGATGAGTGAAGGGTGAAGTACAATTTTCCTCCAAACGTTACCTGCCGAGTACCAGGCCCAATAGATCGTCCCCATAATGTTGAAGCCGGGGAGATATGTGTTTATCTTGCCTGGTTTGAAATGGGTTTGAGGCTTCCGTTGCCTGATTTGGTTAGGTAGTTCTTCTATTGGTATAAGTTTTGTCCTGCCGACCTTAATCTCAATAGTTGGCAGTAACTTTTAGGGTTTGTAGTGTTAGGGCACAAAAATAGTGTAGATATATCCGTAGATCTGATCCGTAGTAATATGGATCTGAAGTATAAGAAGGCAGAAGGCCTTTTTTACATGTCTTTTGAGAAGGGGTTCTGACCTCTGTCCTTTGTACCCACTTCTAATAAAATGTGGAAGAAGTGGTACTTCTTTATTGGAGGAGGATGGGAGCGTGAAGACTTTCAAGATCATGTCTCGATATTCCCTTGTACCACGGGTCATAAGGGTGAGGCTTATTTCCTTAGGCTTGTTTTAGCTTCGTTATACCTTCCGAGCTGATAATCTGATATGCAATTTCTTGCTTATGTGCAGTCAGGAGTGCTTGGAGGAAGTTTGAGTTTACTAACGAGCTCCAAGATCAGTACCGTGCGCTTCTTTCGACTTCCAACCGGGCTCACACCGTCATTGTCACTCTGGAGAACTTGATGGCCGCTCGTACTGATGAGCTTAAGAAAAGGCTGACATCAAGGTGGGTAGAGGCGGAGGCCCAAGTGGCGAGAGAGGCTTCCTCCCAAGTTGAGCTTGAGCCTCTTCTTCAAGTAAAAATGAGGAGGTTGATTTCTGGCTCTCCCTGAGCCACCTTCTGTCGAGGTTGAGAAGGAGGCCGAACCTGTTGTTTCATGTTTCGGCCGTTCCTCTTGCCCCTTCTGTTCCGAGCAAGCGGGCTGGGAAAGGGAAGGTGTCTGCATCACCGTCCGAGTCCGTCTGATGAGCCGGACTACCAGATTGCCAAAAAGGCCTTTGACCAAATATGGTCTAAGGGCCCTCATCGGTACAGAGGGGATAACCTTGCGAAACTGATGAACGAGATGATGAATCTCCAAATGAAGGTAACCTCTGAAGCCTCTTCTTGTCTTTTCTTGCTTGCTTACTCATTCGGCCTAACTTGTCTGCCTTGTGTTGTGCAGAGCATGCACATTTTAGCTGCTCTGATAGTGACTCCTCTGAGCCTTGAGGAGGCTGATAAGCTGAAGGCCGAGCTGGATGAAGTGAGGCTGGAGCTTGGAATGGCTCAGTCCAAGGTTCATGCTGTCGAGGAGAATTTGAAGGAAGCTGGCACTAACCTTGCCGTGGCGGAATCCGAAAGGAACATCTATGCTCGGCAGGTTGGAAGGCTTTAGAGGAAGTTGGTCGACCTTCGAAGCACCTTTGATCAGAAGCTTCAGGAGGTAGTTGATCATGCCAGGACTGAGACTGAGACGGAAATGAGAGAGGGAGTTGATAAGATGGGGGACGAACTGATCCGGTTCAGTTTTGAGAGCTTTCGATCTAGATTTCTGGCTAAGTTTCTGGATTTTGACGTGTCGTCAATTGTTGCTCCTGGAGCCGCTTCATCTGGTGCTAGGCCCGAGTAAAGAGGCCGTGACTACCGACCTTCCCTCAGGCAGAGGACCCTGGACCCTTCCGATAAGGCTTGAGGCTTTATCAGTTTTACTCTTTTGTTTAGCTATCGTTTTTATGTAATACATTTCCTTTGATCAATAAAATTGAATTTTCTTTAGATTTTCCTTGTGTTCTTGCTTTTTGCGAAATTCTTTGTGAGTATAGCTGCTCTAAGCCCATTGCACGTCAGATCAGCTTTCTAATAGTTAACAGCTGCCTCCCGAGCTTCAACACTTGTAATAGAACAGTGAATGTAGATTAATCTCGACTGTCTAATCATAATAAGATAAGAAAGCAAACATAATCAGATGAGTAGGAATCCGATATTGATCTTGTATCACATAGAGTGGAAGCAAACTCTGCAGGATTCCGAAACGGATTGTTCTGAACCAAAGACTTGTGAAAATAACTAGGCAGCTTGTGTCTATCATTCTGATGATTGAAACTTCTGTTTCTGAGCCCCTAGGATCGGAATATATTAGAGCTGTTGGAGATCTGTATACCGAATGGGAGGCCTATATATTTAGACTTTGCTTTTTTCATCATTTCAGAAGCTTTAGTGCCGGACTGCGGTTATTCGTTCAAGAAAACCCTGCACCCTGTCTTTTGGTATTCCAAAAGGTAGGTTTAATGCATCGTTTATTTATACGGTTGTCGTTTGGGTTTTCGAGGCCAACCTTTCTTTTAACCATTGTGACGGTCTAGTTGGATGGCTTTTGGACTTCAAGGGTCTATATATATGAGAAAGGGGGCATACGGTTGCGCCCAATCTTTTTGCCTCCTTGTTCTCAAACTGTTCCCCCGTTGGAGAGAATTTAGATGTCACTGGAAACTTGCCGTTTGCCCGGAGATGATTGACGATTCTCAGTCTGAGTTAGGAATGATTAAACTGTGGCCGAGAGTTAACCTTCCCTTTGATTCAGTCTCCAAGGAAGGATTAGAGGAGGTGAAGATCTTCTTGTCCATCTTGGCATCCGGTCGAGATTTCTCCAATTGGAAGTGGACCCTCCTTGATTCAACCGAGGCTTGGAGCATTGGTGATGAAGACGAAGCTGGGATGCCTCCTTCCCTTTATGTCTTGGCAGAGATCCTTGCTCAAGCCAGCTGGGGTGTCATGCCGAATTTAAGGGAGATGAAGGTGGAGAATGGAGGTCCCCTGAGACCCAGAGCCCTCATCATCCGTTGGTATTGAGATCAATGACAGTGATGATGAAATGGTCTGGGTGCTTCTTGATGCAGATTGGGGTTCAGGGTTCCTTCCTTTCAAATGGAAGCCGGCGGCGGCGGTAATGGAGATTTGGAACTTAGGGCCTCTTTCCTATCTGAGGAAGAAAGCCATGATGTCGTAAAGTGTAGTGATGTCTTTATTGTAGCTTCTGTAGTGATGTCTTTGTTGTAGCTGTTTTGTACTTGTTTTATTTCCAGTATTCTTGTACTGATGTAAGTTTTATGAATCATCAATAAAATTGAATTCCTTTCCCTCAAATCTGATGTTCTTTGTGTTTGGATGTGCTCTTTCGGAGTTAAAACACCTTCTCATGCATTTCTGATGAATAACTCTTCTGTACGTTCTAAGAGTAGATCAAAGAAACTTACATAAAACTTGAAACCTTGAGCCAAAGTACTTTAAGCCTGTTCGGTACCATAGTATTCGTTGCTTTTTGGTACATAAGCAAAATAATCTAAGTATCAGCTTTAAGGTATTCCGATCTAGGAAACTTGTGTAGATAGTAGTTAGTGTAGATAGTAGTTGGACTTTGGTTGAAGATGCTTGGAACTTCTGTCTTTAGATGGACCGGATCATAGAATCTGTATATCGAAGATGGACCAGGCTCGGAAGGCCTGTGCATTATAGATGGACCAGGCTCGGAAGGCCTGTGCATTGGAGATAGGACCAGGCTCAGAAGGCTTGTGCATTATAAGATGGACCAAGCACTAAGGCTTGTGCATTAAAAGATGGACCAAGCACCAAGGCTTGTGCATTAAAAGATGGACCAAGCACTAAGGCTTGTGCATTGTAGATGGACTAAGCTCTAGAGGCCTGTGCATTAGAGATGGACCAGGCTCTGAAGGCCTGTGCATTAGAGATGGACCAGGCTCTAGAGGCCTATGCATTAAAAGATGGACCAAGCACTAAGGCTCGTGCATTATAGATGGACCAGGCTCTAGGAGGCCTGTGTATTAAAAGATGGACCAAGCACTAAGGCTTGTGCATTATAGATGGACTAGGCTCTAGAGGCCTGTGTATTAAAACATGGACCAAGTACTAAGGCTCGTGCATTAGAGATGGACTAGGCTCTGGAGGCCTGTGCATTAAAAGATGGACTAAGCACTAAGGCTCGTGCATTAGAGATGGACTAGGCTCTGGAGGCCTGTGCATTAAAAGATAGACCAAGCACTAAGGCTTGTGCATTAAAAAATGGACCAGGCTCTAGAGGCCTGTGCATTAAAAGATGGACCAAACACTAAGGCTTGTGCATTGTAGATGGACCAGGCTCTAGAGGCCTGTGCATTAAAAGATGGACCAAGCACTAAGGCTCGTGCATTAGAGATGGACCAGGCTCTAGAGGCCTGTGTATTAAAAGATGGACCAAGCACCAAGGCTCGTGCATTAGAGATGGACTAGGCTCTGGATGCCTGTGCATTAAAAGATGGACCAAGCACTAAGGCTTGTGCATTAAAAGATGGACCAGGCTCTAGAGGCCTGTGCATTAAAAGATGGACCAAGCACTAAGGCTTGTGCATTAAAAGATGGACCAAGCACTAAGGCTTGTGCATTGTAGATGGACCAGGCTCTAGAGGCCTGTGCATTAGAGATGAACATTTTAGGAAGGTATTAAAAAGAAAGAAATATCTTTATTGATAATACTTCCGTAAATGCTCTACATTCCAAGGCCTAGGAATAGGCTTCCTAGTCATGTCCTCTAGCCTAGTAGGTGGTAAGCCTAACAATCTTTGTCACTCTGTAAGGGCCTTCCCAGTTGGGTGACAACTTTCCCATAGTGGGATCCTTAGTGTTCAGAAAAGCTCTTCTTAAGACAAAGTCTTCAACCTGAAAGCTGACCGTCTTGAGCCCCACCTTGGATTTGTTGACCATTCTCTACTGATAGGCTTCCATCCTGATGTTGGCTTGATCTCTTTTTTCTTCAAGTAAATCCAAATTTTCTGTCAGCTGCTAATCATTGGATTCTTGTTCGAAGGCTTCAGTCCTTAAAGTTGGCATACCGATCTCAATCGGGATTATCCGCTTCTGTACTATAGGCTAGTAAGAAGGGAGTTTCAGAGGTGGGAGTTCTTCTGGTTGTTCTGTAGGCCCAAAGAACCCCAAGGAGTTCCTCCGCTCACTTTCCTTTGACCTGCTCCAACCTTTTCTTTAATCCATCAAGGATCGTTCGGTTGGTGACCTCTGCTTGCCTATTTGCTTGTGGATGGCTTGGAGAGGCAAAGTGTTGCCTAATGTTGAGATTTTCACAGAATTTCTTGAAGCCTTTACCAGTGAACTGCGTCCCATTGTCAGAGATGATCACACGTGGTATACCTGAACCTGCATACAATGTTTTTCCAGGTGAAGTTTTCAACTTCCTTCTCTGTGATGTGTGTTAGAGGTTCAGCTTCGGCCCATTTGGAGAAGTAGTCGATGGCTTCCAAAAGATACTTCCTGTTTGGTGGGGCCTTAGGTAATGGACCCACGATGTCTATCCCCCACTGAGCAAAGGACCAAGGGCTAGTAATCAGGATGAGCTCGTGATGAGACTGGTGCTGATATGGGGCAAACCTTTGGCATTTGTCGCATTTTTAGACGTACTCTTTAGCCTGCCTTAGCATGTTAGGGCCAGTAGTAGCCCTGAGTTAGAGCTCGGTGAGCTATCGTCCTGCCCCCATTATGCTTCTCGCAAATACCCTCGTGTATTTCAGCCAAGACATATTGTGATTCTTCTAGAGCTAAGCATTTTAACAGGGATTGAGAATAAGACCTTCTGTAAAGCTTGTTGTTCAGGATCAGGTACCGAGCCGCTCTGATTCGGATTCTCTTTGCTTTGTTTTTTTCTTCTAGGAGGAGCCCGGATTCTAGGTACTGGAGGATCGGGGTCATCCAGTTCTAGGGCTGTTCAGTAATTTGGGCAACTTGGGCTTCCTCTATGTTGGGTCCTGGTTGGTGGGAGATTTTTATTGTGGAGTTCCCTTCTAACTTTAGGCGGGACGCCATGTTTGCCAAAGCATCTGCTATGCAATTCTGGCTTCTATCTATTTTCTGGATAGTGAACGTCTAGAAGGAGTGCTTCAAGTAGTTCACCAATTCAGAGTATCGAAGCATCCTGTCATCTTTAATAGAAAATTCTCCCATGACTTGGCTTACCACCAGTTGGTAATCTGAGAAGACTTTAAGGTTCTGAACCTCGCATTCCAGAGCCAATTTCATGCCTAGGATTAGGGCTTCGTATTCTGCTTCATTGTTGGAGGCTCTGAATCCTAGGCTGACTGCTTTTTCTAACGAGAGCCCATTAGGGGACTGTAATACCAGGCCTACTCCTGAGCCCTGATCGGTTGACTGACCCATCGATATAGAGCAGCCAGGTTCCTGAAGTTTCGATGAGCTGTGCCTTGTCTTAAAGTGCCGGGGTGAACTCGGCAACGAAATTAGCCAAGGCCTGCCCTTTGATGGAGTTTCGTGGCACATATGATATGTCAAATTCCCCTAGCTCCACAGACCACTTCACTAATCTTCCCAACACCTCAGGCTTCCTCAATATTGACTTTAGAGGATAGGCGGTTGGGATTTCAATTGGATGAGCTTGGAAATAAGGTCGGAGCTTCCGAGCTGATATTACCAAAGCAAAGGCTAGTTTTTCAACCTCTGGGTATCTCTTTTCTGTGTTGAGTAGTGCCCTACTGATGTAGAATATGGGCCTCTGTAGTCCCCTGTCCTGCCTGACTAATGCGGAGCTGACCGCGTTCTCAGAGACTGCAAGGTACAGGAGTAGCTTTTCCCCCTGTACCGGTTTTGACAGAATCTCTCTGGAGAGGCGAGATACTCCTTCAGTTCTTGAAAGGATTTTTCACATTCTTCCATCCACTGTAAAGCTTTGTTGCCCTTTAGAGCTTTGAAGAAGGGTAGGCAGCGATCAGTGGACTTGGAGATAAATCTACTTAGTGCCGCGATTCTACTATTCAGCGCCTGAATGTCTTTTCTGGTTTTCGGTGACTTCAGTCCAATCAGAGCTTGGATCTGAGTGGGGTCTAGCTTCGATACCCCTCTGAGAGACAATGTATCCCAAGAATTTTCCCTTTGTCACCCCGAAGGTACATTTCGAGGGATTGAGCTTCATCTTGTGCTGTCTTAGGATATCGAAGGTCTGGGCTTAAGTGCTGGAGGTGACTACCTTTCTGCAGACTTTTGATCAGCATATCATCAATGTATACCTCCATGGTATTGCCGAGCAGCGGGCTGAACATCTTGTTAACCAACCGCTAGTATGTGGCTTCCGACATTCTTTAAACCGAAAGGCATTACTTTGTAGCAGTAGAGACCTCGTTCGATTATGAAGGCTGTTTTCTCCTGGTCTGGAGGGTACATCTGAATTTGGTTATACCCTAGAATAGGCATCCATAAAACTCATGAGTTCGTGCCCTGTAGTAGAGTCAACCAGTTGGTCTATCCTTGGAAGTGGAAAACTGTCTTTGGGGCATGCCTTATTGAGGTCTGTATAATCAACGCAGACCCTCCACTTGCCATATTTCTTCTTGACCAGGACGGTGTTGGCTAGCCATTCGGGGTTAGAACGCTTCACGTATCATTTTGGCTTCAAGCAGCCTCTGGACTTCTTCGTTTATGATCTGATGCCGCTCTAGGGCTAGCGGCCTTCTTTTCTGTCTCACTGGTGGGTGATCTGGATCCACCATTAGTTTGTGAGTTATCAGATTTGGATCTATACCCTCCATAGTCTTTGGTCTCCCACGCAAACATAGAGAGGTTGTCTTTTAGAAACTTGATTATTTTCTCTTGCTCAGCGTGTGTCAGGTCTGGACCGATGTACAAATAGCGCCCCTCTGATTCTGAACTGACCAATACTTTGATAGGCTCGCCAATGGATTTGGCCCTTGCTGTCCCGTCCCTTTGGGCTTAGGGGTTCTTCGATTCTGGAAGGGCAATTTTCCTCCTCAGGAGTGTGGGAGAGAACTGGATCTGCACAGTCCCAAGTGTACTGTAATTGCTATTTGGCAGTCTTTTCCTTGAGTGCAATGGCATAGGCACTCTCGAGAAGTTGGCTGGCACCCTCTGACAGAATAAACATTCTGGATGTGAACATACTTCAGACATTGATGGAGGGTCGAGGTGACCGCCCCTATCTGGTGTAACCATGGTCTCCCAATTATGACATTGTAGGGAGATTTCATATTCAACACCATGTACTCTGAGATGGTGGTTTTCTGCCCTTCACCTTCCCCTACAGTGGTGGGTAGGTTGATCCTTCCCAACAGGGTATTGAGATTACCGTCAAACGCTGCCATTACGGCAGTGGTAGGCTTGATGCTGTCATGGTCCATCCCCATCTGTTTAAGTGGCTCATGGAATAGTATATTGACGGAGCTGCCGGTGTCAACCAGGACTCTTCTGATCTCGAAGTTGGCAATTTTGAGAGTGATGACGAGGGCAGTGCACCCCTACTAGGTCCTGTTCAGTGAATTGGATCTCCGGTGTTGGTTTGAGCCTTTTTTCAACGTTGGAGATCTGCAATACATATGGGGCAGCCCTGGCCTCCCGAGCATACCTCTTCCTTGCCTTGTTGGACATTCCTGTAGTAGGGGAGCCTGCATGGAAGGACATAGATGACATGGTTGTTCTGCCTTTGAGGCTCGTTTCGAACTTCCCTCTGCTTTTGTCTTTGCTTAGGCCTCTGCTCTATCCGCTGCTGAGGCTTGTCTTCGTGGGAATTTTGCCTCCTGTCGTGCTTTAGGAACTCCTGGAGACGTCCTTTCTTTATGAGTTGCTCAATCTCATATCTAAGGGACCTGCATGAGTTAGTCGTATGCCCATGATCTTTGTGGAAATTACAATATTTACCTGTGTCTTGAAGGCTGGGATCTCCTTTGATGGGTTCTGGCCATCTTAGGTTTTCCCGATCTTGGATCTGCTGAAGTACCTTGATTCGGTGTAGTGTTTAGAGGGGTAAAATTAGTGAACTCCTTTGGTTCAGAATTGTAAACAGCCTTGGGTGCCGTTCTCTTTTCTGGACTCCTGGCTCTCTTCTTGCTTGGGTCTCTTCTGTGGTCCTCCTTCTTATGATCCTCCCTCTTCGGATTATCCCTCTGGTTCTGCTCTTTTCCCTTCTAGGGATGTGCGGTTGGCTTCTTCCAAGTTGATGTACTTCCTGGCCCGGTCCATTAATGCCGCCATGTCGGCAGGAGGGCTCTTGGTCAAGGAATCTCTGAAGCCACCGTGAGCAAGTCCAACAGTTAAGGCAACTACAAGGAATCTTGGGCTGCAGTCGGTGATCTCTGTGAGTTCGGTATTAAAGCGTCCAATGTAGGCTCTGAGGGACTCCTCCTTATCTGCTTGACATTTAACAGGAATTCTGGTCCCCTTCTGAGCCTTCTGCTGGTCATAAATTGTCCAGGAATTGCCTACTGAGCTCATAGAAGTCGGTAATTGAGTTCGGAGGGAGGTGGTGGAACCATTTCAGAGTAGTTCCCTTTAAGCTGGTAATGAAAGTTCGGCACATAAAAGCATCAGAGGCCCTGTGGAGGGCCATCGTATGCTGGTAGTGCGAGAGATGATCTCTTGGGTCTCCAGTCCCATCGTACAGGGTGAACTTTGGCACCATGAACTTCTTGGGTCTTTCCTCCGTCATGATGGCAGGGAGTGAATGGGGTAGCAAGTCTTCTGAGCAGCCTGGCCAACTCATCTTTCTCTAGAGGGTTCTGGGCACCTCTCAAAGCTATTGTTTGGTCCATAGATTTGGTAATTTCTTCGATCGTCCGTGGGTCTCTGAACCGGACCTCTTGCGAACCTTGCCTCACAGCCTCAACTTCAGGGTAGTTGGGTTGAGCACGTCCCTCGGATGGAGGAGGGTTCCGAGCTGGCGGGATTGGTGCTGCTTGGGGATGAGGCTCCTGCGGTGCCAGATGTGATACCGAAGCCCCCGGAGTCGGGGCTCTAATAGTGCTTCGGTAGTAGACGTCAGGGATGAAGGCTGATGTTCCCCAGCCTGGGGCTGCTGACGACTGTGAATCCCTGCCAACGTGGGCAACACCTCGGGGGTGCCCATACTGGTTATTTGGAGCTCGCTTATGGGGCTCTTCATTCTTAGTGGTTATATGGGGTTGCGTTCTTTCAACAACATTGACCGGCGGGTTAGGAGGACCCATCCCTTGATTCTGTGTGAGCATTGCCAGAGTTCTAGATATGGCAAGCAGTTGTTCCTGCACCAGTTCGTTGTGTCGTTTGATTGATTCAATCTCTTGTCGCATGGGATCAACCGTCGGCCCTCTTGCTCGTGGAACAAGCGGCCGACGTTGAGAGCTTTATGGGTTTTGAGCGTTCTATCTCGGTCAGAGATTTGGGGCCATGGTTTTCTGGTGGGGAAAAAGATTAGTTTGTGAATAAAACACTTGGAGATTAGTCGTTTCCCACAGACGGCGCCAAACTGATGCTGTACTTTTCGGCTCGTAATAAATTTGGGCTCCAATACCTGTGGAACACTCAAAAAAGGGGATCAGAGGACCACCGGATTGGCTCCGGCGGTAGCCGCTCCGATGCTTATATAAGTAAACTGAATTGAAAGACTGTATTGAAAGCCAAAGAATGAGCATGAAAATAAAGCGTACCTTTAGGGTTTAATTTATAGGTCGTGGCTTTCCTAAGTTGATTAGGATTTGGAGCCATGAAAGTAGGGATTTGATCACCGGAGATAGTAGCTTCCTTGTTGGATATTGCACCATAGATAGAGATGAACATGTATAGCAGTTTCCTTGTCGAAGATTGTTTCCTTATTCCCTGCTCGGCAGCTGCTAAGGCAGTGACGAGCTCTTGAGTGTTGGTCTGGAGTCCTGTAATTAACTCCATGATCCTTATCTGGATATGTATGTGCTCTGGAGGCATATGCTCGGCCACTTCCGATCTTTCAGTCTGTCCTGAATGTCCGAGTGCTAGCCATTGGTTGAGCGCGAGCTGAGTTAGTCGAGTGTGAGCTGGACTATAGACACACGTGTCGAATGCTGATTGGTCTTGCTCTTTTGTGGTATATCAGAACTAATCTTTTATTGTATTTGATTTATTCCCACAAAATTGAGCTCTCCCCGGTATAGAAGCCATATTTGACTCCCCTACCAAAGAAATTTGACTCTCCATTTGTCTTTCTCTCCTGCCATCTAACTTGAGAGCACCTAAAAAGACGATGGTTTGCCTAATTCATTCTCGTCATTATTTTAATAAAAGTGTATCAGACATAATATTATTGTAATATATTAATTACATAATTTAATACAATTTTAATAATTTAGTATCACATCACATTATTTAAAATAAAAATTTAAAACACAAATATGAATATTACTCTTATAATTTTTAAGGCTGCCGTGAACCATTGTGTGTTAATTACATCAATACTCTGACTATTAAATTGTCCATATTTAATTTTAATGATAGATTTGAATTCTTATATATGGATTCTCTCTGGATCCACTCTATTTCCTATAACATGGAAAGATATCCAAATTCTTATTTTTCGAAATAATGAATCTTGATGATTCTTGTTCAATATTGAGAGTCATTTTTGGTAGGATTGTAACTTTTTAAGAGGATAAAATATTTCATTTTTTCATATTTACTGAAATGTAAATTAACAAAGCAATGCTTTTAGACCGAATGCCTCACATTATATATATATATATAATGACTAATATATAACCATAAAAATTTATTCATCTCTCAGTTGCTCAGTGTTTTGAGCATTCAAACAATAAATTTTCCAACTTGACAAAACTGCATATTAAAAAAAAGAATAATTAAACTGATTCTTCTCTCGTATTCTGACAATTACAAACAGAATCTTTAGATTTTTTTAAATTATATTACAATCTTTTTAGTTTCAATATTAGCAACAGATTCTCTCTTATCATTAAAAACCATCTCCGACAAAGACAAAATTGGGTGACATAAGCTAAAAATTGTTTCAAAAGGCCAACTTTGCCCAAACAAATAATAAAAGAACAAGATTACCCTCTTGTAAAATAACAATATTGCCAAGTTATGTCCCTCCCTCCCTCCCTCCATTTTTATAAACTCTCTAAAAAAAAATTCACTCTAGAAAAAAAGTATCTCATACAAAACTCTCCCAAATAGGTTTAATCTCTCTCTAAAATTTCTCCCTCTCTCTCTCTTGCTAAAATATCTTTATCTCTAAAATTCAACTATTGCTTGAATTCTCTTTAAAATTTCTCTAAAATTCTCTCTCTCAAAATCCCTCAATCACCAAATCTTATATCTTTCTAAGATCATTCTCTTTCTCTCTAAAATTTCTTTCCAAACTCTCACATTTCACGTAACTAAAGTAATATTAACTTAAAGAAAAAGGCTGCCAATCAATTGAATCATATCCTAAATCCAATATGTGATTGAAAAATCCATAAATTAGATTTCACTTAATTGATTAAGTAATACGAGTTCAAATATAGATTCATGTAGAAAAAAGAAAAGAAAATTAAAACCCGATAAGATAATTCCCAATTTATTTACAAAATCGTCAGCCAAAAATTTATTGAAACATACCAAATCCTTTGTTCCATGGAGAATTGAAAATTTTTTTCTCTCCTAAAAAATACCATCATTTCCTTTTCCTTTCCCTACAATTGTTTCCTAGAACTAGATCAAAATTCTATCAGTATATGTAATTTGATACTAACCTTAGTACAATGGATGTCCAAGAAATGAGAGTAAGTAAATATGATTTGTCAATACATTTGACATTACAACACAAAACCAAATTGCAGGATAACATGAATCGTGAATTCATATGTACGAAAAACATGCCCATAGACAAAATATATAGCTTAACTCTCAAAAATCAAACAAAACCGTGATTAAGATCATTTGCAACATTAGCAAAATTGGAAGTTGATGGCTTATCTTGATGTGCCAGAAAAGATGGATTGGATGATAACTGGAAGAAAGTGTAGATCAAAGCACTAACTTGACACATTTAAGACCCTAAATCAAACCCACAACGCTATTGTAGTAGTTGGCGTTTAGGTCTCACCCGTCATTGATCGCTACAGTCTTCCATAGTTTGCTCAACAACAATACCATCATTCTTGGCAATGATGAGACCTTCCATGTTGCCTTCTTTATGGATAATGATAATTGATTTGGTTTATATATCCATTGCTTCGTTGGTTTCACAATTACCCAATTTTTACAGATATTGGAGAAATAGTTAGAAATTTTGGAGTTAATTTTTGTATAGACAACATGGTTGGTGATGGAAAGGAAAGCAGTAGAGGTGTTGTTTTGGTTACCTAAAAACAATAAAGAGAATGGGAAAAAGTTACAAAAGGAAGGGGGAGAGAGAGAGAGAGAGGGGGGTGTTTGGTTTGATTAGAGAGAAGAAAAAAAAATAAAGAAAAGATACAATGTATATTTAATTGTTAGAACTATAAGTCATATTGTGTATTGAAAAATATAGTTTTGACAAAACTAAAGTTGCAATGTGTCTAAGTTTAAGTGTATCAAGTACTAAAGCATTGTGTTCAAGCATCCAAGCTATATCTATAGATTCATATTATTGGTTACACAAAGGCAAATTAGACAAGATACATTGACTTAAGTGTAAGGACCCGACAAATCATTAAAGGGCAATTAGATAAATTGCTAGCCTAAACTGAGGTTTGACTGGGAAACTATGGAAGATGTGTTAGAAAAATTGTAAAATGAGATGATGAGTCATCAGTATGACTATAAGAGGCTAAAAATAAATTTTAATAATTTATTTAGGACTAGTACGAGCCTTGAGACTACACAATCATCTACAGGACACAGATATATAAGAAAACTCAAATGATTGAATTTATAGAAACGGAGAGCATATTTAGAATTAGAGCGTCGAAATTAACTAGGGTGCTAATTTTGGCAAGATTCCAATAAAATTTGTTTTCAAACTTTCGCGTGCATGATCAATTGGCCACACGACAACTCCTTTGGTGCGCAAAGCCTTTTAAGGAAGCTTTGGTGTGGTTTTGGTAATACCCCAACCCGAATTATAATCGAACAACCCATGTAAGCCCGAACTGTTCGGACTCTATTTTATGAAATCAATAAATTGACCAGTTATGGAATATGAACGATCACGAATGTACAGACGATGCTTGGGCAATACCCAAGCAAGCTATGAGTAAGCATCAAAATACATGTACATATACGTATACGTATACGTATATATATATGGGTATGTATATATATATATGTGTGTGTGTGTATATATATATAAAATATAAATTAATACATATATAACCATGTATTTATTTATATATATATATATATATGAATATTAGGTGTATATATGTAGATATATATAACCCTATGTATATATAATATGTGTGTGTATATGTGTGTTGTATAAACACGTATATATATAAAGATATTTATAAAGTATATACATATGTATATCACATACGTAGTGCAGGTGTTGTGGTGAGCTGAGTGTGTGCTTTAGGTGTGTTGGGAGAGGGGAAGTAGGCTGTCGACACAGGGGGTGGTGAATACAGCTATATATGTATATGTATATATATATATATATAATATAAATATCCCTCAAGCAATTAAATGCTTGAGGTTAAGACATGAAAAAGCAGAAAAGGAAAGTCAAGGAAGGGAGGAAGAAAGAGGAAGGAGGAGAGAAGGGGGGGGCAATGAGATTTTTCCTATAAATATGGGTTAAGTGTTGTTGAGAAAATTCAGAAAGCAAAGGAAGAAACTGAGAATAAGAAGTGAAGTTCTGAAGTTTAGAAGAGAAGCAAAGGAGAAACATAGAGGAGAAGTGTGAATACTGTGAGTCAAAAGCTTAACTAAGGTGAGTGTAACTTTAATTCTGTTTTAAGTTTTCAAAGCATGAATGCTAGATTGGGTTATAGGGTCTTAACAAGCATGAAATAAGGATTTGTTTGCAAAAAGAATGAATGAAATTGGTTTAAAAACAAGGAAGATATAAGCAGTTGCAAGTCTACTATAGATAATCGAATTCTGAAAAATTATCCATAAAATCTTGATTAAACGATGTAGAATTGTTTCAATTATATCCAAATGATGATTTGGGGTAATTTGGGCTCAAAATAGTGACTCAGAGGTCATGAAATAGGGAAAACGTTGGTGGCCGAAAAGTCGGGTCTCACCAGAGATCTTATTGTTCTTCCCTATTCGTGAAGATCCAAAGGTCCCATCCTAAAATGGATGATGGATATGAAATCCTTAGGGAATTTAGGTTCGAACCCCATTGATTTCATGTTAAAATAGTGATCGAAAAAGATCACCGATGTTGGAGAGGATGACGGAATCCCACTAGAGAAGAGGATGAACAATATTTCTTAAACGGTGTCGTGTTGAGGGATTTTATGTTAAAACTATGTCATTTTAATTATTGCCATTTTAAATATATGATAAATATAAACTGTTTGGTTGCTGAGTTTAGAAATTGATTAGGTATATCGGATGAGGATTGGGATAGCTTATCCCTGTTTAAGCCCCTTGTCCATTGTTTGTTTCAAGTAAATAGAGAAAAATAAAGGGGTTGTTGCCCCCCAAGAGTTGAAATAGAGACCAACCAAAAGAAGTGTTTTAAACACTGAAGTGTGGACCATTGTGCCACTAAGGCATATATGATCAAATCCATCGAAATATATATAATATATGTCACGACCTGAAACCCACCCTATGTGGACCTCGTATCGCGGGGCCGACCCTATGGCCGTCCCTACTTTTTTCTTTCTTTGTATCAATGACAACAATATACAATGTAAAACTTAAACAATAAATCAACTAAAGTCTTCATATAAAACATTGTTTGACAACATAAAACTTAACATAATACCACTTTTAGGTGGTGAGTACATGGGAGAGACTACATCACTTCTAACATTTTCCTCAAACTGTCTCTCTATGCTCTTGGACTCCTAATGTGGTCCTACAACATCCTTATTTGAAAATATAGTAAGTTGGGGTGAGCAAAATGAAGCTCGGTAAGTAAAAGCCCATTTCTGACACGAGTTAGGGTTAACATAAAAAAATATGAACTTATAGGGTAAACATAATGGCCAATCATGAAATCAGTTGCAGTGAACGGTAAATTGCCACAATGAACAATGAACAGTAAGTCACAGTAAGCAAGCATGAGTATTGGTATAACATGAACATGGAAAAGCTCAATAATAACAGTCAATATAAGAATACTGCCACAAATAAATCGGTCACAATCAAATCCAATCAATGAGGGAACTGTCAACATAAAATTATTCATAGGGAAATAACAACATCCTATGAATCCAATAAACATAACATATCAGTCAATCATAAATTATGCATTTACTTTGTTCAGGGTTTGGTAGACCTTCGGTCTTTTAGGGCCTGGCATACCCCCCTTAACATTAATGCATATAAAATGCCCTCAAAACTCAATGCGTAAAAACACCAACATTGCCATATGTCCCTTCACGGATTCGACCCGTAGGTCCTGTTAATCAAATAGCATCAGATGGATATTGTGATTGAGCACAATTTCAGAATTCATAATAAATCATGATTCTATTGTGATTCCATAAGAAGTGTATAAAGAATGGAATATCATGTAATGAACATATAACAATAGGCGTTTCAAGGCATAGTACAACATAACAATCATGATATAGTAGTCAATAAATATCCACAAGATAGGACAATATCGATTGTGGAACAATAACAGTGGGTACGTACATGAGTACAAAATTTGACAGTAATAGAAGGAATGTGGCTTGAAAAATTACTTGTAAGAGATTGGGGTTTACTTACTTTTTATTCGTGTGATCTACCTCAGTATCCCGTAACTTTTCTTTTTCCCTTCGAGTTCCCTTTTTCGATGTCCAAAGAAACCCATCTAAAGCTGACAAATAGTGGCGGTAGTGTCACGCCCCGAATTCCCGACGAACCCGGGACGCGAGTAACGAGACAGAAAATAAAATAAATAAAAGGACAAGGTAAATAAATCCACTAAACATGGGTCCATCCCCATCAATACATAAGATAACATGAATACATCGTTCATAGGTCATTCGGGCTTAAGCCCTTACATTACAAAACATAGGTCCCACGGACCAAAATATAACAAGTGTCTCCTCCTATCAAAGCATCACTGGGTCTCAAATAGCTGGAGGGTCCTCATCTGAAAATGTTGCCCACGAATGGGTCAGCTCAACTGCTGGTATGATGAAGTGCTAATGCAAGAAATAAAGCTAAGGCGTGGCATGTGCAAAGTGTACATTTATCTCTAAATGTCATTCAAAGCATCGAAGTAATATATGAATGGTATGCGTGACGCACCCATGTACAACTCTATGCCACACCCATGTTTCTTTTCTGGGTACTCCCCGATGCAATGGCCAATTTTGGGTTTTTCACCACAGGATCTACACCCTCATAATGCAATGCTCAACCCACACTATGTTCTCAAAGGATTCATCATATGCCAATATGCCAATGCAATCCTAATGAACATGGTTATCAATAATGTAGCGTGCTCGAACAATAACGTATAAATCATCAGTCAGTTCCATGTACAAGCATATCTCATCTTATCAACTTAAACACATGTCATGATTCACATTCATCATTCACTAAATTTTCATAAAGTACAAGTGACATGCAAACGTGTGAGCAATCAACCCTAAATCATCAAGTAAGCACATTCCACATAAGCACATAAGTCATTCGAGTCATTCACAAATATTCCTAACTTAACTTCATTTCTAACATTAGCAAAACACCATACCTGATGGGTTGGTATCTACCCTAGAATATCGTGCACTATATGTAACTGAACTGGCGGATGAAAATGCAGAAGATCAGATCGCCTCCTCCTGTCCTGTCAGTGTCCCTAAGAGTAGAAATTACAACTCAGTCTATTGTTATTTGAATTTATGCTATTCATCAAATTTTATGTCTTTAAATTTATAGGTTTCTATTCTGCTAAATTAAACTCTACCATTGGTTCTAGGACGTTGAATAAAATACGTTTAGGTTTTTGTAGAATTCGATTTGGACATCTGGGTTCAAAAGGGCAAAACAGTCATTTTGCACTTTACACGTGTCCTTACATTTTGTGACCTCTTTTCACAAATCGGACTCCACGGTTGAGTCCGGAATGTTCGAGATAATAAAATTTCACTATTTGTTTACCTAATTCGGAGTTCGTCTGACAGTGTTTCGAGTTAGGGGCATTTTGGTAATTTTAAGGGTTACTACGGTTCTTTTATTTTTTGGGACCCCGTCTCGTAAAACGGACCTCACCATTGGTCTCAGAATGGCCGAGATAGTCAAAATACACTAATGACTTGTCCCATTTGGATTCCGGAATGTTTTTTGAATATTTAATTAATTAAACAAATTTAATTAAATAAATAATTAATTAATTTAATTAATATTTTATTAATAATTTAATCAGGTGGGTAAAAGTGTAATTTCTAACAGTTGGGGGGTCAATTTGTAATTTCCGAAAGTTCAGGGTTAAGGTTCAAATTCTAAAAGGTTCAAATTCCAAAAGGTTCAAATTCCAAAAGGTCCAAATTAAAACTAGTTTAATTTGTTATTCTAAATCAGGTTAACCAAACAGGGGATAGGGCTAAAACTGGGATAGGATATCCCTATCTCCAATTCAATTTTCCAATTTCAATTTTCATCCCCGTTGCCAAACACCCCCATTCCCCTTTTTAATTTAAAACAGAACGCGACACGTGGCAGGGGCGGTCCACGCCCGCCCGAACCGGACCCGAACCGACCCGACCCGACCCGGACAGACCCCCCTTCTTCCCCCGTTTTTCCGGCGGAGCTCCGGTCACCTTCTCCAGCGCCGGTGACCGGAATTTCAGAAAATCAAGTTTTTAAACTTGATTTTCTTGGTGTTTTCGAAGCCCCTTTCAATCCCAAATTATTCTAAAACATTTTTGGAGCCTTTTGAAGCTTCCAATCACAACGAAAAACCAGATTTTTCCCCCCATGGCCGTGACCTGCACCTCCATTTTTCTCCCTCATTTTTCAACCGTTTTCTATCATTTTTGTTGCGTTTTAATCCTTACATTCTGCTCTACAAGGTTCTACAATTTAAACCAATTGAAATGCTCTAAAAAAAATTGAAACAGAAGCAACCCACTTACCAATTTTTCGGCCGTTTCTCTCTCTAGCCGTGCCCTCTTCCACCTCCTTGCTCCGAGCTCGAACCAAGTCTCAAACTCTCCCTCCGAGCTCTATTCCTCTCCCTCTTTTCTGTTCCTTTCCTTCTCTTCTTTCCCACCCGAGAATACACCTCTTTTCTCTTCACTCTCTCTCTCTCTATATTTCTCTCTCTCTCTCTCTCTCTCTCTCCCCAAGACCAACCACTCCCTGCCAATTCTGCATCTCCCACTCCCTGAATTCCACTCACACACACAACCCCAACCCATACCTTGTTTGAGTGTATTACACTCAAACTCACACACACACACAATTGGTTACACACACACATACCTCACACAATCTGATTTATATATATACATATACATATATATTTTCACATTTAAATATACACTCACATGTATACACATATACACAACATATAATTTAAATTATATATATATATACACATATATATATATACACCTACACACATTATCATTACAATAATAATAATAATAATTATAATAATAATAATAATGATAGTAATAATAATTAATATTTGCAAGAATAACTACTAAAACAATAAAATAATAAAATAAATAAAATTTTTTTTTTTCATGTTATAACATCCTTCCCTCCTTACAAAAATTTCGTCCCGAAATTTAAAATAGCATAAAACAAAAGAAAGTACATCACTGATCGAACAACTCAGGGTACCTAACTCGAACCTCGGCCTCACGCTCCCAAGTAGCCTCCTCAACTCCATGATGGTTCCAACGAACCTTGATCAAAGGGATGGTCCTGCCTCGCAAAACCTGGTCCCTCGAGTCCAATATCACTACGGGTCTCTGGTCATAGGAAGCGTCCCCCTCTAACTGAAGATCTACCCAGTCAAGTACATGTGAGGGGTCGGGATGGTACTTCCTCAGCATAGATACATGGAAGAGGTCATGAACCCTAGATAGTTGTGGTGGTAAGGCTAGCTTATAAGCCACCTCACCAACTCTCCCAAGAATCTCAAAGGGACCTATAAATTGTGGCGATAGCTTCCCATCGTGCCCAAATCTCCTCAAACCTCGTCTGGGAGATACCTTGAGGAACACATGGTCCCCCACCTCAAATACTAAGGGTCGCCGCCTCCTATCTGCATAACTCCTCTGGCGACTCTGGCTGGCAACAAGTGCTGCCTGATCACTTGTATCTTGTCTGTGGTCTCACGGACTATATCGGATCCTAAAACAATTGTCTCCTTTACTCCTGTCCAATACACCGGTGAACTGCTAGCTACGGTTGCAGGTAAACTCTACCAAAGTAAGGTGATCCTCTCAGCTACCCCTGAAGTCCATAACGCAGTCTCTAAGCATGTCCTCTGGGACCTGAATGGCACGCCCTGACTGACCATCAGTCTGAGGATGAAAGGTAGTACTAACTTAGCTGAGTCCTTAAGGCTATCTAGAAGCGCTGCCAAAACCGTGCAGTGAAACGTGGGTCCCTATCCCAAACAATGGATAAGGGAATTCCATGCAGTTGTACTAAAAGATCGATGCAAAATGCATTGCACATGTGGACGTGCAGCCTTACCTATGGGTCACTCACCTCCCCCTCAACCAGGCGATGTGGAATGCATTACCTCCTCCCATTACCATCTCCCCCGTAGGCTTCGCCTCACCGGTAGGCGTGCAGCGGTGTGCAGACATCTCCACACTCCCTGCTATGGTCTGGTGCTAATCCCATTTGTAACGACTCACCCCACATGGCATAGCACATAATGAAATCCTCAAAACACATTGGCTCATCAGTGGCACTCCCTCTCAATTTCCATCCAAGTATCACGACTTATCTCATCAACTCAACATATAAAAAGTAAAGGAAATTCTCACTGATCACAAAGATACTCCAAGGTCTCTCACACATGCTATGTCATCTAACCCACCTCAAATTAATCCATGAAATCACTTAGGGATTTATCCCAATGGTATAAATACGCATCATCTGTACCACAATGCAATCCATCATCCAGTATTTTCTAAGTGCCCTAATTACCCACAAGACATTAATAGTACAATCTAAAAGTAAAGCTACCATCTCCCACCTTAGTCTATATATAACCGAGACTAAGTGTCATGTACTAATAAGGACTAGCCTATTCATTTCATGTACGCATATATCGATCGGGTACACAAATGTAGATTGTGTTGTTTATGTACTCTAATCATGAAACTTAAGTCAATATACCAAGGTTCAGAAGAATAAAACACTAGTGATACTCTTCATCACTTTCCCTTACGAACATATATCAATTTTCACACACATGTATCAACGCACACAAACAAACGCGTCTAAGCATTCTTTTATACATGCATTTATAACAACCAGTCTGTGTATATAAAAAAAAAAAAAAAAAAATGAAGTCATAATCAAAGCACCATAACAGTCACTAAACTAGCATGCTTTTATAGAGTAAAAGTACAACATTCAATTAGCTAATATGTAGCTTACTACTTCGGCACCCAGTATAAAATTTCATCCCAGGAATACACATATACATAAAATAAGTACATAATCTGTTGTACAGGTAACCAGGTAGATTCCCAATCCCTACGGATATTCAAGCTCATAGCCTATCTCATAGACAACAAACATACAGTCTACTATTCAACCTCATTCGTTATACTGTATAAAGGCAAGCATTGAATCCTAGATCATCAATAACCAAGCACACCACACCTTGCACAGTTCTACAAACTAAGGTAACAAGCACTCATCTACTCATGTAACCCAAACTAATCCCAATTCAACTTAAAGTCTAACCCCTCTTAACCCACAACAAAGTCAATCTAAAAAGGATCTACGGACATCCCATGAAACAAAGAAGATATCTCCCTCAGGAGTACACACTGTCTTTCTTCCCCTATAGCAGCCTATACTCGTCATAAAGTGTAAATAACCGATCCATCTCTAACGTAATACTAATACTAGACGCATCAAATAAGATGAAGAATTCAAATAATGCATGCAGTCAGCTACCTCTATCGAGTAATCTTTACAGATTCTCGTCAGCGTCACTCTACCCCTAACATCATGTCGACATAGTAAATATGAACGTATGAGATGCACTATGGTCTATCAATATGCCAGTCCATAAACTAAACACAAGGAAAATGTACCTCAAGGCTCTGAAAGTCCAAAAAGGATAGGTGACTCTAGGCTGACTACTGCATAACGCCACTCTGGGTGGTCTGGTCCTGCCTATCACCCCTCTCACTGAGAGTCCTGGCACTCAATACTGTAGGTGCATGCTGAAAATACGGTGTCGGAGGTCCCTGACCCAATAGTGGCCGTGGAAGAGGCACTTGGGTACACTGCTGGTAATGTGGCTCCCCTAAGTCCTGGGAAATCGGCCTCTGAGGACAGTTGGCCCTGACATGGCCAGTCTGGTGGCATACAAAACAAAGTCGTGGAGTCCCCTGTCCTTGACCCTGTGCTGGTGATGAAAATGACTCCTGACTAGGCTCGATCCTCTGTCTCAGGCTGGGATCCCTCAAAGGACAAGTGGCCATCTTGTGGCCAGGCTGTCTACAACAAAAACAAGTAATGGTCCCTTGGGATGCGGAGGTGGATATGGAAGAAACACCAGTCCTAAACCTCTTCGGTGGTCTCCCACCAGTGCGAGTCTGGGCGGGTATAGATATCTGTGCAGAAGAAGCACGAGCTCGAAACCTCTTCAATGGCCTCTTACCAGTGTATATCGGGGTAGACCTAGGGATCTGTGCTGGAGTTGCCCCGCTCTGGGTCTGGGGCTCTCTAACTCCTCTAAGCTCAACCAACTCTGTCTCAGCCTTGACCGCTCTCGTCACTACCTCCTGTATAGTGTGAAGGCATTCCCGCATAATGGTCGCTATGTCCCCAGAACCACTAGTCTGCCCTAGCTCCACTGGAGCAGGTGTAAAAGTGACGGCCTCCTCGGCTGTACCATCTGCAGAAACAGCAGCTTGGGGCCAACTATGCCACGGTGGCGCAGTGGTCCTAGGCTCATCGTGTCTAGGTGGCATAGGTCTGGGAGTAGCTTGTCTCGGTGGCATGTCTACAAGTTCAAAGAAGAGGAAAATTAATACCCCATTTTCAGACACTCGTGTTAAAAGAACATTAAGTAGGTACCTGTCAACACTTCATCATTTTGAGTAACAACCACAATATATCATGACACACTTGCCTAATCAATACCTACATAACTAATGTTAATCACCACCACCCGTTGGTTATACTGAACAATTTACACCGAGTTCTAACATAGCCCTTCTACTAAGAAGGATTTTATCTAAACAATGTAACACACGTATACTTAAACAGTTGAACACTAGTAAGGTTTAACTCCCGGTGAATACTATCCAAACAATACATCTCCCACAACCAGGGTTTAACACAAGAACATCTTTAAAAATCTAAGGAGAAACACTCTAAGTATCCATCTATATACAAAAGGGTTCCAAAAGTCCAAATCCTTATTGTAGCATTTTAAGGTTTGATGTGTCTTTTATTATCTCTTACTTTTTTTTTTTTTTTTTTTTATATAGCTAGGTGATAACCCTTCATGGATCACAGCTCCTTTCATTACTGGCTGATGGGGCGCCATCCATCAACCGTAACTCAAGACCTGAGACCAATCCAGTCTGTATAAATATCATAGTCATAGTACTATAATCCATGAAAATTGGGTACTAACCTAGCACACTCATCCAAAACCCATAAACAACGGTCAACCAAGTAAACAACTAGGTTCACAACCTGTCTCCTAAGTAACTAGGCATAATGTCTATCGCGTAGATAACTAAGGGTACAACCTACACTTCAAATGACTAGGCACACCGTTTATCCCATAAAATATACAGCCTACTACGTAAACCTGAGTTTCTAACCTTAGTCATGTTCTTGTCAACGACTAGCATTTAACAGGCGATACATGTCACAGGCCACAATGTATATACTCAATAATTTTCTCACACTGTATATATGTCATGCTTCTCACTGCATTTAATCACATAATCATATGTCATAACATAGTATCTAGTAACATGTGATCACAACAATCATGCCTCAAGTGCACATATAATCACATAACACACAAAATCCTATCGCGTGCTACTAACAGTTCACTCTAAGTCTCATTTTCTTCTCTAGGGTCTCATAGTGTTAAACAACACCCCACAGTCTCTAGGTATTCGAACCTATGCTCTGATACCACGTTGTCACGCCCCGAATTCCCGACGAACCCGAGACGCGAGTAACGAGACAGAAAATAAAATAAATAAAAGGACAAGGTAAATAAATCCACTAAACATGGGTCCATCCCCATCAATACATAAGATAACATGAATACATCGTTCATAGGTCATTCGGGCTTAAGCCCTTACATTACAAAACATAGGTCCCACGGACCAAAATATAACAAGTGTCTCCTCCTATCAAAGCATCACTGGGTCTCAAATAGCTGGAGGGTCCTCATCTGAAAATGTTGCCCACGAATGGGTCAGCTCAACTGCTGGTATGATGAAGTGCTAATGCAAGAAATAAAGCTAAGGCGTGGCATGTGCAAAGTGTACATTTATCTCTAAATGTCATTCAAAGCATCGAAGTAATATATGAATGGTATGGGTGACGCACCCATGCACAACTCTATGCCACACCCATGTTTCTTTTCCGGGTACTCCCCGATGCAATGGCCAATTTTGGGTTTTTCACCACAGGATCTACACCCTCATAATGCAATGCTCAACCCACACTATGTTCTCAAAGGATTCATCATATGCCAATATGCCAATGCAATCCTAATGAACATGGTTATCAATAATGTAGCGTGCTCGAACAATAACGTATAAATCATCAGTCAGTTCCATGTACAAGCATATCTCATCTTATCAACTTAAACACATGTCATGATTCACATTCATCATTCACTAAATTTTCATAAAGTACAAGTGACATGCAAACGTGTGAGCAATCAACCCTAAATCATCAAGTAAGCACATTCCACATAAGCACATAAGTCATTCCAGTCATTCACAAATATTCCTAACTTAACTTCATTTCTAACATTAGCAAAACACCATACCTGATGGGTTGGTATCTACCCTAGAAGATCGTGCACTATATGTAACTGAACTGGCGGATGAAAATGCAGAAGATCAGATCGCCTCCTCTTGTCCTGTCAGTGTCCCTAAGAGTAGAAATTACAACTCAGTCTATTGTTATTTGAATTTATGCTATTCATCAAATTTTATGTCTTTAAATTTATAGGTTTCTATTCTGCTAAATTAAACTCTACCATTGGTTCTAGGACGTTGAATAAAATACGTTTAGGTTTTTGTAGAATTCGATTTGGACATCTGGGTTCAAAAGGGCAAAACAGTCATTTTGCACTTTACACGTGTCCTTACATTTCGTGACCTCTTTTCACAAATCGGACTCCACGGTTGAGTCCGGAATGTTCGAGATAATAAAATTTCACTATTTGTTTACCTAATTCGGAGTTCGTCTGACAGTGTTTCGAGTTAGGGGCATTTTGGTAATTTTAAGGGTTACTACGGTTCTTTTATTTTTTGGGACCCGGTCTCATAAAACGGACCTCACCATTGGTCTCAGAATGGCTGAGATAGTCAAAATACACTAATGACTTGTCCCATTTGGATTCCGGAATGTTTTTTGAATATTTAATTAATTAAACAAATTTAATTAAATAATTAATTAATTAATTTAATTAATATTTTATTAATAATTTAATCAGGTGGGTAAAAGTGTAATTTCTAACAGTTGGGGGGTCAATTTGTAATTTCCGAAAGTTCAGGGTTAAGGTTCAAATTCCAAAAGGTTCAAATTCCAAAAGGTCCAAATTAAAACTAGTTTAATTTGTTATTCTAAATCAGGTTAACCAAACAGGGGATAGGGCTAAAACTGGGATAGGATATCCCTGTCTCCAATTCAATTTTCCAATTTCAATTTTCATCCCCGTTGCCAAACACCCCCATTCCCCTTTTTAATTTAAAACAGAACGCGACACGTGGCAGGGGCGGTCCACGCCCGCCCGAACCGGACCCGAACCGACCCGGACAGACCCCCCTTCTTCCCCCATTTTTCCGGCGGAGCTCCGGTCACCTTCTCCGGCGCCGGTGACCGGAATTTCAGAAAATCAAGTTTTTAAACTTGATTTTCTTGGTGTTTTCGAAGCCCCTTTCAATCCCAAATTATTCTAAAACATTTTTGGAGCCTTTTGAAGCTTCCAATCACAACGAAAAACCAGATTTTTCCCCCCATGGCCGTGACCTGCACCTCCCTTTTTCTCCCTCATTTTTCAACCGTTTTCTATCATTTTTGTTGCGTTTTAATCCTTACATTCTGCTCTACAAGGTTCTACAATTTAAACCAATTGAAATGCTCTAAAAAAAATTGAAACAGAAGCAACCCACTTACCAATTTTTCGGCCGTTTCTCTCTCTAGTCGTGCCCTCTTCCACCTCCTTGCTCCGAGCTCGAACCAAGTCTCAAACTCTCCCTCCGAGCTCTATTCCTCTCCCTCTTTTCTGTTCCTTTCCTTCTCTTCTTTCCCACCCGAGAATACACCTCTTTTCTCTTCACTCTCTCTCTCTATATTTCTCTCTCTCTCTCTCTCTCTCCCCAAGACCAACCACTCCCTGCCAATTCTGCATCTCCCACTCCCTGAATTCCACTCACACACACAACCCCAACCCATACCTTGTTTGAGTGTATTACACTCAAACTCACACACACACACAACCGGTTACACACACACATACCTCACACAATCTGATTTATATATATACATATACATATATATTTTCACATTTAAATATACACTCACATGTATACACATATACACAACATATAATTTAAATTATATATATATACACGTATATATATATACACCTACACACATTATCATTACAATAATAATAATAATAATTATAATAATAATAATAATGATAGTAATAATAATTAATATTTGCAAGAATAACTACTAAAATAATAAAATAATAAAATAAATAAAAAAAAAAATTTTCATGTTATAACAGGTAGGATTTTCAAAAGCTTGGGGTTTAAAATTTGTGCCTAAAATAAGAGTGGACAGTAGACAGGCTATTGGCCTGATTAACTGAAATTCAGTTTGGGCCTAAAAGCTGAGGGTTGCATGTTGGGCTGTTTTGTATTGGTTTGGGATAGATGGGCCTGAAATGTGTAAGGAGTGGGCTGATTTATTTTTTGGGTTGGGCTATATGGTTTAAATGAAGTTAGGATGGGTTTATGAATGGGCTAACTCAAAAGTTTGAGCTTGGTCAAAATTGAGCTGGCAGGGGTTTAAATGAAATATGGGCCAATAGGGCTGCTGGACTCACTTATGTTGATAAGGTTGAAGGGAAGTGATTGGATCAGGTTAAGATTGCAGGTTAAACTTTTTTTTTCTTTTTCACTGCTTCACTAATTTTGCATCTAAGGAATATTGAATAGATAACACGGGCCTTTCACTTATTGAATCAGAGGTGGGAGTAACAACATGAGCAAAAGGTACAGTTTTTCATGAAAAAGCCTAATTAGATGTTAGCAAGAGTAGTAACTTATTTCCATCATCATAAAATAAACCTCTTGATCCAGGAATGCTGCATCTTAAAGGTGGATATTGAATGTAAACATGTAACAGAGTACTAGATCCACTAAAACCAACACCAGGCTGAGAACTTGATGCTTTCCCAAGCATGTTTTCTGAGTTCCTTGCCTTTCAATTATGAAACTAAAATTGGTAATGTAGGAAGTAATGAAGTTGACAAGCCTAAACCAAGCTTATAAGCTACAATAACACTTTTGTTGCATGCCCCAACTATAATCTCTTATCCTTCCAATGGCACTTGCAGTACTAGGTTTATGAAAGAGGAATATGAACTTAAACCTTTCCCTTGAGCATATTCTGCATGCAGGTCCTTAAGGTAAGAAATTCTTTCAACCACATATCACGTTTAACTTCTGAAACCTTTGTTACAACACAACTCCCATATTTTTTTGGCTTTAGATTTGGCCGTCGATAGAGAGAACACAAACAGAGAAATTTCTTAGGATCTAGCAGTGTGGGCTGACCAGTTGCAAAACTACCTAATAGTCTCAATTTGATCTATCCCACTCCGCTTTTGCATTCTCATGTATGGGCTTACCTCTTTGAATCTTGGAATTAACTTTTTCCTTTTTTGTTTTTTTGTTTTCGTAACCTGCCCCTCCTTTATGTTGCTTTAATTTTGTAGGTTATATATATATGTATATTATATATAATACACACACACAAACACACTCCCTCACACCTAATTAGTGCACATGTGATATATATAGAATATATATATATATTGCCATGTGATCTATTTAATATGTATAGGTATATAAATATATATATATATATATATACATGTATATATATACCTACTCTTTTCGATGTTCGCTCATGGCTTACTCGGATATTGCTCGGGCATCGTCTTTATTTTTAGTTCGGGTTTATTTTCGTATTACATTCATGGGCTCGGTTTGTATCGGTATTATTATTTGACTCTTTTTGGGCATTTTTGGAATTGGTCCTACTTATTTGGGTCGGGGTGTTACATTCTACCCCCCTTAAATTGAGTTTTGTCCTCAAAACTAGAATATTCATAATCTAAGAAACTCTATTATCTCCTCATGCCAATTTCATCATTATAGTTCCCTTTTTTTTTTTAACCTGTCTCTTGGACTTTTCTCTAGGATTCAAATACCATATTCTCAAGCGAGAGGATTTCTTTATACAGGTTCACAGTTCTTTTGTATTCCTCTTTGTTTTAATTCAATAGTGAATTTTGATAGTTAAGGGTTTGACCTTTTAACTTCCTCGGGACTTTTAACTCATTGTCTCCAAATTTTAGTTTTAACATTCCTATGTTTATTTCTTCAGTTTTTAGATCTATGGCTAGGAGTCAATTACTTTCATTACTGACCCCGAGTCATCGTTTCAGTTACTTGACTATCTCCCCTTGTTACCAGTATCTTGACTAGTTCCATGTCTAGTCGTTATATTCATCTCAGTTGGTATTGGGCCGTGATTACCTTACTATTCATAGTCTGTCAACTTTCGTTGGCATCGTATGGTGCATTATGTGCCAGGTAAAGGTATCTAGTACCTTGATCCCTTCTTTTCTATCCGTTTCTTTGGTAGTGGTCATAGGAAGTCGACGGTGTAACTAGACTACACCACTTCTATCGTGTAGAGTGTTTTGGGCTTCTCATTCAAGTACTTTAAGTTTTACTAAGGACAGAGTTCTTAATAGATTCACATCATTCCACTTGAATTCATATAGAGGCTTAGAATAATAATCTGGAAGAAAAGGTTTGGATTTTTATCTCTCCAAACTTATACATCGCTATCATTCCAATTTTTTCTCCCATTTTTGTTTTTCACAAGTTCAACCTCAGATTTACTACCTGTGTTCGGTTGCAAGATTTGCAACGTCTAGCATTTAAGTTTCTTTTTGTGTATTGAATTTTCTTTGATTTCGAGCATTATTCTAGTTCCTTTTAGCATTTTTAGCAGTCATATTCCCTTTTATTTTCATGAACATCTTTTGGTTCTTGCCAGGACGGTTTAATTGTATTCTCTTTGCATTGCAACGTTTCTCCCATACATGGGTGACCTTAAATTTATTTTCATTTGTGATTTCTCAATCAAATGTCCATTTCTTGAAGATTTATTAATCCTCTTTTCATTTCATTTTTGTATTGTTTCATTTTTTTTTGTACTATTTATTGGCATACATGCCTTTGTTTTCAAATTCATGTGCATATTGAGGAAACCAGTTCCTCCCTTCTTCTTTTTTTCTTTTCATGGACTGGTACGAAGGCTTTTTACAATTGATCTTTTCACAAATTTTGATTCCTCATCCCTTCATAGATTAAAGTATGGTACATATACTCAGAAAACTTTAGGGTAGTCTTTTACCCTAGTCACTAATTCTTCATATGACAGTTTACTTTGAACATGTTCTTAACGGTGTTATCATATTTGGTATACCTTAAACCTTCCACATCATTTAATCAGTTCGAATTTCTAAGTCTTATGACTTCTTAATTTATAACTATTATTTTGGTTTCACTTACCCTTGCTAAAAAAGGTTATTCAAATGTCCCATTTTTTATGCTCGTCATCATATTTAGTTTTTCATCACATGTTACATTTCTCTCTCCAGTCATTATTCACTTTTATCAATTTGTTCTTTCAAAGAACTTATTTAGCCGTATAGGGAGTTCCTTGAACATTTTGTGGCTTCATATCATATTTCAGGATTGTTCACATCAATTAGCCATCCCATAATTTAAAGTCTATCAAGATTATGTTAAGTTTTCCCGCCACGAAAATTCTCTACTCCCTTAGTTTCACAATTCAGTTATTCTTACTTTCTATCCTAATCTTAATTGTTCTCGTAGCCCAAAGAATTATGTATCACTTTAGTATAGTCGTTGTCGTCGCCAATTTTCTAGACATTATGCCACAATTTTCGTCTTTTTAATTGTCAGATTACATAAATCCAAAAGTCATTCAACGTCATCAATTATTTATCTTTTGAAATAGATTCAGCTAACTCAATAAACACTACAAGAAAAAGCACTTATTAGCGACGCATGCGTGCGTCGCTAATAATGGGAAAATGTGTTGCTAATGATATTTTGCGACGCACACGTGCGCGTCGCTAATGTCGCCACAAATATTGGCGTCGCTAATAGTATTGGCGACGCACACACCTTTGAGCGTCGCTAAAAGAAACTATTAGCGATGCACACATGGTGTCGCTAATAACTGGGAATGGGCGTCGAAAATATTATAAATAGACGCAAAGAGCGTAGCTAAAAGTTACTATTAGCGATGCACGTTGTGTGTTGCTAAAATATACTATTAGCGACGACCCGGTGTGCGTCGTTAATAGTACATTTAGCGACGCACACGTGGTCGTCGCTAATAGTATCTTTTAGCGACACACAGCGTACGTCACTAATAGTAGCTTTTAGCGACGCTCGGTGTGCGTCGCTAATAGTGAATTAACATTGTTGTTTCTTTACTTTTAGCGACGCCTTTCTGTGCGTCGCTAAAAGTTTTTTTTTTTTTTTTTTTTCCAACCATGTTTGCTTTGTTTTCTTTGTTTTTTTTATTCCTGTTTAAACTTGTATCAATCATCCTGATATACAATAAAATCCAAACATTCTGAAATGAATATATTAAAAAAAAAAATACATTCATATATATATATATATATTATACTAATTGCATACATTTGTAAAAGTACAATTTAACAATAAATAGAAAAATAAAAAATTGTCTCAAAACATATAACTACAAATGTCCATGAAAAGAAAAAGAAAACAAATAAAAATAATAAATCCCGATGCAAAACACAAAGACGGCGGCGCAATGATCCCGATCAATCTGAAATAAAGATCAAATGGTAATATATTAGAACAATTATTAAATATATATGAAATATAGAATGTGAATAGTTTAAATTTTTTTTTTTTTTTTGGCATGCATAAATAGTAAGAACTGACATAAAGTAGCATAAGTTATAAACCACTAATCCGAATTAATATCTGTAAGTTCGTGCAAGTCTATTTTGTCATTTGTGAGGTGTTTGATGGGGTTTCAGGGATAGTTAGGCCGATATCCGGCATTTTGGTCCTTCAAAACTCCAAAATGGGCCTTTTCGGAGCAAAAACTTGCATAAGTTTCAAACCAAGTGCCGTAAGTTCATGCAAGTCAATTTTATCATTTTTGAGGTGTTTGGTGGGGTTTTGGGCTTGTTTGGTTGATATATGGTATTTTGGTTTGTCAAAACCCCAAAATGGGCCTTTTTGGAGCTGAAACTTGCATAAGTTTCAAACCGAGCTTCCGAACCGAGTGCCGTAGGTTCGTGCAAGTCAATTTTATCATTTTTGAGGTGTTTGATGGGGTTTTGGGGTGGTTAGGCCGATATTCGAGGTTTTGGTCTGTCAAAACCCCAAAATGGGCCTTTTTGGACCTAAAACTTATATAAGTTTCAAACCAGGCATCCGAACCGATTACCGTAAGTTCGTGCAAGTCTATTTTATCATTTTTGAGGTGTGTGATGGGGTTTTAGTGTATTTAGGCCGATATCTGGCATTTTGGTCTGTCAAAACCCCAAAATGGGCCTTTTTGGAGCTGAAACTTGCATAAGTTTCAAACCGGGCATCCGAACCGAGTGCCATAAGTTTGTGCAAGTTTATTTTATCATTTGTGAGGTGTGTGATGGGGTTTTGGTGTAGTTAGGCCGATATCCAGCATTTTGGTCTGTCTAAACCCCAAAATGGGCCTTTTTGGAGTTGAAACTTGCATAAGTTTCAAACTGGGCATCCGAACCGAGTGCCGTAAGTTTATGCAAGTCTATTTTATCATTTGGGAGCTGTGTGATGGGGTTTCGGGGTAGTTAGGCCGATATCCAAAGTTTTGGTTTGTCAAAACCCCAAAATGGTCCTTTTTAGAGCTGAAACTTGCATCCTTATAAAATTAAATAAGTTCGTGCAAGTCTATTTTCATATGTGAAGTGTCATGCGGTTTGTAGGCCGTTAGGCCAAAATATTTTAAGGGGTTTTACGTAACATTTTCTATAAATAATAAATGTACCAAAGTAAATAATTTTAAAAACTTACCAAGGCTGATCAGAGCCTCCCTACTTGGCTGAGTATTGTCTTTATAAGAGTCTCTATCTGGGCCTGCCGCTCCTTGAGCTCTGTCATCTCAACCCTCATCTCTGCATTCAGTCTCTCAGCTGACTCAACTCTCTGGGTGGCTGGCCTCAGCTATCTGGGTGGTTGCGTGAAACCTAGCATTGCTCTCGACGGTAGAGGACGATGCCGTCGGCTCCATCCCACTCCCTAAGCCACGCACATATCCGCGCCTCTTGCCCAGAACAGTCTCTCGTATCTGGTCATCGGTCGACGGTTGCTCACCCTCAGGGGTCGGCCGAAGCACGCATCTCGACCATCTCGTCCTAAAAAAACAAAAATATTTGTTACTACTTTTAAACATTTTATATTAATATTAAATCGTAATAGTGGTATATAAATCTTTTCTAACTTACATAAAGTCGCTGAGCTTCAGGCCTAGTCCAACCCTTCTTGGGATTGTAGTGCGTCCTGTGCCACAACTTAATGGGGCTGGGTGGTGCACCGATCTCCTGGTCTCGCTGCAACAAATAAATAGTAGCTTGTGAAGATTGATTTCATGAATACATTATACAATGAGAAATTGATACATTTATTAACTTACCATCTCATGCCTATACCTAACAAAAGAACGTGATCCACCATAGTGGGTCAGCTTTTGCTTGCTTCTGCTCTCGCTATTTTTCTTACTAAGTTCCTACACTTGGCCAAAACAAAGAAGGTTAGTATAAATGACAATGATTCATCATACAACAAAAGTAATTTTGAAAATTTTTACTTGGAATGCGTCACTAGCGAACCGGTCGCATAGTAACATCCAATCCTCCATCGCCACCCCTCTGTAGGGTCTGTCGTGAGGCTCTCTACCGGCTGCCACCTCCGCCTCGTAGTGCATGTAGAGCCTATGTCGGTAGTCCCTTGAAACGGGTTCCCAAGTAACGGTCGACTGCCTTCACGACATGAGGCAGGTGGAGATCGATGTCACATTTCTCCTGTAAAAGCATGTCATTGTCAAAACATTACGGAATAACTTATGTTAAAATTTAGTTGAACATAATAATAAAAGACATACCTGGATATACACATGAATATCCTGTCTCTTCGCAGTTAGTGACTTGACTTCAGTCACTAACATGGAGTGGGGCACGTAGCCGAAAAATGATGCTGACCTCCGTAATGAATTGCTGTGCCCACCCAGCAACGGGTTTCAGCAAGCCCGGAGGTATCTCAATCCGAAGGGGCACGCCCCCCGCTGCCTCCATCTGAACCTGCAAGCTGCGATTCTTCGACCTACCACGCCCTTGTCTAAGGGTGGTGGCCGAAGCTTTAGAAGAAACAAAATAGAAACAATTAGTACCATATTTATATAATCATTAATAAAAATGGAAACTATGCATACATCGACGGCAGGATCGATCGACCTTACAGATGAGGGGGAAGGGGTCGATGGGTCCTGCATAACTGCGTGTCTGTGTGAACCTGGTCCAATCATATCTACAAATAAAGTTTAAAAATAAAATTGTTTCTATTTAATCATAAAAATTGAAATCCTTATCGAAGTAAAAGTGATTACCCATTATATCATAAAATTGAATATCGCTTACATTATAAAAGCTGAAAACCATTACACTTGATACTAACATATGTAACAACTATTACAATTATTCATTTGAGTCTATATCATCATCTGAACTTGAATTTTCTTCATTCTCGGTACAATACTCTAACAATGTGTCATCATCAAAATCACTGTCGTCGTCGTCATCATCATTAATGAACGTTGCATCCTTCAAATCTAATTGTGTGGTATTGGTGATGTCGGAAGCTACGACATGATCTGGTTCTACATCAGTTCTATTCAACCGATACGAAGTAACATCTTCCTGATCATGCTGGACAACACCATCGTGGGCAGTTTGAGACTCTTCTTATAGTGCCTTCTCAATCTTCTCTAAATCTTCATCTCCCTCGCCAACTTCTAGGACATCATAAATATTTCTAGTTTTTATTTTTTGGACAACATGCCAATCACCTCTTATTTTTGGGTCCTTCAAATAGAAAACTTGTTTTGCTTGAGATGCCAAAACATACAAATCATCTTTAAATGCCGTACGTGACGTATTAACACTTATGAAGTGCTTATTGATCTGAATTCCAGTCTTCTTATTACTTACATCCCACCAATCACATTTAAAAATATATATACAGAATGACCGTAGCAATAATGTAACTGTATGATGTCTTGTAAAACACCATAGTACTCTACAGTTTGTCCTATGTCACCATCTCACTGAACAAGGACCCTGCTAATCTGTGTTCGCCGAATGACCTCACGTTCCCTCGTGTGAAATTGAACACCATCAACAATTAAATCGGTGTAGCAGGATATCCTTTGATCAGGACCACATGCTAAGGAATATCATTGATCGTACGCCTCAGGAGATTGTTGGTGGCGTAATAGCTTGATCTATTAATTCAATACAAGTACAAAATTAATTGAATACAAATGCATTAACTAATACAATTATAATTAATTGAAACCTTGTCTTACACGTTCTCCGAACCACTTTGGAAACAAATTTTGTTGTCTTTGCTCTAGATTAGAACTTGATACATGTTCTCTCTGAAGCTCGATCGTATACTCACTGCATAAGATGAAATATGTTATATGTAACTTACATTTGTGTACTAACGTAGTATTGCAATGATTTCGATAAACATACTTAAAATATGGCAATGTCTCATCGTAGTTGTTGAGCACGGTGTAGTGGGCTCTTTCCAAGTCTTGAGGATGACACCATTCATATATACGGGCACCTATTGGCCGCACATTCTGATTAAACACCGCAAGGCCAGTTCGTTGTTGCCCTGGACATCTATCAGAATTTCGCTCTTGACGATTAAACCTTGTCTTAGTATCTTCAAGATGCATAGAGCAGAAGGTGAGACATTCAGCATCAATGTAAGCTTCAGCAATTGACCCTTCCGATCGTGCTTTGTTACGCACATATTGCTTCAATGTGTGCAAATATCTGTTTTGATAATTAATCAGTTATAGATTAAAATAATTAGGATGGATAGATAACACAATTCACAAAATTAAATGTACCTTTCTATTGGATACATCCAATGGTATTGGACAGGTCCGTCAATTTTTGCCTCATGAGGCAAATGCACAGCTAAATGGACCATTATATCAAAGAAAGCTGGAGGGAAGATCTGTTCCAACTTGCAGAGGATTACGACAACATCCCTTTCGAGCTTTTCAAGTACTTCCAAATTCAACGTCTTCGCACATAATTCTCTAAAGAAGCAACCCAACTCAGTTAATGTAGTCGATATATCATCGGTGAGATATCCACGTAGTGCAACCGGAAGAAGTCATTATAAAAGGACATGGCAGTCATGGCTATTCAATCCAGATATTTTCCCATCTATAACATTTACACACCGAGATATATTCAATGCGTATCCATCTAGGAACTTCACCGACTTAAACCACTCACAAATCCTCATTCTCTTTACGGATGATAACGTATACTGTGCAGGAGGCACGATATATTTATCACCGCTAGGTATTAGGTGCAGCTCTTTCCTTATTCCCAGCTCCTACAAGTCCAACCTGGTTTTAACAGTATCCTTTGTCTTCTCTTCAATGTTCATTACAGTTCCCAGCACATGATCACATATGTTCTTCTCGATGTGCATCACATCCAAATTGTGTCTTAACTTAAGGGTCTCCCAGTACGGTAAATCAAAAAATATGCTCTTCTTCGTGCAATTTAAGTCCACATTAGTACACTTCCTCTTCTTAGTACCCGGTATCTTCCCAAACCTCATTGGTTGGATGAGTGCCAATTGTGCCAACATGTCTTTGCCAGACAACAATAGAGGTGACAATCTGTGCTCAATTTTTCCATCAAACAGATGCTTCTGCCAATTTCGCCAGCCATGTGATGGCGGTAGAAAACGACGATGGCACATGTAGCATATCTTCTTCCCATTTGACAAATGTAGGGAACATGCATCCTTATTGCAAACCGGACATGCCAGATACCCCTTAGTGCTCCACCCAGACAAGTTCTCGTATGCTGGAAAGTCATTTATGGTCTATAGTAACGCTGCATGCAATTGAAATGTCTCATTCTTAGAGACATCGTATGCCTCTACTCCCACCTCCCACAATTCCTTCAACTCATCCACTAAAGGACGCAAGTACACATCAATTTCATTACCAGGAGACTTCGGCCCTGGAATAAGCAACTGACATGTAGATAAATGGTTTTTTCATACATTTTCCACGGTGGCAAGTTATACTGGCACAAGCAACACCGGCCACATGCTGTAGGCATTACTCATGTCACCGAACATATTGAAACCATCGCTAGCCAGCCCAAGTCGTACATTACGTGGCTCATTTGTAAACCATTCGTGATTTGTATCAAACTCAGCCCAAGTTTGTGGATTTGCTGGATGCCTACATACATTTTCCTCAGCAACACGCTTCTCCTTATGCCATCGCATATCTTCTGCCGTCTTCTGAGACATGTACAACCTTTGTAGCCTCGGTATTAAGGGAAAATATCTTAGCACCTTGTGCGGAATTGTCTTGCTCTTTCCTTCATTTAGCTTGTACTTGGGTTCGTGGCACACCGTACACTGCTTACATTGTTCAGTCTCCTTCCAAAATAACATGCAATCATTTTTGCAAGCATGTATAGGAATATACCCGAGGCCCAAATCTCTTAATATTCTTTTCACCTCGTAATATGATTTCGGAAGGGTCTCCCCAGTAGAAAGCGCTGCTTTAATCAATTCAATGGCCATATTAACTAATTTGTTACTCCAACAGTTGATGGTCTTAATATGAAGGAGTTTCACGAGAAAGTCCAGTTTTGAAAACTTATCACAACCCGGGTATAATGGCTGCCTTGCTTCCTTCAACAACTGACTCAAACGCGGTCGATTGTCCCAGTGTCACTCCTGTGACTACTTGCCCCAGTTGTAGCCCCTTGCAAGTCTGCCAGCATTTGTGGCAAGCCTTCGTAACCAACCCCAACATTATCACCAAAGTCATCATCGTCGTCTTCTTCTTCATCATCAAATACCACTCGTACGTCACGACGTTCCCCGTGAAATTCCTAACACGTATACCTCTTGTCTATCCCGTGTTTGAGTAGGTGCTCTTTGGCCTCTTCTATATGCATATAATCCCTATTATTGCACCTCCTACATGGACATCTTATCCTATTTCTCCCATCTGTAGATGCACGAGCAAACTCAATAAAATCTTTGATCCCCTTCACATACCTTGGCAAATGCCTACCCCTCAAGTCCATCCAATTCTTATCCATTTTCGTCTACCTAATACAAGTAAAAAATGATACTCGTTATAAATATGAAACATGAATCCTATCACCTCCAACTTCTCTCTAAAGGCTAAGGTGGTCCTATCCCATTCGTGAATGCACAATCTATATTGCAATCAGCAGCAAATCAAATGCTTGATTCCACTCGAACAAAATTTCGACAGCATCTCCCCACGGTTCTCCAAGTATACGAGATAGACGTTAGCACACCTAAATATATACCTAGAGAACAACAGGAGACCGTACTGAAATTTTATCATAGTGAAATATTCAAGCATATGTGCTATTGATTGCAATGCAGATTTATGCATTCCGGAACTGTCCTCTCTGGACAATTCAAGAATCGATTTTCATACACACAAGCCCAATTGCGAATAAATTTCACGACAAGATTCACATGTGATGAAAATAACTCCCGAACAGGGCTAGGCTTACATGAATGCAATTAAAAAATTCAGTAGTGTAAGTGCAAACTCTGATTGTCAGACAGAGTTTTGCTTTAAAAAACATTAACAACAGCATTGAAAATGCCAATACAAAACATATTGATCTTGGTTGCTAACAAGTAAAAGTACCTAGCTTTCAATTTTTATCTATTAATTAAGGTCATTCATCAATAATTATTTACTTGGCACCTGACAACAACAACTTAACTAACAAAAGCAAATCAATTGCTACCTAAAACCACTAACTGACTTAATAGGTCAGGTGTATCTAGTTGATCTTTCAATCTATAGGACTCAAGAACTCTTATTACTTGGCAGCTAAAACAAAAAAAAATAAAAATTATTGTTTAGAGGAACTCAGGAGTAAGGGATTAGGGTTCAAGTTGCAGTTCAATGAACACATACATGAAACACAAGAGGGGAAAAAACACAGCCATGGAAAAATACATGTGGAATGAACACATACATGAAAAAAGGTCCAAATGCACTCATGTGTCTAGATTTCAAGGAATTTTTTGACTAAAATCTTACAAAACACTAAGCAAGATATTTAACATATGTCATATTTAAAATAAAACAAATATGATAATTTTTTAGTCAATTCAGCCAAGATGGGAGGAGGTCCTTGAAAGGATTATGGTAAAGGTAATTTTGTGGGCAAAGACAAGTGAAGTGGTGAAGGAGTTGTGGATTTGGTATTCAAATTTCAACCAATTTTAGGTGTTATATAATTTTTTGAAACAAGATTGGTAAGCAATGATACTTGTGTACCGAACTTTTGCTGATGTAATTATTTTGTATATCTTGTACATTGTTGGTTATATTAATAATATTTTTTTTTCCTAATTAAAAAAAAGACCAAGGTGGAAAACATTAACAAGATATCGTAGACAAGTTTATGACTATAGTTATTATGACATTGTACATTTTTTTCTTCTAAATTGGCATTACCTAAGGAGATTGAGCTAGTGCATTAGGTTGGGATTGTTATTATTCTTGTGTACACAGGTTGCACATTTTTTCATTAATAATATACTCTACTTATCAAAAAAACAAAAAAAGAAGAAGAAAAAGATAAGTGACTTTTAGTACATCTCCATAGAATTCAAGTTTACCACATGTATAATTTCCATCTCAACATCTCCATAGAACTCTCAAGGTTTCAATTTTTCTTCTCTCTCCACTTTTTTTTTTGTCTATCTTTTCCAAAACAATATAAGAGATAGTTAGGTTATTCAGCAAAATTGTGGCTTCACATTATTATATATTATTATAAGATGTAAAGTGAAAATTTTTTACCAAATATTTTTTTTTTAAAATTATAAAAAAAATAATTACCTACATTTTATGATGAAGAATAGAATTTGTAACGATCAGTCACACTTTTGGAGAATAAGTGGGAGTTAGAAGTCTAAGACCATATTTATTTATTATTTATAAATGTCCAAAAAAATTGGCTTACATGTAAAATGGATTAGCTGGGATGGGACTTAAGTTCCCTTCACACACTGATCATAACAACACCACCTGCACACACGCGTATATATGATCGCAATGACATGGATCGATTTGAGAGGCTCGTAGAAGGATTCTAATAACAAAAATTTTATAATATATCTGTTATTTGAACCAAAAACCCCAGTTTCAAAGTCTTTATGAAAGAAAATTGGCAGCACTAGTCAAGAGCATCTGAACTACCAAAGTTTTTTTTTTTTTTTTTTATTATTATCAAACTTGTACCATTTAATTTGCTTCCAATGAGAGTTACCTTCCCACTTTCCCAGACCAAGCCAGATTCTTTAGAACTGAATATTATCTAAACAAATAAAGCCAATCTTAGATCTTAAAATAGAAAATCAGATGAAGTATAATGACAACACAAATTTTAACAAAAATGACACACATACAAAGCTCAGATCTAAAACCCCAAAGCTAATTTCAAAGACATTACATCTTAAAATAGAAAATCAGATGAAGTATAATGACAACATGAACTTTAACAAAAATGGCACACATACAAAGCTCAGATCTAAAACCCCAAAGCTTATTTCAAAGACATTACATCTTAAAATAGAAAATCAGATGAAGTATAATGACAACACAAATTTTAACAAAAATGGCACACAAACAAACACCCATGGAGTTCGGTCATGGCTAACGAACACAAAAACAAACACAAATAAAAAAAAAAAAATAAATCTAAACCGAAACACAGAAGAATGATGCAGATTTGACAGATCTTCGCGAAAATAGAACGAACGAATATAAACTTTGAAAATCTACCGTTGCCGAATAGGATTGCCATCCACCGCCGTCGCCGAATGGGCCTTCCACCGCCGTCGCCGAATGGGCCTTCCACCGCCGTCGGAATCGAGCTTGATATTAGGGAGTGACAGAGACAGAGTGAGAAAAAATCAGGGAAACAAAGAGGAGCAGAATAAGAAACTGGGTCGGTGGCCCGTTAAAAAGGGGGGACTTATTAGTGACGCACTGTGTGCGTCACTACTAAGCCTTGTGTGTTGCTAAATGGAAGTAAAACGCCACCGTTTTTTTAAATGAAGCTATTTGCGACGCCCGTGTGCACGTCACCAATATTAGCGACGCCAACGTGCGTCGCTAAAGGTCCCATGTGCGTCGCTAATAGTTTGGCGCCTAATTTTTTGAGCCAGACTCACATTTTTTTTTTTTACTTTTTCCTACTATTCGCGACACACAACTGAACATCGCTAAAAGTGACTTTTAGCGACGCTTTTCGTGCGTCGCTAATAATGCGCGTTGCAAAAACTATTTTTTTTTTATAGTGAAAGTACCACTCACAATTGGGTCATATTGTCACCTAGACCAACAAGATCCATTGAATTTTTTCCAATGATTATTCATCACGTGTTAATCTCCGTTTAGGACCACCACATTTCATAATGTTCACTTGATAGTCTCGTTCAATCAGTATTTTCCTCCCAATAATCCCATTTGTCCTTTCCCTGTATGACTTACTCAAGAATCCTCATATTTCAGATATGTCATCAATCCATCTAGAGTCTCAAACTCCTCACGTTACTATTCATTAAGTCTTCCTTAGACCATCTCTCATATATATATATATATTTGTCGTTAAATCTACCGACTTCCCAAGATTTCACAATCCCAACTCTATGTCACCTTATATCTTCCAAAAGTGCATTAACCGTTGCCCTTGTTCAAATAATAGTTTTCCTTAATTCATTGATCAATTCATAGTTTAATAACTTAAGAGTCATCAACCTCAACACTGGGACAATTCTTCCCAAGAATCCTTAACCTTTGCCCTTAAGCATACTACTTTCTCCCAAAAGTCACTATTCATTTGATCACCTCAATCATCCAAAAAACATCAAAGTCAATCATAGCGTAACCTTTCCCAAAAATGATTAACCTTAGTATTTAAACAAGCTATCATCCTCCAAAAGTCACCGATCATTTAACTATTTAAATCATTAGATTTTCAGTTTCTTTAAGGGTATCTAATCGGTTAATCATCATGTACTTATGATCTGTACCTTGTATACTCTATGTATATCATTCATGAATAATGATTTCCTCGTAGTACCTCAAAATCATATATCATCTCAATTTTATGGTTTCTCTAAATGATCTACTACTAGTTCAGTCTTTACGATCATTTAGATCACATTAATCTCTAACAGTTATTCAGAATCATTTATCATTTACCTTCATCTAACTTGATAGAGTATTGACTAAAATCGGGTCACACATCATCTTAGATCACAAGATTCATTGAATTTCTTCCTAATATTTATTCATCATTTGTCAGCCTTTTTTTAAAATCATCACATTTCATAAGGTCAATTCTGATAATCTCGCTCGTTTAGTAATTGTCTTCAAGACTCTCTCAAAGGTAAGCTCCATTATGATTGGCTTTGGGCTTCCTAGCTCACTTTAGTGGCAAGTCAAGCATGAATTCTGAGAGCCTCTAGAATGTAATCCATATCCTTATGCCAACCTATTCCCAAACTTAATTACCTCTTTTTTTGGACCCAACACATCAAACCTCCCATTTCGCATGTATCATATAAGTCTTTAATGGCCTTAATCATCTCTTTTATTGTGCCCATCTGTTGGATTTGTAACCATAGCAGAAACAATTTCAAAAATCTATTTGGATCTTTTTCTTTATATGAATCATACAATCTTGAAAAGTGGGTTAGAATTACCTTATTCTTAATAATCTTGATTGTTGAAGGAGGCTTCTTGAAGAGATTGATGCAATCTTCCTTTTCTTACTCCTCTAGGTTTTCTCCTCCTTTCCTTTAGGCAAACCGTATCGTAGAAGAGTGGGCTACCTCTTATTTTTGTTTAGCACAAAAAACTTATGATAAACGGCTCCCTACATATCATATATATAGGGCTTAACCTAATTAGGGCAAGAGAAGGGATCTAGTCGGTCCCACTAAGCTAGCTTCCAATTAATCAATTAAATCTTAATTATCACATAATTAATTTTAATTGACTAATGAATTTCAATTAACTCCACTATATAATTGAAATTGCATTCTAACTTAGTAGAATAGAGTAAACCCATATACATTATACTTCTACAGTTTGCCCCTTTACATGGATACTAATAATCAGGGTTCCATATTATACTATCAAATTACTTATCTAATTATTTTAAGAACCTAATTCAATAATTATTAATCACTTGCAATTGGTCATCAGTTCAATAAACAATTTACTGAAAAAACTGGATCCGGATTTTAGTGATTAACCCATTGAATTAGCACAAAGGTGATATCTATTTCTCTAATATATAGAGTGTAAATTCCATCTTGAGAATATGTGTTCCCACAGTCCAAATAATGACTTTCCAAGATACCGAGGTTTTGATCTAAAAGACCTCACTCATTGGTAACTCAAAGTCATCATTATTCAGAACTTGAGTTCACTATCCTCTCAAGATTAAGAGCTTAGTGTGAATAGTGAATAAGAAATTTATTAAAGGTGACAATTCCAAATGATGTGTTTCTTATAGTGATCCAGTTTAGTGTATTCCCAATACATCAATACAATAACCTAGAGTCCACTACTTTGATGGTTAAGATAAACCACCTTATCACATAAAGGTTACGTGTATTACAACTTTACAAATTAGATGTTCAATCTTATCAATAGTCGCGAATAATTCTAGAATTTCCTATATAAGCAATTCATATCTCTTGTGTATAAATCTCATTTATACACATGAATCGCTCTTAATGAAAATTCAAGGACTAATCAACTCATGATATAAAACAACATCTAAACATATGATAATATGAAACTCAATAATAAATCAAATCTATTAAATAATAATATAATGTCTTGGATATGAGGGTACACATCCTAACAAACTCCTAGTTGCACTCATATTTATTCCCCATAACATCTAACACCCATTTTATCCATATCAAGCTCGAAACTTTTCGAAGGTAGAGCCTTAGTGAAAGGATTTGCAAGATTGTCCGCAGATGCAACCTTGGTGATGATAATGTCTCTGTGCTGAACGATCTCTCTAATGAGATGATACTTGCGCTATATGTGCTTTCCACCCTTGTGGTTTCTTGGCTTCTTGGATTGAGCTACAACTCCACTATTGTCATAATAAAGGACCGTAGGCAACTAAGACTGTGGTACCACTTCTAGTTCCGAAAAGAACTTCTTGAGCCAAACTGCTTCCTTACTATGTAACCAACTGGAACTAGATTACCACCCCCGTATCTCAACATATAATCTCTAGTCCTTCTCAAGTACTTAAGTATATGTTTCACGATAGTCCAATGATTTGGTTATGGATTAGATTTATATCTACTGACCATGCCCACTGTAAAATAGATATCTAGTCTAGTGCAAAGCATAACATACATAAAGCTTCCTACAGCTAAAACATAAGGAACCGCCTTCATGCGTTCCTCTTCCTCAAGTGTCTTAGGACAGTGATTCTTGGACAAAGGTACTCCATGCCTAAAAGGCAATAAGCCTTTCTTGGAGTTATACGTTGCAAACTTGACAAGAATTTTGTCTATATATGTAGCTTGAGATTAGCTTAAATGTTCTTTCGATCTTGGAAAAGCTTAATCCCGAGGATGTAACTGGCATCTCCCAAGTATTTCATATCAAACTGATTCACTAGCCAAACCTTTATCATAGACAACACCTTTACATCATTTCCAATGAGTAGTATATCATCCACATACAGAATTAGGAATACCACCACACTTCCTTCACTCTTTTTATACACACAAGGTTCATCCGGGTTTTGATCAAAACAAAATGACTTAATTACCTGATCAGATCAGATGCTCCAACTTCGGGAAGCTTACTTAAGTCCGTAAATGGACTTATGCATCTTCCATACCATATGCTCTTGGCCCTTAGCTATGAAACCATCTAATTACATCATATAGATGTCTTCCTCAAGATAGCTATTCAAGAATGTTGTCTTGACATCCATTTGCTAAATCTCATAACCAAAATGAGCTGCAATGGATAAAAGAATCTGAATAGACTTAAGCATAGCAACTGGTGAAAAAGTTTTCTTATAATTGATACCCTTTTTTTGAGTAAACCCTTTCATCATTAGTCTAGCTTTGAAAGTCTCAACTAATCCATCGGGTCCTCTCTTTCTCTTGTAGATCCACTTACAACCAATCGGTTTAATATTGGCAGGTGGTTTCACAAGTTACCAAACCTGATTAGAATACATATATTCCATATCAACTTTCATTGCATTTTGCCGAAGTCCCAAATCTTTATCAGAGATTGCCTCATCGTAGTTACTAGGATCTAAAACATGTTCATTTGAGATAGACTCTCCTAAGAACATGTATTTATCAGATGACCTGACAGTCCTCCCACTACGACATGGCTCCGGTGTAATAGAAGATGTTGGAATAGAGGCATCTAGTCCATGATTATCATTTGCCTGAGGAATAGAAGAAGCATCTAATGTTTCTTCTAAGGTGATCTTAATCTTGGGCTTCTGACCCATAATATAATCATCCTCCAAAAAGACAACAGTCGTGCTAATGAATACCTTCTGCTCACTTGGATTATAAAAGAGCCAACCTTTTGTTCCCTTAGGATAGCCAATGAAATAGCTCAATTCTAATATTGGTTCCAACTTGCTAGTCTTTCCTTTCAACACATAGGCTGGAAACCCCCAGATCTGGTAGTGGTTTAGACTTGGCTTGCACCCAGTCCAAAGCTCTACTAGAGTCTTGGGAGCAGACTTAGTTGGAGCTGAGTTTAGACTATATACCGCTGTCTCCAATGCATACCCCCAAAAGAATATAGGAAAATTAAAATAACTCATCATTGACCTTACCATATCTAAAAATGTCCTATTTCTCTTCTTTGTTACACCGTTCTGCTGAGGTATGGCAAGTGCAAACAACTGGGATAAAATCCCTATTTTCCAACAAATGCTGACAGAAGTCACTAGAGATATATTCCCTACCTCGATCAGATCGAAGTGATTTTATGCTCCTATCTAATTGTTTTTCCACTTCTGCCCGAAACTCTTTGAACTTTTCAAAGGCTTCTGATTTGCGGTGCAATAGATAGACATAACCATATCTAGGGTAATCATTAATAAAAGTAATGAAATACTCATAGCCCCCTCTAGCCCTAATATTTAAGGATCCATACACATCAATATGGATTAACTCGAATACTTCTTTGGCCCTGTTTCCCTTTGAAGTAAAGGGTCTTCTGGTTGTCTTTTCCTCCAAATAGGATATACTGACTGACAGTGGTTCAACAACCAAGGAAGATAAAGTACCCTCCTTTACCAGTCTATTTATCCTATCCATATTAATATGACCTAGCCTCAAGTGTCAAAGATAAGTTGAATTAGTAAAAGAAACTTTTCTTTTAAATGGTAAAGTTTATGATGATTCATTCTTTTCAGTGTCATGTATTTCATACATCTTAGGAGTAATCAAATAGAGACCATTAACTGTTATGCTAGAGCATATAAAAGAACCACTATGTTTAATAACAACATTTGAATTAAACTAAACTAAATAACCTTGTTTTATTAAACTTGAAACTAATAATAAGTTCCTTTTAATGCCAGACACATATAAGGAATCATAAAATACTAGTGTCTTATTTGAAGAAAAACATAAACTAACTACTCCTACTGACACCGCAACAACTTTTGCTTCTGTTCCCAAGTGTAAGATAATCTCCCCATCACTTAGTCGTCTGGTATCCCGAAACCCCTATAACGAATTACAGATGTGATTAGTTGCACCGGAGTCTACACACTAGGAATCTAAAGTATCCACTATATAGCTTACTTCAATAACAAGTGATTCGATTATACCTGTGTTCTTTTTCTTGGCTAGATAATTTGGACAATTTCTCTTTCAGTGCCCCATGACCCTGTAGTGGAAACATTTTCCTTTGGGCTTAGTGGTTGCCCCTGTAGTTGCCCCTTTCTTCCCTTTTTTAACACCTCCTTTAGGACCTATATTTCCCTTGGAGTTTTTGGGGTTCTGTTTCTTCTTCCACTTGCCCTTGCCTTTAGGCTTGGGTTTAAAAGTAGAACCCTTAGCCACATGAGTACTATGATGACTTTTGATAATACCCTCCGCTGCCTGTAAAGAGCTCAAAAGCTCAGTCAAAGTCAAATTCATTTTGTTCATGTTATAGTTGAGCTTAAATTGATTAAAAGAGTCAGGCAGTGACTCAAGGATAATATCAACTTAGGACTCACCATCAATGTCAGCCCCTAGAACTTTCAGCACATTTAAAAAGTCAATCATTTTTAAAACATGGTCTCTTACTTAAGTTTCTTTTGCCAACTTGGTGTTCATGAGTTTTCTCATGGCAGTCTGCCTAGCAAGACGCCCTTGATCCCCAAACATATCCTTTAAGTTAAGGATCATATCCCTAGCTGTTGGGAAACTCTGATGCTAATGCTGTAAAACACTTGACATCAAAACTAAGATATAACAACGTGCCATCTCATCAACCTTGACCCACCTAAAATTGTGGTCAATGTCCTCTTGGGGAGCATCAACCCTTGGAAGGTCTAGGTTATCCACAGTAATCACATATTTGTACCCCTTTATAGTTAGGACAATGTCCAAATTCCATTTTTAGTCCACATAGTTAGGTCCAATCAACTTATTTTCTTTCAAGATGATAGTAAATGGGTTAAATGAAGACATATGAGAATCATACATATAAGCACATACATTAGCATGAATGTAAATAAAGAGTAAAATAAATTTTGCTCTCATGAATGCATAATGGTATCCTCAAGCCACTATTAATGAATACATTGGAACCTAACCTTATAAACAACGCGCTCTGTGGGATGACAATGTCATTCATATGATTAGGAGGACCATCATATCCTATATGATTTTACTATCTAGACATCTCATGTCAATTGAAACATATTTTTCAATATCCTTTGATCTTTAAAAGACAATGATAGACTCGATGGGGAGAATATCATTTCCTTTTGATAAAGTATATACCTTTATCTCAAATAAAAAAACAATTGTTGTAAGTAGTGTCCCCGTGGAGAGGTCACCCTTACCCCATCTCTTTCTATTCTATCCTAAGAGGTCCATACTCATAACCAACTAGATAGTTACCCTCTGTGGGGAGGCCACTCGAAGATGGCTCAGGGCAGCTATTTTTGTCTTACTATGGGTCGATGATGGAAGACCGTGAGAGCTTTCTTAAAGCATCCTTCTCTCACTTGTTTTTATAAATTGAGGATCTTTATTATACAACACATGCATAATTATATTAACCTATTCATGAATCAAAATTAATCCTTATCAAAATAAACATGCAAGCATAAAATTAAAATTATCTTTCATGGCCAACTTAAAATTTTTGACAAGCAGCTTTGTACTTCCATTGGTCTTCTTGATGCCTCCTATACTCTAGCTCTTTCTTCAGAAATAAAATAAATACATGAAGAATCCTATACCCACATATATGAGCTTACATTTAATCTAAAATTAAAAATTAATAGGCTAAGGAAACCAATCGAGCTTGTCTATTCGAGGGAAAAACTTTCAAGTCTGTTGTCCTTTACAATTGCCTTAAAACCAATTAAATTAAATACATCACCTAATGGCCAACCATGAGAGATACAATGTCATCCATCACATGCATGAATCACTCAAATGTAATGAATAAAATTTTAAAAAAACATTTAAGCATGTGAATAATCATATACATCATCTATGTATATCCTAGAGTATACTAAGATTTAATTCTTATATCCAAGAAGCACTATAGGTCAAGTCTCACTTAACCTATAATTTATATAATTTTAAATCTAACATATTTGGGTATCAAATACTCATGAATTGATGAATATAAAAAATAAAAATTAAGCCCTTAAAATAACTTTGGGTATCAAAATACCCATAAAAATATTTCGATCAAATTTAAAAATATATTAAAAATTGAACTATATTTTTTATTTGTAACATTATATATAATATCCAATATTATATATAATATAAAAATTCATAGTTTAACATTGATATTAAAAGCAATATATCAATCTATATATATAAACTAATGAATATATCAAATAAGTTGTATTAATGTATATATTATATATGCGGCTTCCATGACCTAATACAGAAAAATAACCGCAGCCATGTACACCACCGATTGATCATGGATGGAAAAATGGCTATTTTGAGATGCACCTAGGAGGTAGCAGCATCTCTTGCACTTCTCCGCATTATAAAAAAAAATCCATACATATCCATTAGAGTTTCAAAATTACATTCAATAATTTAGGTTCTCAAACAAGGATTTAATCGTTGTATCAATAGATAGTATTACAAAATCACATTCTATTATTATATCCAAAACAACTTTTGTTTTAATTGGGAGCCATGAATAGATTTAGAGCAAAGTAAATATAATCTTCAAAATTGATGGATTCATGTAAAGTTGCTCTGATACCAATTGTTGGGTTCATAACTATAACGGAACCAATTTCAAAAATCTATTTGGATCTTTTTTTTTTACATGAATCATACAATCTTGAAAAGCAGGTTAGAATTACCTTGTTCTTGATAATCTTGATTGTTGAAGAAGGCTTCTTGAAGAGATTAATGGAATATTCCTTCTCTTACTCCTTTAGGTCTTCTACTCTTTTCCTTAGGCAAACCATATCGCAAGAGAATGGGTTGTCTCTTATTTTTGTCAAACACAAAAAAATTATGATAAACAACTCCTTACATAGCATATATATAGGGCTTAATCTAATTAGGACAAGAGAAGGGATCTAGTGGGTCCCACTAAGTTAGCTTCCAATTAGCCAATTAAATCTTAATTATCTCATAAGTAATTTTAATTGACTAATTAATTTTAATTAACTCCACTATATAATTGAAATTGCACTCCAACTTAGTAGAATAAAGTAAACCCGTATACATTATACTTCTGCAGTTGGCCCCTCTATATGGATACTAGTAATCAGGGTTCCATATTATATTGTCAAATTAATTCTCTAATTATTTTAAGAACCTAATTCAATAATTATTAATCACTTGCAATTGGTCATCATTTCAATAAGCAATTTATTAAAAAGACTGAATCTGGATTTTAGTGATTAACCCATTGAATTAGCACAAAAGTGATATCTATTTCTCTAATATATAGTGTGTAGATTCCATCTTGAGAATATGTGTTCCCACAGTCTAAATAATGACTTTCCCAAGATACCAAGGTGTTGTTCTAAATGACCTCACTCATTGGTAACTCAAAGTCATCACTATTCAGAACTTGAGTTCACTATCCTCTCAAGATTAAGAGCTTACTGTGAATAATGAATAAAAAATTTATTAAAGGTGATAGTTCCAAATGATGCATTTCTTATAGTGATCCAGTTTAGTGTATTTTCGATACACTAATATAATAACTCAGAGTCCACTACTCTGATAGGTTGAGATAAACCACCTTATCACATAAAGGTTAACTCTATTACAACTTTACAAATAAGATATCCAATCTTATCAATAGCCGCGGACAATTGTAGAATTGCCTATATAAGCAATCCATATCTCCTGTGTATAAATCTCATTTATACATTCGAACTGCACCTAATGACAATTCAAGGACTAATCATCTAATGATATAAAACAATAATAAATTAAATCTATTAAATAATAATATAATATCTTGGATATGAGGGCACACATCCTAACACCATCAGTCATGTCGCTGACCTTAGGCTCCTCTAGAAGCTGAAGGATGTCTCTTAAAAGCTTATGATAGGCGTTAAGCATCTTTGACATTTTCTTCCTGATCCAGGGATAGAAGACATTAATGTTGTTCAAGACAACTACATATATGGGAAAAATCATATATCCCTTAAGGACTTGTGAAAGTCCTCAAGGAGTCACCGGACGAAGCACTGTTCTTCCTCTTTAATGGGACTTGAACTTCATATTTGAAGGAGCAACTAGTTGGTCTCTTAAATTCAAGGGAAATGAATGATGAGAATGTGAAACAAGGTGTTCATAAGAATTCAACAAAAAATGCATGAAGGACATGAATCTTAACCTTAGGTGCTCGTGTATGGCAAGGCGCCTGTTTCATCTTCAAAACCAATTTTTTTAAGGGGGGGCAGGGGAGAGGAGGATCTTGAATAACAAACATCTTGTGAACATGAACGGACTTTAACTTTAATCACGCAGATTCAACCTCTAGAAATTTGGCAGGCTATTGGACGCTTCCAAGATGAGCAAACTTGGCCATATCTGTTCCAATACTTAGCTTTACTAAAGCTAGGCCACCTCAACTAGTTATCTTTCCTTGATATTGGCTTTAACACGGCCTCTGGGGCATCCCATTGAGGAAAAGAAAAGAAACGATTCAAACATTTGCACCAAACAATTGGTAGTGGGGTGACATACACCCATAGGAAGAAAATGAGTGAGGTTTTAATCTTGAAGGGATAGTCAACTCAAGTTCTAAATAGTGATGACTTTGAGTTGCCAATGGGTGAAGTCTTTTAGATCAATACCTCGGTATCTTGGGAAAGTCATTATTTAGACTGTGGGAACACATATTCTGAATATGGAATCTACACTCTATATATTAGAGAGATGGATATCACCTTTGTGCTAATTCAATGGGTTAATCTCTGAAATTCGGATCCGGTCTTTTCAATAAATTGTTTATTGAAATGATGACCAATTGCAAGTGATTAATAATTATTGAATTAGGTTCTTAAAATAATTAGGGAATTAATTTGAAAGTATAATCTTAATTGTTAATATCCCTGTAGAGGGGCCAACTGCAAAAGTATAGTGTATATGTGTTTACTCTATTGTATTGAGTTGGAGTGCAATTTCAATTATATAGTGGAGTTAATTGAAATTAATTAATCAATTGATTTAATTATGAGATAATTAAGATTTAATTAATTAATTGGAAGCTAACTTAGTGAGACCCACTAGATCCCTTCTCTTGCCCTAACTAGGTGAAGCCTTATATAGGAAGCCGTTTATCATAAGAAATTTTTGTGCTAAACAAAAATAAGAGGCAGCCCACTCTCCTGCGATATTGTTTGCCTAAGGGAAAATAAAAGACCTAAATGAGTTAGAGAAGGAATATTGCATCAATCTCTTCAAGAAGTCTTCTTCAACAATCAAGATTATCAAGAATAAGGTAATTCTAACTCTCTTTTCAAGATTGTATGATCAAGTAAAGAAAAAGATCCAAATAGATTTTTGAACTTGCTTTCGATGTAGTTACGAACCCAACAATTGGTATCAAAGCCTCTTTACATAAATCCATTGATTTTGAAGGTTATATTTACTTGTTCTAAACCTATTCATGGATCCAAATTAAAATAAATGGTTATTTTATAATAGAATTTTGTGGTATAATTTATTTGATGGATCCCAATTAAAATAAATGGTTATTTTAGAATGAAATTTTATGGTACAATTTATTTGATACAAAGATTTGATCCTTGTTTGAGAATCTTGATAATTAAATTTAACTTTTAATGGGCATGAGATACCCATAGTGATAAAGTGATCAACAAGTTTCGAAGAGAACAGTTTGATTGGTTGAAAAAAAGATAAAAAAAAAAGTCTTTTTTTTTCACTGACTAATGGCTTGTGGCTAAATTAAAAAAATAAAATGATTACCACACTATTTTGAGGCGCCGTCTCCCGAACACAAATATATTTGTGTTCGGATTCCATGGTGACATGCGTAAACATTATAAATTGTGGGTTTATCCCTATGCTCGGTAACGTTAAAGCTGGTTATTCCTTGCGTGACAAAGAGAAGGTAAAGGAAAGTATACGCTTGAGTTGACATTATTTTTTAAAAAGCAAAGAGTATTTTTTTTTTCTTTTTCTGAAGTGTAGGGCAAACTGCTCTATCCCTGTGAAGGCCCTAGAAAAAAAAAAAAAAAGCTGCACAACTCATTAAATTTATATATATATATATATATATATGATATTTGGTGTTATATTATATATTATCAATAGGTTATATATTTTAGTTCATGGGTATCGGATACTCATGTATATTAAGAATTAATTTTATTAAACTATTTGGGTATGTGATACTCAAATATTTTATGAGCTCAAATTATTAGTTTAATTAAATATTAGATACTCAAATTTATTAAATTGCTTGGGTATTTGATATCCATGGTTGGAACATGACAAATATTATATATATAAATATATAATATTTGATATTATAGATTTTACTAAAAATTATTATTTTAACTATTTGAGTATATGATACCTGATACGCCATAATGTGACAGACCAGTTTCCGTATGACACATGTGTACACAGAACACCCAAAGCTCGCCCGTCTAAAATAGGCGTGTGCATATAGGCTCCAAAGCTCATCTCCAGAGCGAGAGACACTATGCATTCGCATAAGGAGGTCCAGAGCTAATAGCCACCCCAGGTACCCTACCGAGCTAAAGGTAAGGAAACAGTGCGCAACAAGGAAACTGACATTCTTGGATATCTTTCACTTCCTATTCTCATGAAGTGCAGTGTTCAACATGGTAACTGCCATTCTTTGATAGCAATCAAATCCTTACTTTTAGGAGGTCGAATCCCAATCAACTTAGGAGAATCCGCAGCCTATAAATTGAACTCAAAGGTACGCTTTATGATTACAGTCATTCAATTACTTTCAATTGCAGTCTTTTACTTCAGTTTTTATTAACTTTATCACCGAAGTGGCTATTGCTGAAGCCAACCCAGTGGCCCTCTGATCTCTCTTTTGAGTGTTCGACAGGCGACGAGGAAGCGGAACCCCACTAATCAGAAAGTGCAGGCATCAGTTTGGCGCCATCTTTGGGAATCGAAAAAATCATTTCTCGATAAGTTTTTTCTCCTGCAAACGAACTCACTGTCTTTCTCATTGAAGGACCATGGCTCCCAATCTTCGTCCAAGGAAGAACCCTCAAAACCCTCAAAACCGGCCACCGACCGGAAGAGGAAGGGGACAGGCATCCAATCCAATGCAATAGCCACTCAATCGAGTCCAGCGATAGACTGATCAAATGCAGGAATAACTTTTTGCCATCTTTAGAACTCTGGCGTTGCTTACCTAAAGCCCTGGGAGCAAACCCACTCATCCTCCCACTGGCATGGCTAACACGAGGGCACAGTCTCGTACTACCACTAAGGGCGGAGGACCCCACGTGGAGACTTCCGTTGAACAACCAGTGTAACCCCTAGGGCATCATTCATATGGGAGGAGACCCCCAGCCATTAGTCGCCGCAGGCAGGGGGATACTGGCCTTTAACCCAACCATTCATTACCAAAGTAGGACAAGGTTCCGAGTTCAGCAACTTTAGGGGCCAACCCAGTGCCGCATGAGTTTCGACCTCAAACGGCACCAGTTCCCTAGAGGGTCGAAGAAGTAGCAGACTTTATGGACCACACCGCTGTTACTAAAAGTACTTACTTCCCTCCAGAGCAAGATGAGCTAGCAAAGCTGCTCGGAAGGTTCACCATGTCGTTTACGCCTGCTATAATGGCTGAAGAATGGCCAAAGAAATTCATTATTTTAAAGTTCACTCTGTACGATGGGACTGAGGATCCAAGGGACCATCTCTCTCACTATCAGCACACCATGGCATTACATGGGGCTACAGATGCTTTCATGTGCCGCACCTTCGTAACCAAGCTTAGGGAATAGCTCTAAAGTGGTTACATAGCCTCTTTCAAGAGTCTGTCATCAATTTTTATGAACTCAGCAAGCAGTTCCTCGATCGGTTCATGACTAGCAGGAGGTTGAGAAAAGGACTAGGGTTCCTACTAAACATAAAACAATCCAAAGGAGAGCCACTCTGAGAGTACACTGCACGCTTCAATGCTGAATTCACAGAGATGACAAATTATAGTCCAAGCTTTCTAGTAGCCACCCTGACTACTGGTTTAGCGCTGGGGGGTTTTCAGGATTCTTTAATGAAGAGCCCTCTTACTGACATGGTAGCGCTCATGGAACAAGCTAGAAAGTACATAAACCTAGAAGAGGCAAAGATATCTTCCCAAAAAATTAAAGAATAGGCCCAGAAGGATGATCATAAGAAAGACTCCAACACAACCAAAAGAAGGTCAAGAGTCACGACAAAAGGACGGCATCCAGAACACCGAGCAACACTAGTACTGGAATGTATGGCGCATACACTCCTTTGAACGCTTCCTTAACTCACATACTTTGTCAGGTTCAAGCACGTGAAAATCTGAAGTGGCTAGAGCCAATAAGAAGCAATCCCGATACCAGGGACAGAATAAGTACTGCGACTTCCACAAAGACCACAGGGCATGCTACCGATGAATGCAGAGCCCTCAAACAAGAGATCGAACAACTCATCAAGAGAGGACGATTGCGGGAGTTCGTTAGACCAACAGGTGGCAAAACCTCCGTAATGACAGGCCACAGTAGAGGAGGCAAGACCTAGAGGCCGGAACAGAGGGAAGGACAAAATGAACCACAACAACAGAACAACCAGGTCATCTTCAAACTCCACGCTGATAGCCTAAACACGGGAATGTCTAACCGAGCAAGAAAATGGTATGCTTATGAGGCCAAGACTACTCCTAGCATCCTCCAAATCTCTGCAGTCGAGAAAAAGCTAAAGCTGGCACCTAAGATCTAGTTCTTAGATCAGAATCTTGTAGAGGTGCACTATCCTCACAGTGACGCCCTCGTTATCTCACCCTAAAATCACCAATTTTGAAATCTAGAGAGTCTTGGTAGATATAGGGAGCTCTGACAATGTACTATTCTATGACCCCTTTAACCATATGAAGCTCAACCCTAATGACGTCAAAACCACCAACGCAAAAATGGTAAAATTCGACAGGAACCTCAATACCCCATTGGGGAGGATTGACATTCCCACAACAACAGGAGAGGGAGACGACCAGAAGACCTTAATCTCATAATACATGGTTCTAGATTCCAAGTCCCCTTACAATATTATCATCAGAAGGCCTTGGCTTCACCAAATGGGAACGGTCACCTGGACCCTTCACCAATGCCTGAAGTATGTGCACAACATTGTGGTCTATTCTATCAAAAGGTGCCAGCATATTTCCCGAGAGTGCCATGCTCTCGCGCTAAGAGAAAAGGCTCCCAAATAGCAATCACAACATTTTCATGAAGGCAAAAGCCCAGAACTTTCCCACCTTCATGAGATAGAAGCCTGCTTCTCTGGGATTGATGAACCTCTAAGCCCTAAAGGAAGGGACAGCAAGGCCAAGTCAATGAGGGATCCTATCAAGGTGCTCGTCAACCCTAAGGGAGGAGGGCGGTACTTTGCAGATTAGTTCAGGACCTGACACCTTCCGAACAAGAAGAGATGGTGGAATTTCTGAAGAATAACCTCTCGGTGTTTGCTTGGGAAACTAAAGATATGGAAGGGATAGATCCCAGCCTTATCTCCCACAAACTAATGACTAACCCCGACCACCCTCCTTGTAAGACAGAAAAGGAGGACTTTGCTCTAGAGCATCACCTAGATCATTAATGAGGAAGTGCAAAGGTTGCTGGATGCCAAAATGATAAAAGAAGTGTTCTATCCAGAATGGCTCACCAATACCATTCTTCTCAAAGAGAAAAGCGACAAATGGAGGGTTTGTGTCGACTACAACCTTAACAAAGCCTGTCCCAAAAACAGCTTCCCCTTTCCGAGGATAGACTAACTAATCGATGCAACGGCAGGGCACGAACTCATGAGCTTCATGGACACTTACTCTGGATACAACTAGATCCAGATGTATCCTCTAGACCAAGAGAAGATAACTTTCATATTCGAATGAGGTCTCTATTGCTATAGAGTGATGTCGTTCGGTCTGAAAAATGCTGGGGCTACATATCAACGTCTGGTAAACAAGATGTTCAGACCCCCTGATCGGTGATACAATGAAAGTCTATATAGATGACATGCTGGTCAAAAGCCTACAAAAGAGCAATGGAAGCGCATCGTTAACACTCCAAAAATAAATTAATCTTACTTCTTAACACAATAAACACAAGTAGCTAGATGAGTAAGGGTCGAACCCACAGAGAGTGCCCACAATTTATTTTTTATTTATTCTGACCAATTCTAAACTGAATTTCAATTAATAACAAAACAATAAATTGGGGGGGGGGGGTTGAAATTTTGATCAAACTAATTACGATTGAAAACTAAATTAATAATAGAAATCAATGAATTAAAACTTCAGTTCTTCGATTCAATCTTACCCTTACAGTTAATGGAATAATCAATCAAGTATAACATTATTCTACCCTTCAATGAATCTAATAATCCTAGGTAACAACAAGCTCTACTACCCGAAATTTTCCTTAATTCCTCACTAATGAAACAAGCTCTCCATGAGATTCTAACCATTAGACAATTTAGAACAAGCTCTCTAAATTTAATATAATGGCAGCATTAATATCAATGAAATTAGATTATTCTAAGTAACAATCACACAAGCTCGAATTGTTTAACTTAGGTCATGATAATCATAGCAATAAACAAAAGCTTGTCCACAATCATCTATCACTATTTGCGACAATTGATTAGGAACCATATCAATTACATAATATACTTCTTGAATCTAGCAATTGATAATAATCTGATCAATTTAACAAGCCTTAACTAAATCAATGCAAACCAAATATCAATAAACAATTAAAACAGATTATCATGAACAGATTTCATAAAAGGAAGAAATAACGTTACTGAATTGATTCAACCATCAAACTGCAATGAGGGTTCGAAATCCCCTTGAACTGAATTAGAAAAACTAGCCTGACATACTTAATAATAAAACAAAACTAATAATTTAATTGTTTCTCCCTTGTGTGCCTCTGTTTCCCTGCGCGCCGCACGTACTACCGCACCAGCTTTTTCTTCTATTTCTCTTCCACTTCTCTAAATACCACCGTAGTTCAAACCCTACAGGCCTGTCCCTTTAGCCGCATGCCCAAGCCTGGGCCTTTCTCCTCTTTTTTTATCCATGTCAGCACCCAAGCCCACAACCCATTTTCTTTGACTTTTCTTCTTTCCTTTCTTTCTTCTTTCTTCTTTCTTTCTTGGCCTTAGCCACCTTGTTTGACTTTTTTTCTTATTTTTTTCTTTTCCTTTTCTTCATCCTCTTCCAGCTGTGCCATCTTCTCTTGATCAGCCGCAGCCCATTTTCAAAACGGATGGACAGAAATCACCTAAAATTGCTGGAACTTTCGCACTGTTTTTCTATCTGAAAACCACTGAATCTTGATTTGGGCTCTTCATAAAAGTTGTAGCCCTTGAATAGTAGATAAATGTGGGATTTTGAAACACCTTGATTTGGACTCCAAAAAATCAAGTTATGACCAATTGAAGTTTGCTGGTCGGACAGGAATCCAATTGCTCGGATCAGCTTTCCAGGCCTGACTTTGAAACAATGTTTGGAGACCCAAATGAACTCGGATTTTTGCAAACCAGACCTTTCTGAAAATCAAAAGACGTCCTCTAAAACCTTTATGAAGACTACTTCCTCATTCTGAAACTCTAACGCCATCCAAACCTCAAGTGAAGCTACATAGATCGAAATACCTAAAAGCTGAAAATTGCACATTATACTCCAAATCTATTCTTTTATCTTCAATGCTTCCCTAATTCAATAAATAAATTAATCAGTTCACTTAAACATAAAATATGTCATAAAACTAAATATAGAGGAATTAAAAATATTAAATATTATGCTCTTATCAAATTCTTCCACACTTAGTTTTTACACGTTCTCGTGTAAACAAGAATTGAGAACAAAGCAAAAAGTTCATTTGAATCCATTCAACCAAACTTTCAAAGGTCTTGAGTTCAATCGCTCATCCATGAAAATTAATGCAAAGACTAGCAGGAATTTGGTTAATACTTCATCAATCAATTCGCAACAACAACCTTGTCATTTTCCACAGAACAATTTCAAAATTCAAGTGCATGCATACAAGTACCATTCCTATGATCAACATGAATACACAACTAAGTACACATGGGAGAAAAACTATGCACACCATTTCAAGACTCGAAACATAGCTCTTTCACTATTACTTTTCACACTAATTACTCTTTTTTTTTTTTTTTCCCCTTTTTAGATGAGTGCATGTTATGCTCCCTCTCACCTTTTGCAAATGTTTTTGAGTGAGTGCATTTTACGCTCCATCTCAACCCACTAGTGAGTGCGTTTTACGCTCCATCTCACTTTATGCATGTGTTTATGAGTGAGTGCATTTTACTGCTCCATCTCAACCCACCACATGATTTACTTACTTTACTTTTTTTTTTTTCATTAAGTTTCTCTAACATAGCTCCATAATTAGAAAACAAAATGAGCAGTTAAGCAAGTTCTAAGTCTTGAAACCAATACACATAGTTAGAAACCCATACAACTTAGCTAATAAAACATGTATCTCAGACTCAAGCACCCATGCTCATTAAAAACAGATCAATTTTTAACAGTTCAAGTGTGGATTGTGACTTAGTCATCATTATTCATCAATTAATTAAACATCAACCAAAACCTACAAATCAACATTAATTCTCACACATTCATTGGCGATCTTCAAGAGTTTAGCCAAATAAAATCCAAACAAAACCTATCCAATTCCGCACACAAATAGTTTTTTTTTTTTTTATTTTTTTTAGAAAAAAAAATAATAAAAATTCAACAACACTAACAAAGTAAACAAAGCAAAGTAAACAAAGTGCAAAATTCTCTCCCCGTCACTTAAACCTTACATTGTCCCTAATGTAAAATAAATATGCAAAGGAAGAAAAATGACAAAATAAAAAGAAAAAGGGAAAGAAATTCAAATCTGGTTTCTTGGGTTGCCTCGCAAGCAGCGCATTTGTTTCACGTCGTTTGCCCGACAACTCGCTCTTCAACCTACCTCTAAATTTTCCTTACTTGTTTGGTCAAAAACTTCCTGCTACTAAAGGGTTAATAACATCAACAGCAAAAACATGATTAATATCGTTAGGGTACCTCATGGCCTCATAAATGTTGAATTGAATCTTTTCACCATCAAATTCCATGTTTAAGGTACCATTATGCACATCAATCATTGTTCTAGCTGTTTTCAAGAATGGTCTCCCCAATAAAATATGTGCAGGATTAGGAGATTCATCATCATCCATATCCACAATGTAAAAATCTGCAAGAAATATTAATTCATTCACCTACACTAACACATCCTCAATCATCCCTTCAGGGTAAGCATTAGTACGATCAGCCAACTATATAATAACACCTAGTTTTTTTCAAAGAACCTAGATTCGAAAAAGCATAAACAGATCGTGGCATGACATTAATAAAAGCTCCTAAATCTACATGGCTTTTTCAAATCTAGTATTACCTATTCTACATGGAATGGTGAATATACCTGGATCTTTACACTTAGGGGGGAGCTTTCTTTGAAGAACTACTGACACATTCTCCCCCATACTTACCTTCTCATCATCTCTTAATTTTCGCTTGTTAGTGCATAATTCTTTCAAAAACTTTGCATACCTTGGCACTTGCTTAATTGTATCTAGTAAAGGAATATTTACCTCTACCTTGCGGAATGTCTCTAAAATTTCTGTCTTGCTCCTCTTTCTTAGACCTTGCACATCTATATGGAAAAGGTAGCGGGTTAGTCTTAACTTGAATAGAAGGATTAGGAATTACCTTAGATATTTCTGCCTCCTTCTTAGTCTCCTCCTCTACAACTACAACAGTGGATTTTGGTACTTCTAATTGTTTGCCACTTCTCAATGTTATAACACTTGCATTCTATCTTGGATTAACAATAGTTTGAGAAGGTAACTTACCTGAGCCTTGAGAATCCAATCGACCAACTCTGGTAGCAAGCTGACTTACTTGATTCTCTAGATTTTGTATGGAAGTCCTTGTCTCTTGTTGGAATTGCTGCGTATGGGTCATGAAAGCTTTAAACATATCCTCAAGAGATGTTCCAAAATTGCAAGGAGCTGCTTGTTTAGGTGGATATTATTGTTGACCCTGTTGAAAACCAGGCTGGTTATTTGGCAAAGCATTCTGTATTGGCTGCCTATTTCCTCCATAGCTCAAATTGGGATGATCCCTCTATCCTGGATTGTAAGTATTAGAGTATGGATCATATCGGCGCTAGGGTTGTCCTGGGAAATTTCCCCACTACATTAGCTTGTTGAACAATTTCATCTTCTTGCAATGTCGAACACACATATGTATTATGTCCTGACAACGAACAAATTCCACACACTTTTGCTGCTTGCATATTCCCTACAGCCATTTGACGAACCATAGCAGTTAAATCAAAAATTTAATGTTCAATGTTAGAAGTACTTACCTCATTCACCCTTTTAGGTGTATACTCCATTCTGGTTCCATACTGCTATGAGTTGGCTGCCATGTTTGAAATCAAATTCCTAGCAGCATCTGGGGTCTTATCAACTAGTGCTCCTCCACTAGCAGCATCTATCATACTTCTATCCATTGGTAATATCCCCTCATAAAAATATTGAATTAAATGCTGATCATCAATTTGGTGTGGTGGACAACTCGAACATAACTTCTTGAACCTCTCCCAATACTCATAAAGAGATTCTCCATTATATTGTCTGATACTACATATCTCTTTCCTTATATTAGCAGCCCTAGAAGCAGGAAAATATTTTTCCAAAAATAGCCTCTTCATCTCATTCCATGTCTGGATTGATCCGGAAGGAAGGTAATATAACCAATCCTTTTACCAAGTCTGTTAATGAGAACGAAAAAACCCTAAACTTTATCTGCTCCTCTGTTATTCCTTGAGGCTTCATGCTAGAACACACTACATGAAATTCCTTCAGATGCTTGTATGGATCTTCACCTGTAAGACCACGAAAGGTAGGCAAAAGATGTATTAGTCCTGATTTCAATTCAAAAACAGCAGTTAAATCAGGATACTCAATACACAATGGCTATTGATTTAGATTAGGAGTAGGCCAACTCCCTTAAAGTTCTAGCAGTCCCTATTGTTATTAGGAGCAGCCATATCTTCCTATTCTAAATCACTGTATGAACTGTTAGAAAGTAATTCAAGTGCTTATGTTCAGGCCAGGTGATGCAACAATAGCTTTTTCAGAGATTGCAGTTGCAATTCGAGCTTGCCGAGTCTCTTTTCTCAACCTTCGTGCGGTTTTTTTCAATCTCCGGATCGAATCTTAATTCATCAGATTGAGAAGATCGAGTCATAAACCAAAAAGAAACATAAAATAAATAAAAATAGGCAAAAATAAATCAGAAAAAAATAAAAATAAATAACCAAAAACACAAATTTCCAAATGAACAGTACCACCTAGACAAACTCCACCGAACCTATAAAAAAAAAATCTGAATTTGATAAACACAAATTGACCTAAAAGCAACAAATTAACAAAAATAATAAAATAACAATAATAATAAAAAATCAGCCAGAATAAATAAAAAAAATGACAGAAAACACTCCCCTGGCAATGGCGCCAAATTTTAGGAAGCGCGTCGTTAACACTCCAAAAATAAATTAACCTTACTTCTTAACACAATAAACACAGTAGCTAAATAAGTAAGGGTCGAACTCACAGAGAGTGCCCACAATTTATTTTTTATTTATTCTGACCAATTCTAAACTGAAATTCAATTAATAACAAAACAATAAATGGGGGGTTGGAATTTTGATCAAACTAATTACGATTGAAAACTAAATTAATAATAGAAATCAACGAATTAAAACTTCAGTTCTTCGGTTCAATCTTACCCTCACAGTTAATGGAACAATCAATCAAGTATAACATTATTCTACCCTCTAATGAATCTAATAATCCTAGGTAACAAGTTCTGCTACCCGAAATTTTCCTTAATTCCTCACTAAATAAACAAGCTCTCCATTAGATTCCAACCATTAGACAATTTAGAACAAGCTCTCTAAATTTAATATAATGGCAGCATTAATATCAAGGAAATTAGATTATTTTAAGCAACAATCACACAAGTTTGGACTGTTTAACTTAAGTCATGATAATCATAGCAATAACAAAAGCTTGTCCACAATCAACTATCACTATTTGCCACAATTGATTAGGAACCATATCAATTACGTAATATACTTCCCTGAATCTAGCAATTGATAATAATCTGATCAATTTAACAGGCCTTAATTAAATCAATCAAACCAAATATCAATAAACAATTAAAACAGATTATCATGAACAGATTTCATAAAATGAAGAAATAACGTTATTGAATTGATTCAACCATCAAACTGCAATGAGGGTTCGAAATCCCCTTGAACTGAATTAGAAAAACTAGCCTGACATACTTAATAATAAAACAAAACTAATAATTTAATTGTTTCTCCCCTGTGGGCCTCTGTTTCCCTACGCGCCGCACGTACTGCCGCACCAGCTTTTTCTTCTGTTTCTCTTCCACTTCTCTAAATACCACCGCAGTTCAAACCCTATAGGCCTGTCCCTTCAGCCGCATGCCCAAGCCTGGGCTTTTCTCCTCTTTTTTTAGCCGTGACAGCGCCCTAAGCCCACAACCCATTTTCTTTGACTTTTCTTCTTTTCCTTTCTTTCTTGGCCTTAGCCACCTTGTTTGAATTTTCTTTCTTATTTTTTTCTTTTCCTTTTCTTCATCCTCTTCCAGCCATGCCATCTTCTCTTGATCAGCCGCAGCCCATTTTCAAAACGGATGGACAGAAATCACCTAAAATCGCTGGAACTTGCGCGCTATTTTTCTATCCAAAAAAGACTGAATCTTGATTTGGGATCTTCATGAAAGTTGTATACCTTGAAGATTAGATAAATGTGGGCTTTTGAAACACCTGATTTGGTCTTCGAAAACTCAAGTTATGACCAATTGAAGTTTGCTGGTCGGACAAGAATCCAACTGCTCGAATCAGCTTGCCAAGCCTGACTTTGAAACAATGTTTGGAGGCCCGAACTCGAATTTTTTCAAACCAGACCTTTCTGAAACGCTCAAGACATCCTATAAAAACTTTATGAAGACCACTTCCTCATTCTGAAACTCTAACACCATCCAAATCTCAAGTGAAGCTCCATAGGTCGAAATTACCTAAAAGCTGAAAATTGCAAATTATACTCCAAATCTATTCTTTTATCGTCAATGCTTCCCTAATTCAATAAATAAATTAATCAGTTCACTAAAACATATTAAATATGTCATAAAAATAAATATAAAGGAATTAAAAATATTAAATATTATGCTCTTATCAAGCAGCTACATCCAGTATCTAAGCCAGACATTCGATATCCTGAAACAGCACAAGATGAAACTGAATCCCTTGAAGTGCACCTTCGGTGTAACCAAAGGAAAGTTCTTAGGTTTTCTAGTTTCTTAGAGGGGTATCGAAGCAGACCTTACAAAAATCAAAGCCTTAACTGAGCTGGAATCACCGAAGACCAAGAAAGACATTCAGGCCTTGAATGAGAGGATTGTGGCTCTGAACCGGCTCATCTCCAAGTCTTCTGATCGCTGTCTTCTATTCTTCAAAGCCTTAAGGGGGAATAAGGCCTTACAATGGTCCGACTGAATGTGAGAAAGCCTTTCAAGAACTGAAGCAGTATTTAGCTTCCCCCAAACTCCTATCAAATCCAATCCAAGGGGAGAAATTACTCCTCTGTCTTACGGTCTCAGAAAACTGCTGTCAGTTTTATATTGGTCAGGTAAGGAAGAAGGAGTCCAGAAGCCCGTATTATATGTAAGCAAGGCACTTCTAGACACAAAAAAAGGTATCTAGAGATTGAAAAGTTGGCCATCGCTTTGATAATCTCTGTCCAGAAGCATAGACCTTACTTCCAGGCACATCCTATTGAGATCCCGACCGCCTATCCACTAAGGTCGGTACTATGAAAGCCTGAGGTCTCTGGGTGCCTGGTGAAGTGGTTGATGGAGTTAGGAGAATTTGATATATCCTACGTGCCACGAACCTCCATCAAAGGGCAAGTACTAGTAGATTTCGTTGCTGAGTTCACTCTAGCACTGCATGATAAGACACAGCATAGTAAGAACTCTATTGTATGGCAGCTCTATATCCGATGGATCGTCCACAGACAGAGGTTTCGGCATTGGCATGGTGCTACAGTCCCCTGAAGGGCTTATATCAAAAAAGGTAGTTAGCCTGTGATTCAGAGCTTCCAACAATAAATTCGAGTATGAAGGCCTCATCATTGGGATGAAACTAGCTATGGAATACGAGGCCCAAAATCTCGAAGCTTTTTTTGACTCCCAACTTGTGGTAAGCCAAGTTCCAAGAGAATTTTCCATCAAAGACGAAAGAATGCTCCGATACTCAGAATTGGTAGATTTGCTGAAGCATTCCTTTCATGAATTCACCATTCAAAAAATTGAGAGAGGTCAGAACTCCAGGGCTAATGCCTTGGAAAACATGGCCTCTCATCTCAAGCTAGAGGGAGATTCAACTCTGAAGATCTATCACCAACCAAAGCCAAACATTGAGGAGGTACAGTTTTCCCAGGTTTTCGAACAGACTCAAAATTAGATGACTCCCATCCTCTAATATATAAAAGAGGGTTAGCTCCCAGAAGATAAAAACCAGGCCTGAAGAATTCAAATTAGGGTAACTTGGTACTTAGTCTTGAATGGGAAACTCTATCGAAGATCTTACTCGTAAGCCCTATTGCGGTGCCTGGCTCTAGAGGAATCTCAATATGTTTTAGCAAAAATACACGAAGGAATCTGTGACAACCATAATAGTGGCAGAACCATAGCCCATCGAGCCGTAACTCAGGGCTATTATTGGGCCAGCATGATGAAGCAAGCCAAGGAGTACGTCCAAAAATGCGACAAATGCTAACGATTTGCTCCATATCAGCACCGACTCCACCAGGAGCTTATTCCTATTGCTAGCCCATGGCCTTTCGCTTAGTGGGGGATGGACATTATAGGGCCACTGCCAAAGGCCACTCCAAACAGAAGGTACCTTCTAGTAGCCATTGATTACTTCTCCAAATGGGCAGAGGTCGAGCCCCTAACTCATATCACGGAAGTGGAAGTAAAGAGCTTCACATAGAGGAACATAGTCTGCAAGTTTGGCATACCTTGCATCATCATTTCAGACAATGGTACGCAGTTTGCTGGTAAAATTTTAAAAAAAATTTGCGAAGACTTGCGCATTAATCATCATTTCGCTTCGCCGGGGCACCCCTAAGCGAATAGGCAAGGTGAGGTCACTAACCATGCAATTCTTGATGCCATTAAGAAAAGGTTAGATGATGCCAAGGGGAGATGGGTTGAACAGCTTCTTGGTGTGCTCTGGGCTTACAGAACTACAAGAAGAACACCGACCTCTAAAACTCAATTTTCATTTGTGTACGGCTCGGAAGCGGTGATTCCTGTCGAAATTGGCATGCTGACCTTAAGGACAGATGCTTTTGACCAAGAGATCAATGACTAGTAGCTTGCAGAAAGCTTGGACCTCCTTAAAGAAAGACGAGATCATGCCAGGATCAAGATGGAAGCATACCAACATAGGATAGCCAATAGCTCCAAAGAAGGAATAAGGCCCCTCAGTTTCCAACTCAGGGATCTCTTCCTAAGAGGAGTATTCCGAAACACCAAAGATCCCACCATGGGAAAAATTTCGCCCAACTGGGAAGGCCTATACAGGGTAACCAAGAACGTCAAACCTATTACATATTGGTTGGAAGATATAATCGGGAAGCCTGTGCCCTGGCCATGGAATATAAAAAACTTATGAAAATACTATCAATAAGAATTCTCTCTTTATTTTTCAAAGTGTTCTTATCTCAATGCACAGACCCCTAAATCTAGTTCATTTCAATGACCCCCTAAATGCCTTGTATCCATTACAAGTGCTATAGGCTTAGTCCATCGTAATGCACAAACCCCCAGGTCTGGTACATCTCAATGTACAGACCCCTAAAAACCTTGCAGCCAATGCAAGAGTTACAGGTCTAGTCCATCTCAAGGTACAGACCTCTAAAAACCTTGCAGCCAATGCAAGAGTTACAAGTCTAGTTCATCTCAATGCATAGACCCCTAAAAGCCTCACAGTTAATGCAAGAGTTACAGGTCTGGTCCATCTCAATGTACAGACCCCTAAAAACCTTGCAGCCAATGCAAGACTTATAGGTCTGGTCCATCTCAATTTACAGACCCCTAAAAACCTTGCAACCAATGCAAGAGTTACAAGTCTAGTCCATTTCAATGTACAAACTCCTAAAAACCTTGTAGACAATGCAAGAATTACAGGTCTGGACCAACTTAATGAACGGACCTCTATAACTCTCTATAGCCATTACAAGAATTATAGGTTTGGATAGTGATTAGTGATCTCTGAAAAAAGGCTTCATATTCGTTACAAGTAATGAAGGCTCGACCTTTCAAGAGAGACTATCAAATTTCCAGAAGCATTGCTCACTGAATGTGAATTCAGTTATTAAAGGTTATTACCAGTTCTAGTTACAAAAGACTTGTTCAATTACTATGACTATTCAATTACAAGTCTCTCTACTCGGAAGACAACTATCAGCCCATGCTTAATTAAAGGTTAAAGGAAGATTTGAAGCTTGAAACTTGATCTATTATCCCTAAAGATCCTTGTTTGATTTAATTACAAGTTTTAAAGATATGGAGCCTGAAACTATATTACAGAGCAATGATAGGATGGAACATTGTTGAAGTTTATTGTGAATTATAAGCTTGGCATATTATTAACATCCACAACAACTTACAACTTACAAGTATTGATGCTCTGGAGAGACAATCAACAAAAGTGCTTTGAAATATAAAACCACACAAGTTTAGAAGAAGTCAATTTCATTGATAATTAGCAAAAAAGTACATCAGTTCTAAAGTTTACAAAGAAGCAAAGTACGAATACAAAAAGTCCTAGACTACTGCTGGTTCGAATAAGGAGCAATTCATTCTGCACCATGTCGTCGTCACTCTCTCCTTCGTTCTCCTCAAATTCAGCATACTGCATCCAAACCAGCTTGAGCACGTGCTTCTGCCAAGGGAAGATCAGGAGGGGCTACCACATCATCATTGTCCCGAACCTCGGCCTCACTAGGAAGGACTTCAATGTCATCAATCCCAGTCAAATCAAGTTCGGGGTACTTCATGAGGAGCTTGGCTCTGAAGGTATTATACCCGTGCTCAATCAGCTCTCTACCCATCTCCTCAACTTTAGCCTTCATCTCTGCTTCGGTTTGGGCCTTGGCAGATTCGATTGCGTCTTTGGTTTTCTGGATAGAGGTAGATTGGAAGTCATCAAACCTCTTCTGGAAGTCTTCCAGCTTTCGAGCAAGGGAATCTCGTTCAGATTTCATGATGGATAAAGAGTTCGCCACCTCCTTCAACTTCTCCTTGGCAACAGTGGCAGTAGACTAAGCTGTCCCCAGCTGTAGCCTGGCCTCATCCAGCTTGGACTGGAGATTATCAATCATCTTCAGGTCCGCAAAAGACTCCACAATGGCAGCAAGGTCATGCATGATCTGTAAAGCAAAAAGCAAACAGGTTAGAATAAGCAAAAAGTCAAAATGCCAAAAAAGAAGGATAGGAGTTCGGAATTTATCTTCAGTTGGAGAGACAGAAGCTCTGTAGCAATCTTCTCCGCATTCTGCCCCTTATACTTCCTTGGGCCAGAAGCCCAAAACTCATCAAAGGTCTTCTTCTCAGGCTAAGTAGCTGGAGTCATTAGGCACCTCAACAGCAGCAGTAGCTACCTTCCCCTTCCCCCTTCACTTGGTCAGGACCTCAGGGGAAGGGAGAAGTGCTGGCGCTGAAGCGGAGGGCTCCTTCATGTCCTCAATCGGAGTACGATCTGGGGAGTTGGGAAGGAGCCTCCCCCATTTCACTTGAAGAGGTGGGTTAGCAGGAGATGAGGTTTCCCCCACCATTTTCTTCTTTTGCCCTGGAGCCCACTTGGACATCAGGGACTTCTTTAGGTTGCCAGCCCGGGTTGTTGTTAGACGAGCCTCCATCAGATTTTCAGGTGTGAAGACGGTAGTGTGAGCTTGGTTATTGGTCTGGAGGAGCTTTCGGTACTTCTCTTGGAGATCAATAGTGAAGATTAACCTCTTCTAAGCACTTTTGTCTGCACAGAAGTCACAAGATACAGAGATTAGACAAACAATGAAGAAACGAAAACATGCTAAAAATAGAAGGAGAGTTATATTGAAGGGGGGTCTCACCCTTAAACCCAGTACTCCGGGAAAATGTTGAGGTTTGATCCTAGGAAGTCTTCCAGTTCCCATCCTCCTCCCACAAAGAAGTACCACTTTTTCCAAGTCTTGTTGGAAGTAGGTATTGAGGAGAGTGGTCTAAACCCCTTGTCGAATGACATGTAAAATAAGTCCTTCTGACCTCTAATACTTCAGATCCATATTGCTACGGATTAGGTCAAGGTCTACCTCAACGTCGTTCAGATGTCCTAATACTATGAACCCTAATAAATGTATCCAACTATTAAGATTGAGGTCGGCAGGATAAATGTTGAACCACTTAAAGAACTTCCTAACTAAAAGAGGGAGGGAAAGCCTAAGTCCTATCTCGAACCACTCGAGATAGACACAAATCTCGCTTGGACTGACGTCGGAAGGACGATCCAAGGAACTGGGGGCTTTGCAGGTTACATTTTGAGGAAATTCGAAAGCAGCCCTTAGATCATCTAATATGTCCTAAGTTATGGCGGTCTCTCCTTCCTCTCATTGGGAAGGCTTACCCGAGGCCTTCCCCACTATGTTCCTAGGTTCAATGAAGGCATTTACAATCTTAAGTTCAAGACTGGAAGGAGACTCTACTACCCTATTTTTGGCATCACCGGAAAGACTACTACCTATTATATGGATTTGGGATAGAACATTCATCTCCGAAGAGCTTCTTGTGCCATAACCGTTGCCTGACATAGCGTTTGGGGCCGAAATTGTGTATGGAAGAAACAGAGGAGAAAGATAGGAATTAAAGAAGAAGAACATAGAAAAAGTGCCAAAACCGAACCTGAGGTACAATCGGAGAAGGGAGCTTCGAACGACGGACAATCTCTTCAAACTCTCCAATCACTCCGACTTGATGGCTAAATATTGGATTTCTCAAAGTTATAGAAATGATAAAGGTAAGGGCATGTGTGTACCCCCTTTGCCTCTTTATATAGGTTTTCAGAATAGGGGGCCCATCACACCGAACCGTCATGACAGTTGAGGGAAATGATGGCCTTGAAAGCCCAAATGACGACGTGCACAATAAATGTCACATCAACAGTCGTCTGGGAAAATGGAGAGGCAAGACGCGTGACTTTTTGGAAGCCCACAACCCTTGTTACGCGGTGCGCTAAACTAAGGCTTAGGGGGAGGGGGAGTAATTGATACCCCATAATGTGACAGACCAGTCTCCGCATAACACATATGTATATAGAACAGCCAAAGCTCGCCTCGTCCTAGAATAGGCGTGTGCATATAGGCTCTAGAGCTCATCTCTAGAATGGAAGGCATTGTGCATTCGCATAAGGAGGTCCAGAGCTAGTAGCCACCTTAGGTGCCCTACCGAGCTAAAGGCAAAGAAACAGCGTGCAACAAGGAAACTGCCATTCCTGGATATCTTTCACTTCCTATTCTCATGGAGCGTAGTGTTCAACATGGTAACTGTCATTCTTTGATAGCAATCAAATCCCTATTTTACGAGGCCGAATCCTAATCAACTTAGGAGAATATGCAGCCTATAAATTGAACCCAAAGGTATGCTTTACGATAACAGTCATTCAATTACTTTCAATTATAGTCTTTTACTTCAGTTTTTATTAACTTTATCATCGGAGTGGCTACCGCCGGAGCCAACCCAATATTCCTCTGATCTCTTTTTTGAGTGTTCGACAAGCGACGAAGGAAGCGGAGCCCCACTGATCAAAAAGTGCAGCATCAATACCCACTCGCTCAATTTTATTTATATATATCCATTGTTTATATTGTGGGTATATGATACCCATAGATTATTATTTTAATTGGATATTAGATACCTAAATTTATTAAATTGTTTGGGTATGAGATACTTAAATATTTTATGAATTTAAATTTAAATTTTATTTTCTATATCTATCTTTTTAAATTATGGGTATATGACACCAATGGGTATTTGATACCCAAATATGTTAGATTGAAAATTATATAAATTATAGGTTAAGTGAGACTTGACCTATATGGGTTCTTGGATATATGGATTAAATCTTAGTACACACTAAAATATACATGGGTGATGTATATGATTAATCACATATTTAAATGCTTTAATATTTTATTTCTCATATTTGAATGGTTCATTTATGTGAATGGATGTATCCTATCTCTCATGGCTGGTCATTAGGTGATGTATTTAATTTAATTAGTTTTGAGACAATTGTAAAGGGCAAAGGACTTGAAATTTTTTTCCACGAATGGGTAAGCTCCATTGGTTTTCCTAGCCTATTAATTTTTAATTTTAGATTAAATGTAAGCTCATGTATGTGGGTATAAGTTCTTCATGAATTTATTTTATTTCTGAAGAAAGAGTTAGAGGATGGGAGCCATCAAAAAGACCAATGGAAGTACAAGCCTATTGTCAAGAATTTTAGTTGGCCATGAGAGGTAATTTTAATTTTATGCTTACATGTTTATTTTCATAAAATCACATGATTAATTTTGATCCATGAATGGGTTAATATAATTATGTATGTGTTGTATAATTAAGATCCTCAATTTATAAAAACAAGTGGGAGAGGGGATGCTTTAAGAAAATTCCTATGGTCTTCCATCATCGGCCCATAGTAAGACAAAAATAGGTGCCCTGAGCCATCTTCGAGTGGCCTCCCCATGGAGGGTGACTATCTAGTTGGTTATTAAGTATGGACCTCTTAGGATAGAATAGAAAGAAATGGGGTGAGGGTGTTCTCCCCACAGGGGACACTATTTGCAACGGTTGTCTTTTTTATTTGAGATGATAATATACATTTGATCAAAAGGGAATGATATTCTCCTCACAGAGTCTATCATTGTCTTTTGAAGACCAAAGAATATTAGAATATATGTTTCATTTGACATGAGATGTCTAGATAGTGAAATCATATTGGATATGATGGTCCTCCTAATTATATGAATGACATTGGCATCCCCACGGAGCGTGTTGTTTATAAGGTTAGGTTCCAATGCATTCATTGATAGTGGCTTGAGGATACACTATGCATTCATGAGAGCAAAAGTTATTTTACTGTTTATTTACATTCATGCTAATGTATGTACTTATATATATATATATATATGATTTTCAGATGTCTTCATTTAACCCATTTGCTATCATCCTGAAAGAAAATAAGTTGATTGGACCTAACTTTATGGATTAGGAAACAGGAATTTGGACATTATCCTTACTGTAGAGGGGTACAAATATGTGATTACTGGGGATAGCCCAAACCTTCCAGGGGTTGATGCTCCCCAAGAGGACATTGACCGCTATTCTAGGTGGGTCAGGGCTGATGAGATGGCACGTTGCTATATCTTAGCTTCAATGTCAAGTGTTTTACAACATCAAAATCAAAGTTTCTTAATAGCTAGGGATATGATCCTTAACTTAAAGGAGATGTTTGGGGATCATAGGCGTCCTGCTAGGCAGAATGACATGAGAGCACTAATGAACACTAAGATGGCAGAAAGAAATCCAGTAAGAGACCATGTTTTAAAAATGATTGACTTTTTAAATGTATTGGAAGTTCTAAGGATTGAAATTGATGGTGAGTCCCAGGTTTATATTATCCTTAAGTCGCTGCCTGACTTTTTTAATCAATTTAAGCTCAACTATAACATTAACAAAATCAATTTGACTTTGGCTGAGCTTTCACGCTCTTTACAAGCTAGCAGAGGGTATTATCAAAAGCCATCTTAGTGCTCATGTGGCTAAGGGTTCTTCTTTTAAGCCCAAGCCCAAAGGCAAGGGCAAGTGGAAGAAGAAACAGAACCCTAAAAACTCCAAGGGAAACATGGGTACTAAAAGGGGTGTTAGCAAAAGAAAGAAAGGGGAAACCACAAGGGTAATCACTAAGCCTAAAGGAAAGTGTTTCCACTGCAAGGTCATGGGGCGTTGGAAGAGAAACTGTCCAGCTTATCTAGCCAAGAAAAAGTATAATCGAATCACTTGTTATTGAAGTAAGCTATATAGTGGGTACTTCAAATTCCTGATGTGTAGACTCCAGTGCAACTAATCACATCTGTAATTCATTGCAGGGGTTTTCGGGATACCAGGCCGCTAAGTGATGCAGAGATTATCTTGCACTTGGGAACAAAAGCAAAAGTTGATGCGGTGTCAGTAGAAATAGTTAGTTTATGTTTTTCTTCAAATAAGACACTACTACTTTATGATTGCTTATAATGTGCCTGATATTAGAAGGAACTTATTAATAGTTTCAAGTTTAATAAAATAAGGTTATTCAGTTTATTTTAATTCAAATGTTGTTATTAAACATAGTGGTTCTCTTATATGCTCTGGCACAACAGTTAATGGTCTTTATTTAATTACTCTTAAGATGTATGAGATACATGACATAGAAAAGAATGAACTATCACAAACTTTACCACTTAAAAGAAAAGTTTCTTCTACTAATTCAACTTGTCTTTGGCACTTGAGGCTAGGTCATATTAATCTGTATAGGATTAATAGACTGGTAAAGGAGGGTACTTTGTCTTCCTTGGTTGTTAAACCATTGCTAGTCTGTATATCCTGTTTGGAGGAAAAGATGACCAGAAGACCCTTTGCTTTAAAGGAAAATAGGGTCAAAGAAGTATTAGAGTTAATCCATATTGATGTGTGTGCACCCTTAAATATTAAGGCTAGAGAGGGCTATGAGAATTTCATCACTTTTACTAATGATTACTCTATATATGGTTATGTCTATCTATTACACCACAAGTCAAAAGCCTTTGAAATGTTCAAAGAGTTTTGGGAAGGTGTGGAAAAACAATTAGATAGGAGCATAAAATCACTTCGATCTGATCGAGGAGGGGAATATCTCTCTAGTGACTTTAGTCAGCATTTGTTGGATAATAGGATTTTATCCCAGTTATCTGCACCTAGCATGCCTCAGCAAAATGATGTAGCAGAGAGGAGAAATAGGAAACTTTTAGATATGGTAAGGTCAATGATGAGTTATTCTGATTTTCTTATATTCTTTTGGGGGTATGCGTTGGAGACATCAGAATATATTCTAAAATCAACTCCAACTAAGTCTGCTCCCAAGACTCCAGTAAAACTTTGGACTGGGCGCAAGCCAAGTCTAAACCACTACCGGATCTGGGGGTGTCCAGCCTATGTGCTGAAAGGAAAAACTAGCAAGTTGGAACCAAGATCAGAATTGAGCTATTTCATTAGCTATCCTAAGGGGACAAAAGGTTGGCTCTTTTATAATCCAAATGAGTAGAAGGTATTCGTTAGCACGAATGCTATCTTTTTGGAGGATGATTATATTATGGGTCAGAAGCCCAAGAGTAAGATCACCATAGAAGAAACATCGAATGCTTCTTCTATTCTTCAAGCAAATGATAATCATGGACTAGATGCCTCTATTCCAACATCTTCTATTACATTAAAGTCACGTCGTAGTGGGAGGAATGTCAGGCCACCTGATAAGTACATGTTCTTAGGAGAGTTTGTTTCAGATGAGCATGTTTTAGATCCCAATGGATACGATGAGGCAATCTTTGATAAAGATTTGGGACTTTGGCAAAATGCTATGAAAGCTGAGATGGAATCTATGTATTCTAATCAGGTCTGGTAACTTATGGAACCACTTGCCAAGATTAACCAATTGGTTATAAGTGGATCCATAAGAAAAGAGAGGACCCAATGGATCAGTTGAGACTTTTAAAGCTAGACTGGTGGCGAAAGGGTTTACTCAAAAATAGGGTATTGATTATGAGAAAACTTTTTCACCAGTTGCTATGCTTAAATCTACTCGGATTCTCTTATCCATTGCAGCTCATTTTGATTATAAGATTTGGTAAGTAGATGTCAAGACAACATTTTTGAATGGCTATCTTGAGGCAGACATCTATATGATGCAACCAGATAGTTTCATAGCTAAGGGCCAAGAGTATATAGTATGCAAGCTACATCAGTCCACTTATGGACTTAAGCAAGCTTCCCGAAGTTGGAACATCCGATTTGATCAGGCTATCAAGTCATTTGGTTTTGATTAAAACCTGGATGAACCTTGTGTGTATAAAAAGAGTGAAGAAAACATCGTGGTGTTCCTAGTTCTGTATGTAGATGATATACTACTCATTGGGAATGATGTAGAGGTGTTGTCTATGATAAAGGTTGGACTAACGAATCAATTTGATGTGAAGGACTTGGGAGAAGCCAGTTACATCCTCAAGATGAAGCTTGTGTGAGATCGGAAAAATAAGATGTTAAGCTCATCTCAAGCTGTATATATAGATAGAATTCTTGTCAAGTTTGCAATGCATAACTCCAAGAAAGGCTTATTCCCTTTTAGGTATGGAATACCTCTGTCCAAGAATCTGTCTCTTAAGACATTTGAGGAAGAGGAACACATAAAGGCAGTTTCTTATGTTTCAGCTGTAAGAAGCCTTATGTATGCTATGTTTGCACTAGACCAGATATTTGTTTTGCAGTGGGCATGGTCAGCAGATATTAATCTAATCTAGGACCAAATCATTGGACTGCCGTGAAACATATACTTAAGTACTTGAAAAGGACTATAGATTATATGTTGAGATATGGGGGTGGTGATTTAGTTTTAGTTGGCTACACAGACTTTGACTTTATGTCAGATCAGGACTCTAGAAAGTCAACCTCAGGATATGTGTTTATTGAGCACCAGTATCATCTCATCAGAGAGATCATTCAACGCGGAGACATTATCGTCACCAAGGTTGCATCTGTAGACAATCTTGTAGATCTTTTCACCAAGGCTCTACCTTCTAAAAGTTTCGAGCTTCATGTGGATAAAATGGGTGTTAGATGTTATGGGGAATGGATGTGAGTGCAAGTGGAAGTTTTTTAGGATGTGTGCCCTTATATCCAAGACATTTTATTATAATTTAACATATTTGATTTATTGTTGAGTTTCATATTACCATATATTTGGATGTAGCTTTATATCATGAGATGATTAGTCCTTGAATTGTCATTAAGAGTGGTTTATATGTATAAATAAGATTTATTCATAGGAGATATAAACTACTTATATAGGCAATTCTAGAATTGTTCCCGGCTATTGATAAGACTGGACATCTTATTTGTAAAGTTGTAATACAGTTAACCTTTATGTGATAAGGTGGTTTATTTCAACCATCAGAATAGTGGACTCTAGGTTATTATATTGGTGTATTGGGAATACACTGAATTGGATCACTATAAGAAACGCATTATTTGGAACTATCACATTTAATAAGTTTTTTATTCACTATTCGCAATAAGCTCTTAAGCCTGAGAGGATAGTGAACTCAAGTTCTGAATAGTGATAACTTTAAGTTACCAATGAGTGAAGTATTCTAGATCAACACCTCGGTATCTTGGGAAGTTATTATTTAGAATGTGGAAACACATATTCTCAAGATGGAATCTATACTCTATATATTAGAGAGATGGATATCACCTTTGTACTAATTCAATGGGTTAATCACTGAAATCCGGATCCGGTCTTTTTAGTAAATTGTTTATTGAGATTATGACCAATTGCAAGTGATTAATAATTATTGAATTTGGTTCTTAAAATAATTAGGAAATTAATTTGACAATATAATCTTGATTGTTAATATCCATGTAGATGGGCTAACTACGAAAGTATAGTGTATATGGGTTTACTTTATTCTACTAAGTTGGAGTGAAATTTTAATTATATAGTAGAGTTAATTGAAATTAATTAATCAATTAATTTAATTATGAGATAATTAACATTTAATTGATTAATTGGAAGCTAACTTAGTGGGACCCACTAGATCCCTTCTCTTACTTTAATTAGGTGAAGCCCTATATATATGACATGTAGGGAGCCGTTTATAATAAGAAGTTTTTGTGCTAGACAAAAATAAAAGGCAGCCCACTCTCCCGTGATACGGTTTGCCTAAAGGAAAAGAGGAGAAGACTTAGAGGAGTTAGAGAAGGAAGATTGCATCAATCTCTTCAAGAAGTCTTCTTCAATAATTATGATTATCAAGAACAAGGTAATTTTAACTCTCTTTTCAAGATCGAATGATTCAAGTAAAGAAAAAGATTCAAATAGATTTTTGAAATCGCTTCCGCTGTGGTTACGAACCCAATAGTGGAATCATAGGCCATTCAGGAATGTTACCTGTGGGAATGTACTCTTAAATCTTTTTCCATAACACGTCCTCATGAATTCCCATATAAGGTGTATGCCTTCAAATGGTTTCCTCTCTAACTGAGGGAACAACCCTATACTTTGGAACCAACAGACCAGAGTTCTCAGCCATGACAATATTTGGACGTGGGAATGAAAGTCTCACGAAAAGTCAGATAAAGATACTATAGTTGGGCGAAAAAAATCCAAAAAGGCTCCCAAAATCTAGACAAAAAAATCAAATCTCATTTTGAATCTTTCACGAGGGCACTTTAAGAAGTCTTAGATGCAAAATATGGTGTAAAGTCTAAGTATGGAGAGACGTATTTATATGCGCCCATTTTTCATCATAATGACTGACAACTATGTGATAGTGCGATGATTCGTCTCTCAGGTGTGATTTTTTCGATGTTGAGCAACCATGAACAGCCACGTTACCCCGAACATTAACTACAATCACCACTAGTCTACTCAAAGGAAGCCAAGGTACAATGACTAAGATAGGCAAACTTAAAATAAATGATAAGCATAACTATCTTTCAACACACGTGTTTATGAATGCTCACTAGTTGTGAAGACTTCCAAGTGAACGTTCATGAAGGGGGAAAATGTATGTATTAGGTCCCACGTCGACTCCCTCTCCCATGTGAAGACCATTCAATTTGGCTCATGAGGCCATAACCATTCAACTTCCTCTCTCACATAGAAATCGTTCAACTTGGCTTACGAAAAAATAATCGTTTGACTTCCTCTCCCCATGTGGAAGCCATTCAGTTCCCTCTCCCATGTGGAGACTTGTTCAACTTGGCTCATTAGGCAATAATCGTTCAACTTCCTCTCCTATGTGAAAGTTGTTTAACTTGGCCCACGTGGAAAGCTGAATGGTTAAAATCGCCATTGGCAAAAACACAAAGGTTTCAAAAGACATAAGACTTCCAAGAGCATGAAGGTTTTTAGAAAATATAATGCTCCCCAGATATCACATGTTCATAAGTAGGGAGAGCCTTATTAATAGCCTCCCTATGAACAAGGATAACTCATGAAACTCTATGAAGTCTTGCGAAGCTTGTCCAACTTACACTTTCTAAACATATTTCCCAAAGAGAGTAAAAAATTTTGCAATGCAAACAATGATTTTTGGTGAGCTAAAGCTCTGTCGTTCTAATTCTAAAGTCAAACTCGAACTCAAAAGAAAGTAAAGTACTTTCAAAGAGCTCATTTCGTAGATGTTTACCTTGTTCTCCAGATAAATAAATGAAACTAAAAAAAACATCCATTTCAAAATTACTTATATAATCGTCAAACGCTTGAGGGTGTAGTGGATAATTTCTCAAGGGGTAGAAGCATCGATTCGGTATAAGCTGGTCGAGGCTTAACAGGATCGCAGGATGCATGTAAAATCCGCACAAGAACCTATTGGTATATGAATAAAAACCTTAGAGGGACTTTTACAATTCCACTACAAACATCGAGATCCAAATTCGCATTGAAAGGAATTTGCTAAGAACGTGGTAGTGGCAATCATCTGGTTCGGAAGCTAGGAATCGGGAAATTTACCCACAAGGGATCGTCTGTTTGGAGACAGAACAACGTTAGAAGTTTTGAGACGTATGAAAGCCAGGGGAAATGCCAATTTTTCAATAACATAGAATAAACAAGCTTGGCAGACTGGATGATAAAGGCAAGTAGCAACATAGAGTGCCTTGACCTGCTCGTTCGGGACATAAGGATTAACATATGCTGAGACAACTATCTTGCGAATTCCTTAATCCGCAAAGGCTAATGCCATAAGACAAGCAGGACTAAAGAAAGAGAAGATCGGTCCTCATCCACTCGGTAAGCTTGAGCTTATCATAAAGAGTTGGAGACGGTTAGTTAGCATTCCACGACCAACGAGCAACAAACTCCTTGCAACTCTGATTGATTAAAACCCAACAACAGATACCACTGACAGCCATACCAAGTGGGGGCGGATTCGTAATTCTGATGAACAGGAAATTTGGTTGGACTCCATTAGCTGGACCTGAGTTCAGTTTTGGCGGGTTACCTCATTACACGAGAAGGCAACGATGGCGGGGAAAAGAGAACCTAGCACGTTAGCCCACGTCTCATGGTACGACTGCCTCTAACATGCGTGTGGAGTACCCACCTTGTTCATGCAGTACTGCTATAAGATATGCAGCCTCACTGCGACGTTGGCTCCATGTCGGGATAGGGAGGGCTTTCAAGCAATCAGTTAAGCTTTTTCTGTATTAGTTAACGGTTAAGTGATATCTCTATTAAATATATCTTTTCTTTCCATTCTAACTGTACTACTTGTGACTAAGGGACTCTTTGAAGCAAGAAAAGGTATGCACTAATGCACAACGACTTTGCTCAATTCGTTGCTTGTTCCCTTTTGGGCTAAAAAGTCCCTTGAGTCGTGGAATCCCTTTTGTGAAGATTTAGGGGAATAGGCGCATTGATTGGGTTACGTGGTTGAGCAATCTACAAGAAGTTTCTTTTTTCTTTATTTTTTTCTTTTACCATTCATATTAAAGTCAAACGGATATGGCATATTTTACTAGTAATCAAGCAAATCTAGTCCCTCTATACCAGCTAGCAGTCTTGTTTAGGGAATCCCCTTCTTTACTGAGTAGGGTTTCCTAGTGCCTATGTGATTATTAAGGCAGGGTGCTACTGTACCAGTAGTAGAGTGGCTTGAATCAAATCGTTTGTGATGAGAAGGTGTAGTGATATCCAAAGCTTACTTTACTAGAAACTCAAGATATTATATAGGCAACTGGCCTTAGAGTAGTGTATCAAACTACAGGACAAGAGCGACCCATAATCATTGACGAAGAGGAAGGCTTGGAAAGGGATCAAACATATTGAGGTGAAGCTTTCACAAAGGTGATTTCCTGTAGTTTGATCAATACCCGATAGTTGATGTCACTAGCTTGAACTTCTTTATCTATTTGAAAAGAGATTACGGCTTTCTTTAAGGAAGTGTCCCTTATGATATTATATTAGTAAAGAGCCCTTTGAATCACCTTTTCTTGTAAGCCTAGAAGTAAGGTGCAATCAAGCCCTTTGAATCTTATCCATTGAAGAAGACAGACTTCCCTACCCTTTTCTTATTATTAGGAAGATAAGTTTGGAACCCTTATTATTAAAGAAAGAGGAAAGGGGATTCCCTTTGTCAATAAGAGAATTAGTCTTCATTTTCCATCAAAAGTGAAATGTCCTTTTCTTAAAGTTGGTACTGATTTCGAGTAACCATAGAAAAGGGAAGGGACGAAAGAGGAATGAAAAGTGCCCATTGTCTCATGGGGCAAACTTAGTGAAAAATATAAGAAAATGGTTGAAGTACTTATTGCCAATGTAAAATAAGTAACATTTTAGTTTCCCAGTCGGATCTAGGTATCATTTTGCTTATGCTTTTCTCAAGGGTAGCATTTCGCTCCACTTTCGCTTGAGCACCGTACGTATTCTTATTTTATGGTCAAATCAAGCATTTCCTAAATCTATCTGTGCTCCCCCTTAGTTATAATTAGGCTCAAATAAAAAGTTTCATCTTCATCAGCCTTTATTAACTCTAGTCCATCTCTGAACCTTCGAATCTCTTTGCCCCATTAAGCATTTTTTTAGTCAAGCTTCCCTTCCACAAAGAAAGAAAGACCATCTTCCTTCTACGATTACTGCTCATAAAGGGGTACCCTGAATGGGCGATTCCTGCTTATAAGCTTCACTGGAAATAAGGAGATTCTTTCCACCCTTACTCAAATAGGGGGATGACGAATAAAGGAATCTTTTTAAGCCATTTGCTCATTAAGGGGAGTGGAGCCGATAGGATTTTTCGAATGGTAATGAAGCTTTCCATTCTGTTTATTTGATTGAATCCGACTCCGGGCTTGCCTTTTTGCTACTTTTTCATTATGCTAGTTCAACTACTGCTTATGTTGGAAATCTCTCGAGATCGTCAATCCACTATCAATAGATGTTGCCCTTAAATAGCGTGAAAAGGTGGCAGGTAGAACTAAGGGCGTTTAGGTCTTGTTTGGTTCTGTAATGGAATCAATAGCTTGCCCAAACAAGGATATAGGAAGAAGCCAATAGCCTACACAAGGTTGCCCGCAGACTTGTTTGACCTATTGAAATGCCAATATAGACTTCTGGCACATGGTCGACTAGCTAAGGTTAGCTTCGGCTCTAGGCAAAGATCCGCCAATGGCAGTTCCTTTCCCAGTTCCCATTCAACATTCATTCAAAGTATTCTCCCCTTGCCATGCTTCACTGCTTTGCAGATTGCTCTTACTCTTAATACTGCTTCTTATGCTTTCTACTTCTAACTACTTGAGTTTCCTTCACCATCACTGCCTTCTCGCTTGATATCCTATTTTCCTTATCTCGTGCAATTAAAGGAAACGAGACTGGAAAGCCCAAACAGAGCCCCGGTGAGGGAGTCATTACTCTATACATTCTAATTGGATTCCCTCAGTGCTTGCTTGCCAGTGTTTTAGGTGCCACATCTGTTTCTCCCCAATGGAATGATCTAGACCCTTGCTAGTTAATAGTGGAGCCTTACCCGGTTCCAAAAGGGATTGATTCCTGGGAAGGTAAATGCTACCTTGACAGAAGACTTTACTAAACTTCCATAAACTTGAATGAAAAAATAGAGATTTCGATATAACATTAAGGGAATAACTATTCCTTTACTGATTGGAATGATATTATTGAAATGATATTCCTTTTATTTCTTGCACATACCAGTAGGAGGATAGATCTTTAATTAATGATATCGAGAAAGCAAGGACGCTATGAGTGCTCGCTAATGTCAGCCCTTTGATTGCTTACTTCGCTATCCAAATAGGATAAAAGTGAGAGTTTTCCAGATGAGCAGGAAGGGCTGGAGAACGTATTACTAAAGGAGAGGACATATTGAATAGAAAGAACGAAAGTGACGTACGTACTAGGATTGACCAGCATATGCCAACTACTCTACTTCCTTATTTCTTGCTTTTTCACCTTGGTGCACTTTTTCCCCCAATTCACCGATAGAGAAGAAAGAGATCAGCAATGACCAGACTAGCATAATGAAAGTAGACCAAGGTTTTTATTCGTTAGCCAAGCGCGCCTATTACAACACCTCTATTATAGAAGCGAAAGCGATGTGCCCTATGGACCAACCGAAAGAACATATTTATAAAAGAATGAATGGGAAGTAGGCCCGGTCTATATTGCTAGAGTTATGTTTACTTCACCCTCACGTACTCCTTTATTCTTATATTCTAATTCCATCTCTAAGCTTCCCCCTTAGTGTCTGCTGAGACTTATTTCCTCTCGACCATAGCTGAATGGAACTTTAATTTCCTAAGTCTCAAATAATGTCTTTTATTGAGTCCCCATAGTGCATTCCTTTACATAGTCTGTAGAGTAATTTTTCACAAAGAAGGATTGCAATATAAAAAAGAGAATTCCAGATTGAAGATCTCTTGACCCATATACGATCCATTTCTACATCTTAGCATTGAACTAATGAATAGAGATTGAGCTTCACTTCGCAAGTCGGGAATGGCATCATTTATTAAAAAGTGATAGCGTTGACAAGAGATGAGCTAAAGAGGTGGTCGGGCAATTGACCAGGCCCTACCACACATAGACAACAAGAAAGAGCTGCGCCAGCTTATCCAAAAAATTAGATTATTGCCACCCTAAATGATACTACTTCTTTGCTAAGCACAAGAATGCTTAATCAAAAAAAAAAACAATAAGAAAAGAAGCAGCAGAATATGGAATATGAAGGGGTTAGAGGTAGAGCCAATGACCAATTGAAGATTTACAAACTATAGTATAAAGCCCTCAATGATACTCTTGCTAGTGGCATAAATTGTATTTACTCTCACCGATTAAGGAAAATTATACGCTCCATGAAAAAACATAGAGGGTCGTCCCTAGACTTAAGGAAGGAAAAACAAAAAGTGCCCTTATGACTGCTAGTGAAAGCGATGAAAGTATAGTTGTGCTCTAATTGAACGAGTAAAAGTTCTACGGTAAAGAGCCTGGTCAAGGTGACTTTATTAAAGAGAACATTCAGGACATCAAAGCCGACGCGATGGTAATCTCAGTCCTTAGTTTCTGAATCTAATAGAGGTTTCAATCCGATGGATCAACCGTAATTGGCAGGTAAAATGAGGCCTCAATAGAGATGATGGAGGGGAACTCCTACTCTGACTATAGTTGCGATCTCTAAGTGGGATTTTCAGTCATCTATCCCTTTTTTCTCCCTAAAGAGTGAAGAACAAGTGGATGTTTTGAACGAGTGTTGAACGAGTGAAGTAAACATTCTCTCACTGTGGATTCCTTCAATCACTCGTTCTACACAACTAAGGGAGGCATTAAAGAAGAGTGCACCCGCTTCTTTGAGACAATTAGTTTAGTCAGACAAGAAGGTTGAATGGGATTCAAGGTTGGAGAATTACATTCCTAATAAGGAATATGCGAAGGCAAGAACTCACTTCTCTTTTGACATGCGGGCTTAGCATGAAGTTGGGACCTTGATTGGTGTACCAGGATTCGAGAAAGCCTCGGATGAAAGGCTTGGGATTATTCTCGTTAGCCCGATCTATCTTTTTCGTCTAGTATGATCTATCAAAACTTTCATGCTATACCTTGTTTTTAGCCGCTTTGGGGCCTTTGATTTTGATGAGTAAGGAGGGGTGAGATGCCTAAAAGTCAGTCTTCTTCTACACTAAACTGGCAAGAGAATATATATTGGAGAAGAGGGGCTAAGCCCAACTTCCAAAAAAACATAAGAGACTGCCATCCCCAAGAATCCCAAATCTCTTGTATGGTGAGCTGCTCTTGTGGAAAGCGCATATTCTGTCCAATTTGACTTTGTGTCTTTCACTCATTTCCTACTCAAAAGCCCTCGTGTCAAAAATGAGAAAAGTCAGTGCCACATAGGTGATTTGACCCGCAGGCAATCTCATCATTGTTTAGACACGAAATCGTATAATTCATATACTATATAAAGGATCCCATAGAAAGAGGAAGAACTTGAGTTAAGCGTCTTGCCTAGCTACTGCTTTAATCATTCGTTAGGGTCAGAGGAAAGAGGGAGAGCAACTTTCTGTGAAATTAGATTTTCTTTTTCTCTTCTATCTTGCATAATGGCATAATGGGAAGAACCTCTTCATAGTTTGGGCAAAAGCAACAAACTGTAGGTTTTTCTACCCTGTTCTTTCTTGGAGCAAACTCAATCAATAGGACAAGGAAACGGAACCACTCAATCCAAAGTCCCTACGGGCTGAATGCCTCAAATAAAATGTCTTTGGAAAGCCCAATTCAAGATAGGATTCAGGAAGCACTTGGACAAATGAAAATCATCTCCCAACACGGAGTTCTATTCATTGGAAGTTTTGTTCCATGGAATGAGTCTTCTAATCAGTTTGTTTCCCTTACCATGAACTAAAACAACTCCTCCCTTTATAGGTGAGGCCGTTCACCCTGTCTCTTTTGACAGAATCTATTGTTCAATGTTCAAAGTGGAATCCGAAAAAGCGTCTGAGACTGGTAGCTAGTGGCATGGTGGCTTGAAAGGTCACAGTTCAGTGGAATGAATGTTCAAAGATGTTTCAGTCAAATTCTAGTTCTCATCTGATAGAAGAGGAGTCCCTTCTTGAAGTGATTCCCGATCTTGGGGTAGATCCCGCACTTGAAATCCCGATTATTCTTATTTACACTTCTCTGAAATGGAAAGTGAAATACCAATTATTCAACTAATTGTTAGCCATGGATAACAAGCAACTCAACCTAGAGGGATAAAAACCTTCTCTATAAGTAGGGAGAAGATAAGATGCCCTTCTTTATATTATATTGCTATCCCCCTTGGGCAGAGATCCCATCTTGGACATATATTGTATTTGGATTGGATCTTCTAGAAGAAGAATGACTCTATTTATTTATGCCTCTCTTTACTTTATTATATTATGCCTTTAGGCAGTCAAAAATGCCTCAGGTAGCTCAATACAAGGGACGAGAAGAAATCAGAGTAGACAGAGACAAAAGCACGATAGAAGGAAAGTCCTAGGCCTTGAGTTCAAGTTCCTTGGATCTCCATTTCATATTTCATTTTGTAGGCAATCAATTGAGTGACCGAGCTCTGAAGTCAATTGGTTAATTGGTCGATTCAATTCTGTCTTCTAGGATGGCAACTTGAAGGCGAACTAGTTGGTATCTGTAACGGTAGGTTAATGCTAATGGGCTCTTCAAGGTACAGATCAGGAAATGTTGTTTTTATCCAGGTCATCTAGACACGTAGGGTTCAGAAGTACTGGATTTAGAACCTAGCACCGCCTTCCATATCCTACTGACCTCAGAATAAGGAAACAAAATTCAATATAGTGACTACTATCTCTAAGATATCTTCAAATCCCTATTTTCACGACTCCTAATCCTACTCAACTTAAGAGATCTATTGTCTATAAATAAGTCATAAGGTAAGCTTTCAATTTATGTTCAATTATTCTCTTGAATTACTGTCTTTATTTCTTTATTGAATTTATCATCGGAGCGGCTACCACCGGAGCCTTCTCGGTGACCTTCTGGCCTCAAGTTTTTGATAGGTAGCCAAAGACGGGAAGCTTTCAGACTAGGAAAGTGCAACATCAGCTTGGCGCCGTTTGTGAAAACAACAATCATTCTTACTATTTTTTCTTCGAACAACAAATCTATTGTCTTTTTCTTCCAAAAGTCAATGTCTCCTAACCTTCATTCTAGAAAGAACTCCCAAAACCCTCAAAATCAGCCTCCTGTTGGAATAGGAAGGAGACAAACACCCATTCATTTACAACAGCAGTTTGATTGGATTCAATGGCAGTCTGATCAGATGTTGGAACTACTCACTACCATTTCACAATCTTTGGCCTAATTAGCTCAGAACCAGTGAAATAGTCCTCTACCCACTACTAACGCTGTTCACGGAAGACCTCAGTCTCCTACCACCACCACTAGGCGAAGGATTCCACAATGAGGAGTTGCCTAACGTGTAATTGATACACCCCTATGGTACCATCCATATAGCGACCGATCCCCAATCATCAACAGTTATGGGAAGAGAAATGCTAACGTTCCATCCTACCATCCATTACCAGAGCAGAACAAAAATACTAGTTCCAACGATCTCTAGAGATAATCGAGTATGGCTAGCACTTCAGCCTCCTAAGGTCCCTGATCCGCCAGTCTTGGGAGAGTAGCACCCCTCTATCACTGCTAGATGAATTCCCCCTGCGAATTCAAAACCCAAAAACATGGGACAAGACCAACAACTGGGTACCAATCAGTACAATAAGTCCTACCCAAAGCCCCTCAAAGGGCAGAGGATATAGTAGACACTCATGATCAGATGATCTCAACCAAGGGGTTCCACACCGCTTCTAGAACAAAACGAGCTAAGAAAAGTACTTAGTAGGTTTTCCACGCCATTCATTTCTGCCATAATGACAAAGAAGTGACCCAAGAAGTTGGTTGTCCCAAATTCACTCTCTATGACGGGTCTGAGGACCCTGGGGACCACTTATCTCACTATCAACACACAATGACTCTGCATGGGGCTACCGATCCCTTCATGTGTCAAACTTTTGTGACCAGCCTCAAGGGTACCGCCCTTAAGTGGTTCCACAACCTTCCCCTAAACATTGATTAGCAATTTTTATGAACTCAGTAGGTTATCTCTTGACCGATTCTTAACAAGTAGGAAGTTGAGAAATAACTAGAATTCTTGCTAGCTCTGAAGCAAGCAAATGAAGAATCACTTCGAAAGTACATAGCTTGTTTTAATATCAAGATCACGAAGATAACCAATTGCAATTCCAGTTTTCTAGTGGCTGCCCTCACTTCAGGCCTCGGACCTAGACGCTTTCGGGATTCATTGACCAAGAATCCTCTTACCGATATGACAGCACTCATAGATAAAGTGCAAAAGTATATTAATCTTGAAGATACAAAAACCTCCTTCTAGAAAGCTAAAGAACAAGCTCAGAAGGTTGAGCAAGTTCAAAAGAGGGATAACAGCAGTCAACAAGAAAATGACCAGGAGTCTCGACAAGAGAACAACATCCAAAGCCCAGAACAACTCTAACTCTGGAAGGTATAGGACCTATACCCCTTTGAACGCTCCTCTTACCCATATACTCCAACAGATTTAGACTCGTGAAAACCTAGGGTGGTTGGAGCTACTAAAAAGCCACCTTGACTCTAGGAATCAAAACAAATATTATAATTTCTATAAAGAGCAGAGGGCACACGACTGAGGAGTACAGGGCTCTAAAGTAAGAAATAGAACTATCTCATGATGAGATGACGACTAAGAGAGTTCATTTGCTAGGACAGGAGGCAGAACCCTTGTGACAAAAGACCCCTTCGAAGGAAAAAAGAGCAAAGGCCTGAACAGAAGAAAGTATGGAATCATCAGTGACAACAAAATAATAAGTCATCTTCGTGCTCCATGCTGACAATACGATGACAATGACGTCTAACTGAGCCAGGAAAAGATATGCTCCGGAGGCAAGGGTAGAGCCCCAAATCATCCAAATCTCGACCATTAAAAAAAGGTGAAGTCAGAACCTCAAATCCAGTTCTCTGAATTAGACCTTATTGGGATACATTATCCCTACAGCGATGTTCTTGTCATCTCACTCAAAATCGCTAATTTTGATATCAAAAGGGTTCTCGTAGATACTAGAAGTTCTACCAACTTATTATTCTAAAAACCTTTTAAACATATAGAACTTGATTCTAATGACATCAGAGCTATCATTGTTGTTATCGTAGGACTCAACAGGAATCTCAACATCCCAATGTGTAGAATTGACCTACCGACCATAGTAGGAGAGGGAGACATCCTGAAGACATTGATCTCTAAATACATGGTCTTAGACATTAAATCTCCCTATAATGTCATTATTAGAAGGCCTTGGATCCACCAGATGGGTAGCAGTTACTTCAACCCTTCATCAATGTTTGAAATATGTCCACAATAACAAAATTCTTACCATCAAAGGATGTTAGCCCACTGCCCGGGAATGTCATGACCTCGCACTAAAAGAAAAGCCTTCCAAATAGCAATTTCAGTACCCTCATTAAAAGGAAAGTTCCTCATCTCCCAATCTTCATGAGTTAAAAGAATGTCTTTCCGAGATTGATGAGTCACTAAGTTCCAAAGAAAGAGACTAGCGCAGGTCAAACCAATAGAGGAGCCTATCAAAGTGCTCATCAGCATTGAAGAAGAGGGAAAATACTTATATATTGGCTCAACTCTGTCTCTTTTTCGCAAGAGGATATTGTTAAATTCCTAAAATCCAACCTTTTAGTATTTGTTTGGGAAACCAGAGATATAAAGGGAATAGATTCCTAATTTCATCTCTCACAAACTAATAACAGATCCTAGATCATCCTCCAACAAGACAAAAAAAAGAGGGCGTTTACCCCAGAACGTCACAAGATCATTAATGAAGAGGTCTAGAGGTTGCTTAATGCTGGAATGATAAGAGAAATTTTCTACCCAGAATGGCCTGCCAATACAGTTCTTGCAACAAAGAAGAATGGCAAGTGGAGGGTCTGCATTGACTATACTGACCTTAACAAAGCTTGTCCTAAAGATAGCTTTCCTCTTCCCAAAATTGATCAACTTGTTGATGCCACAATAGGTCACGAAGTCATGAGTTTCATGGATGCTTATTCAAAAGCTCAAACGACTATAGACACTTTGGTGTTGCTACTTTACACCGATGGTTCATCTATAGACAAGGGTTCTAAAGTAGGTATAATACTTCATTCCCCTGATAGGATCATAACCAAAAAGCTATTAGGTTGGGATTCAGAGCCTCTAACAATAAAGCCGAGTACGAAACACTTATCCTTGGAATGAAATTATCTCTAGAATGCGAAACTCTGGACCTTGACGCATTTTCTAACTCTCAGTTTGTAGTCAATCAAGTTTGGGAGACTATTCTACCAAGGATAACAAAATAACCAGATACTCAAAGTTGGTGGAATCACTAAAATGGTCTTTTCACAAATTCACTATTCAGAAGATTGAAAGAAACTAGAATTCTAGGGCGGACACTTTAGCAAATATAGCCTCCCATGTCAACCCAGGCGGACGCTTGAGCAAATATGGCCTCTCATCTCAAGCCAGAAATGGATTCAATGGTAAAAATCTCCTACCAGTCAAAATCGAGTATTAAAGTAGTACAATCTCTTCAAATTTCATAACAATATCAAAATTCGGATGACTCTCATCATCTAGTATCTAAAGGAAGGGTCGCTTCCAAAAAACAAGAATCATGCTAGAAGAATTCAGATTATGGCAGCTCTATATTTAATTCTTAAAGAAAAACTTTACCGATAGTCTTACACATAGCTCCTCCTACGGTGCTTAACTTTAGAAGAGGCCCACTACATCCTAACCGAGATACATGAGGGGATCTATGGCAACCATAATAGCGGTAGGACTATAGCTCACTGAGCACTAACTCAGGGATACTACTAGCCTAGTATGCTAAAGCAGACTAAGGAATACGTTCGAAAGTGTGACAAATGTTAATGTTTCACTTCTTACCAACATCAAAATCATCATGAACTCTTCTAATTGTGAGTCATTAGCCTTTTGTCCTAGTGGGGAATGGACATTGTAAGGCCATTGCCAAAATTCCCTCATAACAGAAGATTCCTACTAGTCGCCATTGACTATTTCTCTAAATGGGCAAAAGTTGAACCACTGACCCACTATCACAAAAATAGAAGTAAAGAACTTCACTTGAAAAAATGTTATGTGCAGGTTCGGTAAACCCTGAGTCATTATTTCAAACAATGGAGCGTAGTTTACCGAAAATGTATTTGGGAAGTTCTATAAAGACCTACACATCAATCACCACTTCTCATCTCCAAAGACTTCTTCAAGCTCGCAATATGATCTTACAACAACCCAACTTCCATTAGGTTTCTTGGGGTAAGGATGGCTTCTTGCGAATGGTTGTTGGTTTGAAGGAGTTTCTTATATTTCTTCTAGAGGTCATAAGTAAAGATCGACCTTTTCTATGCCATCTTATTTGCCAAGACAAAATGAGTTAAATCAAAATATATAGAAATAAGAGATCGGGGGCAGGTAAAAAAAAGAGAGGGGGCTCACCTTTGATACATGGGAAGGTTGAAACTTGGTTCTCAAAATCCTTAAACTCCTAGCCTTCTTTAACATAAAAGTACCATTTCTTTCAAGTCTTATTGGAATTAAGTACAGAGGAAAGAGGTCTGAATGCCTTATCAAAAGACATGTAGAACATCCCTTTCGACCTCAGGTACTTCAAATCTATGTTACTCCTAATTAAAGGGAGATCTACCTCAACACCGTTTAGATGACCCAAAACTATAAAGCCTAGCAATTGCCTCCAACTATTTATGTTCAGGTCGGCTGGGCAAATCTTAAACCAGCTAAAAAATTCCCTAATGAAAGGGTGGAAAGGAAATCGAACCCTTACCTCAAACCATTCAAAGTAAGCACAAATCTCACCTTACTGGATACTAAAGGGACGATCTATATGTCTTGGTACCTTACAAGACACGTTTGTAAGAAAGTCAAAAGCAGCTCTCAGAGCATCTATCATGCTCTAAGTCATTGTACTTTCTCCTTCCTCCCTTTTGTGGGATTTACCTGAGGTTTCCCCACCAATGTTCCTAAGCTCTATGAAAGCCTCTACTATCTTTACTTCAGAACTCAGGGTTGGGTTACCAATAAACTTATTTTCTATGTTTTTTGATGGGCTACTAATTACTAAGATTTATTTTTATTTGATCATATATCTCCAAGGACTCTACGATCTCATGACGAGTGCTCGACTGGGCGTCGGAGGCAGACATTATCCAAAATAAAAAATGAATGATGAAGAAGAAAGAAGAAGGGAGAAGATGAAGAAGATTCAAAAGAAGTGTTTATGAGCCGAACCTGACCAGCTACTTAGATCGGAGTTGATCTTCCTAGCACAACGGAATTCGCCTCTCTCTCATAAATCTCTCTTACTGTTTAGAAAGATCAAAGTATCGACTGTGAGAGGCCTCTATTTTTGAATTGAACCGTCATAACGGTTAGAGCAATGATGGTCTCGTAATTCCAAACGGCAATTGACGCAATAAATGTCACAGCAATGGTTGTTTTCTTAGAATACGGAGCGACGCATTTATGACTACCACGCGTCTAACATCTAAAAAACCCTAACCTCAGCTCTGAACATGCCCTAGAACAGAGGCTCACGAGGAAGTAGCTAATATTACCATAATTTGACAACCATATTCAGGATATGACACATGTCTATAACGGGCTCTTTAGGGTACATATCAGTAAAGGTTATTTTTATCCAGGTCATCCAAGCACGTAAAGTTCAAAAGTACTGGATTCAGAACCTAGCAGCCTATAAATAAGGTCATAAGGTACTGCTTTCAATTTATAGTTCAATTCTTTTGTTGAATTACTACATTTATTTCTTTACTGACTTTATCATTAGAGCGGCTACCACCGGAACCTTTCCGATGACTCTCTGACTTCAAGCTCTTGACAAGTAGCAAAGGATGGAAAGCCTTCAAACCAAAAAAATGCAACATCACAGTCCATACTAGTTTTTCTTTGATTCTAATTCCAAACAAACATAGATTCTACATTCTAAAAGAGGTCTAAAGAAATCTTAGAACATTTTGGACTATGGAACATGTAATTGTATAATTTACTTTTCTTTTTGAAAATGTAAATGGTGGTTTTTTTTTTGGTTTCAAATGATAAGCAATGGATTTTATCTATAAATTGTTTTTCTCAAAAAATAATAATAATTAAAGATGGATTTGGAATATTGGAGTCTGCTCCCTCCCTTGTGTCCCAATTTAGAAATGTCAAAACACTAGTTTCTAAATAATTTAGAATCAACTAAATTTGAGAATGTTTTTTTCTTCCAATAATGATAATAGGAAAAAAGTACCCCCCAAAAAAAGTAGATTCGAATTGTTCTATATGGATAGAATGACAGTGCACCAACCTGCACATTCCAAAAGGGTCACAAAAAAACCTACACTAAGATTGGAATGTTGTAAATCTAACAGCTGCGTAATAAATTGTGTGTATATATATATATACCCACACACGCACCAGCTGTATTGACCAGCTTGTATAATCAGCTAGATTTTCGTTCAAAAAAGATAGAAAATCTAGAACTTGCCAAAGAAATTGATGTTACACAAAAGGAGATTTATTACAAAAAATGCAACTTCTAATTCATGGAAAGATTTCAAAGATCTTTATTGCCTTGTTCACTGACGAGCAATAGAGAAGTCTTCTCTATCCTCCGCCTATATATTCTTCCAAACACATAAATGTATCACACACTTCATTGAATTGGCAGCCCTCTCTCTCTCTCTCTCTCTCTCTCTCCCCCCTCTGCTGCCATGGATCCCTCCTCCCCAGGCCCCCACTCTGCCTCACAGTCAACGCCGCCGTTCAATCTCTCCAACCCTTCCTCGGGTGCATCCCGACAGAGTGTTCTCGCAATGTTTGGACCCCAACACTACACCTACCTTCTCAATCGTAACGCACATCACTACTTAAACATGGCTCTGCAGACGCCACAATTGAACAACGTCGTGTATCCACCACAATACTACTACTCAAACTTCTGTGGTAATGGATTTGGGCATGGCATGTGGCATCTGCCACAACCTACATATGTCGTGAACCCATATGCTGTTGCTGCCACTGCACATAAAAGGATGAGAATCGATGGAAGTGGAGTTCTGCCAATCAATTATCTAGGGAATATAGATCCTTCATCATCATCATCATCTGAAGTTGACAAAACCAACTGTGTTGCTGGCAGAGTTTGTGCTGGAAAGCGGAAAAGGGATGAGATCATGGATATGGATCTTGATTTAGACCTCAAGCTTTAGGACGTTTTTTCTGTTATGTTCTTCTTTATTTCTTCAATTAGGGTTACTTTATTTTATGTTGGCCTTCAGTTTAATTTACAGTATTTTGTTCATATGTATGATATATATTTCATCGTAAACTAAATAAATCTTTGCAATTTCGTTTAGTTTTGTGGACAGATCCATAAAATAAAAAACGTTTGTTTCAAAGTACTCTCTCTAATGACCTTATCACTGTCTTCTGCCTACTTACAGCTGCTAATCACACTGATCGATTTATAAAGAACGTTTTGGAGAAAAAAATTACTTTCAATCATCATTGTCACATTGATGAAATTTTTTAAATAATACCAATTTTCCTATCAGGGAAAAAATATTGAAGAGTTTTTAAATAAATTTTTTAATCTAAAAAAATTCATGATAAATTTTTTCAATCTAAAAAATAAATTTTTAGTACAAGAAATTCAATTATTAACCTATATTTTAATGCCGTTAAAAAATATTACTGATTATACTAAAATGACATTCAATATATATATTTTAGAAAAAAAAAATACTAGAATATATATAAAATAAAATTTTCAATCCCAAAAAATTTATTGTATATATTATTTAGTATTTTATTAAAATGTAACTTGAAAATTATTTTGATCTAAGTAATAATATTTTCAAAAGTTAGAGGGAGTAGGATAACCCCCCTCTCTTTTAGAATTACATGATGGATGCTTTGTTTGAAAATAATGGGTTGAAATGGGATAATATTATTTTATTTTATATATAATTTCTACTTATATAGCATTATTTATTTTTCACTCTTTTCCGCTCTATTACAATAGGTTGTTTGAATACGTGACTGTTGAATTTTTTTCACAAAATCGAAGAAAAAGAGCTCGGCTCAGTAATTAATTGCTAACAAGCTAATCAAATAAAGGGAAATGATGCTGCACTTTTTGACTCGCAATAAGTATGGGCTCCGTGACCTGTACAACACTCAGAAAGATGATCAGAGGCCCACCGGATTGTCTCCGGCGGTAGCCGCTCCGATGCTTAAGTAAGTAAATGGAATTGAAATACTGTATTGAAAGCCAAAGAATGAGCATAAAAATAAAGCGTACCTTTACGGTTTAATTTATAGGTCGTGGCCTTCCTAAGTTGATTAGGATTCGACGCCATGAATATAGGGATTTGATCATCGGAGATTGCAATTACCTTGTGGAGTATTGAGTCGTAGATGGAGATAATCGTAGATAGGAGTTTCCGTGTCGAAGACTGTTTCCTTATTCCCTGCTTGGCAATTGTTAAGGAAGCCATAAGGTCGGAACCATGTGGAATGCTAAATGAATATTACCCAGAGCATAAGGTCTGAAAGATATGTGCATGAGAATGCCTTGGAGGCTCTACCTGCACTATATGACCGAGTTTGTCAGCTCTGTAGGATATATATATATATATGAGAATGCCCTGAAGGCTGTGAATGCTCTGTATGATCGAGTTTGTCGGCTCTATAGGATATATATATGAGAATGCCCTGAAGGCTGTGAATGCTTTGTATGACCGAGTTTATCAGCTCTGTATGATATATATATATATATATATATATATGAGAATGTCCTGAAGGCTTGTGGCTGCTCTGTATGATCGAGATTATCAGCTCTGTATGATCGAGATTAGTAACTCTGTACGCACACGTGTCTCAAGGTGATTGGTGTGTCTGTTTGTGGTATATCAGCTACTCCCCCCCCCCCCCCGAGCCCTAGTTAGAAGCTAGGGCTTAACTAGGGTTATGGGCTTTGTGAAGAGTCATACGTTTCGTCTCTCCATTTCTCGAGACGTCGGTTTAATGAGTCATTTATTGCGCAGCCGATACTTGAGAAGCCATCATTATCTTCAACCGTTGTGTCGGCTCGTCTTGGGAGGCTCATATTTCGAATGTATATATAAAGAGAGGGAAAGGTCTTGTATACCTTTTTTCTGCACTTGCTTCTACAGTACCAGAGGCTACCACCGCCACTTGACATATTTTGAAGTTTGAAGGATATCCGGTGTTCATAGTCCTTTCTTGATCTCAGGCTTGATTTTAGTCCCCTTCTACATTCCTTCTCATTTGCTTCATTTCTTTTTTTTGTTCACCATGTCTGGTCTTGAGTCACCCTCTAGTTTGGGCAGTCCTTCTGGGACCGTCCCTCAACTTCAGTTAGTGAATCTTCCTTCTATCGATGATGATGAGAATAGATTGGTAGAGCCCCCCTCTAGCCCGGGGGTTAGGATTGTTGATGCATTTGATGAGCCCCCGAATAGGGTTGGTGAGACCTCTGGTCGATCCGGTTACAGAGAGGAGGGTGAGAGTGCCATCACTGAGAAAATGTTGACGGAGTTGTGGGAGAAATTCAATCTTCCCTCCAATGTTACTTTCAGGGTCCCTGGCTCTCGGGATCGCCCAAGCGATGTTAGAAAGGGGGAAATCTACGCCTATCTGGCCTGGTTTGAAATGGGATTGACACTCCCCCTTCCTGATATTATAAAACAATTCTTTTGTTGGTTCGACCTTTGCCCCGCAGACCTGAACCTCAACAGTTGGAGACATCTGTTGAGCTTCATTGTGTTGGGGCATATGAATAATGTCAATGTGTCTCTTGACTTGATCCGTAGTAATATGGATCTAAAACTTCAAAAGACGGAAGGCCTTTATTACATGTCTTTTGATAGTGGGTTCAGACCCCTTACTTCCGTGCCCTCTTCCAACAAGACCTAGAAGAAGTGGTATTTCTTCATAAAAGGAGGATGGGAATTCAAGGACTTCGAAGGCCAACCTTCAGCATTCCCTCGAACCACTGGGCGAAAGGGTGAGGCCCAATTTTCCCGTGGCTGTGTTGACTTCTTTTTGTACACCAATTACTGAACTGATCAATTTCTGTGTTTTTTGTGCAGTTAGGAGCGTGTGGAGAAGACCAAAATTCTCCCCTACGATTCAGAAGCAATACAAGAAGCTCTTAAAGCCCAGCAATCGACACCATTCCTCCATTGTCAATCCTAATAAATTGATGGCTGCCAAAGGAAGCGTTGAGGAGCTTGCAAAGAACATAATGGCATGGTGGGAGACCGAGCCATCTTCATCTATGGCAGTGGGGGAAGCTTCTTCCCCAGTGGACCCTCCCATCCAAGCGAAAAGGAGGAGGATACTCTTGATCTCTCCTGACCCCATTGAGGTGGAGAGAGGCGCCTGCCCCCATTTCTATGGTCCCCCCAGCCCCGTCCAAGCAAGCGGGCAAGGGGGCATCATCCTCGGTGGCCCCTGATGCTGTGGGGGCCAAAAAGATTCTGGAGGACTTTTGGGCCAAAGGCTCAAGCAAAATTAGGCCTCAGAAGCCGGAGAAGCTTCTTGCTGACCTGGCTTCTCTTCAAGTCAAGGTAAGTTCTTCGGGTCTTTATCTTCTTTCCCTTTTTTCCAAATGTTTTGGTTGGTACTGAACTGTGTGCTTCGTACGCTGTAGGCTCTGCGCACCCTTTCTGCCTTGACGGAGGTTTCTCCTCCTTCAGAGGAGGTTGATCAACTCAAGACCGAGCTGGACAAGCTTAGGCTTCAGCTTGGCACTGCCCAGTCGGAGGCCCACGATTCTGCAGAGAAGCTGAAGGAGTTTCAGAATTCTCTGATCGTGATGGAGTCAGAGAAGGACCTTGCTATTCAGCGGGAAAAGAGGCTGAAGAGGGAGTTGGACGGCCTGCGATATGAATTTAACCAGAAGCTTGACGATACGGTGGAGCAGGCCAAGGTGGATAATGAGATAGAGATGAGGATGGAACTGGAAGGAATGGCCACCACCCTGATTTTGTTTGGCTTCAATAACTTCCAAGATAGGTTTCTTGCCAAGTTTCCCGACTTCGACATATCCTCGATTGTGCCTCCAAGGGTTACCCCTCCTGAGGTTGCAGTTCCGAACGAGGTGGTCGATGTTCTTCCTGCCGCTCCTACCTAAGTTGTCGTCCCAAGTGAGACGATTGATGCTGCTCCTGCCGATCCCCTCCCAGCCGTTGAGCCTACCGACCAGGCTGGAAATATGCTTAGCTTAGGTTTTTGTTGTTTTTTTTTTTTTTTTTTTGAACTTTAGTGTAACAGACTTCTTCAATGAAACAGATTTTCTTCATCAAATGTCTTCTCTTGTGCTTGGTTGACCCATGTAGTATTTCCTTTGAATTTGTTGTTGATGTGAGAAATTAATGCAAGTAAGGCTGTTTTGGACCCTTCCAGATCAGCTTCCATGAATTGGTAGTTATCTTCCGAACTGCAGTTGCGATAAGATAATGATTGTAGACTAGTTTTGATTGCTTCTTCGTCTTTGGATGAGGTAGGAAAGCAATTTCAATCTGACATCTAAGGATCTGACGATGATCTTGTGCCACATATATATTGAGAGTAAATTTCTGAAGAATTCTGAGGCAGTTTGTTCTGAACCCAAGTCCTGTAGTAAGAACGGTGTCTTCTATCTGTTGCTCTGATGATGGGGACTTCTGCCTCCTAAATCATTTAGACCTAGACTAATATATATCTGAACTGAAGGCTTTTTGTCATACACGTGGTCCGTCAAGGATCAATGGAATGGAAAAGACTGTGAGGTCTGTATGTTAGACGGAAGGTAAAAAGTGGATCGGACTTTATCTACTTTGATCAGTTCGGTATGCTTGGGGAAGCCTTGTATCTTGTCGCCTAAGTATCCGAAAGGACGATCCTATACGTCATCCACTTATATAGCTGTCTTTTGGGTTTTTGAGACCAACCCTTGATTTAACCGTTGCGACGGTTTGTCTGGGTGACTTTTGGGCTTCGAGGGTCTATATATAGGGAGGAGAAGCATAAGGTTGCCCCCCATCTTTTACTTGTGTTCCCATATTGTTCCTCTGTCGGAGAGAATTTTGAATGCCTTTTAGAGGCTCACCCTTTGCCCGGAGATGATTGACGATTTTCAGTCCGAGTTGGGAATGATTAAACTATGGCCGAGAGTTAACCTTCCTTTTGATTCAGTCTCCAAGGAAGGATTAGAGGAGGCTAAGATCTTCTTGTCCATCTTAGCATCCGGTCGAGATCTCTCCGATGGGAGGTGGACCCTCATTGATTCAACCGAGGCTTGGAGTATTAGTGATGAAGACGAAGGTGGGATGCCTCCTTCCCTCTGTGTCTTGGCAGAGACCCTTGCTCAAATCGGCTGGGGTATGACAACTACTTTGAGGGAGATGAATGGAGGTCCCTTGAGACCCAGAGCCCTCATCATCCGTTGGTCTTGAGATCAATAATAGTGATGATGAAATGGCCTGGGTTCTTCTTGATGCAGATTGGGGTTCAGGATTCCTTCCTTTCAAACGGAGGCGGCGGCGGCGGTAATGGAAGTGTAATAACCCAGAAAATTTTTTTTTATATATATAAAATTTTCTTTGGTTATTAAATATTTTTTTTATTTTATTATTTATTTTATTTATTATTATCATTATTATTGTTAAGTTTTTTTGGAGGCATGGATTATATATATGCATGATGTATGTATAGTATGTATGTATATATGTGTAGTGTAATGTGTGTGCATGTAAATATAGATATGTGTATGTATGTGTTATATAGCAGTGTGTGGGTGTATTTGTGACCAACTGAATGTGTGTGAGGTGGCAGCTAGGTGTGTGTGTGTTTAGTGTGTGTGTCTAGTATATGATGATTGATATATATATATATATAGGTGTATAGGCAGCTTTGCATTAAATGCAAAGCTGCATTTAGGGAGAAGCAAGAGGCTGAGCAGAAGGGAGAGAAGTCAAGGAAGGCTGCAAGTGGAAGGGAATAGAGAGAGAAAGAGTCGGTGGTGGGTGTTCCCTGTATATGTGTGTGCATCCGTGAGTTAAAGAGGAAAGTAGAAGGAGAGGATTGAAGTGGGAAGAAGCAGAAGTGGATCAAAAGGAACAGAAGGGGGGAGGAAACAACCCACCGAGGGAAAATCAAGATTTCAAGGTAAATGGGTTTAGTTTCTGTTTTTAAGTTTTTGAGTTGTTTGATTGATTTGATTTTTGGATCTTAGAGAGCATGTTATAAGCATTATTTTGCAAAAAGAATGAAGGAAAATGATTAAAAGATGAGGGAGAAATAGGGATTTACAGGTCACGGTCGTGGGGGGATTGGGTTAACATTTTATGTATAAAACCATGCTTGGATGATGGGAAAATAACCCTATTAGGTGCAGAAACTCATTAGAGATAAATATAGGCCGAAACAGTTAAGGACCAAGCTCGAAATCATGAAAACATGGTTGGCCGGAGCTACGGTTTGAGGCTATTTCGTGAAAATCCAAAGGGCCAAACCAAAAACCAACTTTAAATATGAGATCTACATGAAAAATAGGAGGGAACTGCATTTTAAAAACTTGGAAAACTCGCCGGAGACCGGTCGCCGGCGCCGGAGAAGGCGCCGGAACCCTACTGGTTCATCGCCGGAAAGTCGGGGAAGAAGGGAGGCCACTCGGGTCGGGTTTCGGGTCCGGTTCGGGCGGGGCTGAACTGCCCCTGCCACGTGTCGCGCTGATGTTTTAAATTAAAAGGGGATTGGGTCTGTTTGGTTACGGATATAAGAAATTAAAAATTTAAATTGAAATAGGAACAGGGATATATCCCTGTTCTGGATAAGTCCCTGTTTGGCTATCCGAATAGGGAATAAGATTTTTCACAATTACAAAAGTGCCCTTGAACTTTTTGATATTTACAAATGTACCCTGAACTTTCAGAAATTCACTTTAACCCCTAAACTTTGGAGAAATTACAAATTGACCCACCTGAATTAAATACTAATAAAATATTAATTAAATTAATTAATTAATTAAATTAAATTAATTAATTAAATATTCTAAAATAATCCAGAGTCCAAATGGGATAAGTCATTAGTGTATTTTGACTGTCTCGACCATTCTGAGACCAATGGTGAGGTCCGTTTTACGAGACGGGGTCCCGAAAAATAAAAGACCCGTAGTAACCCTTAAAATTACCAAAATGCCCCTGAATTGAAACACAGTCAAACGGACTTCAAATTTAGTAAACAAATAGTGAAACTTTATTATCTCGAGCATTCCGGACTCAACCGTGGAGTCCGATTTGTGAAAAGAGGTCTCGAAATGTGAGGACCCGTGAAAAGTGCAAAATGACTATTCTGTCCTTTTGAACCCAGGTGTCCGAATTGAATTCTACGAAAACCTAAACTTAGTTTCCTCGACGTCCCGGACTTAATAGTAGAATCTAAATTAGCAAAATAGAAACTTATGAATTAAATACATAAAATTTGATGAATAGCATAATTCAAGTGACAATTGAACTGAGTCTCATGTTATGAATTTTAGGGACACGGAAAGGCAAAGAGAAGGTGACCTGACCTTCGGTGTTCTTACGGTGGTTTCAATTTACTACGAGTATACTTTTCCGGTTTGAGATCGATTACCAGGTACGATATATTGTGCTAAGTAAGAAATAGAATTGAGATTAGGAATACTTGTCCTGCTGCCTTGATTGTTCACATGTTTACTTGATTGTTCACATGCTTATGTGCTTCATGCTATCTTGCTGTGTGTTGGGTGATGATATAAACAATGATTGTACGTATATCGCATGTGTTAGTATATTATGTGTGAAATGTTTTCCTTGAGAATTGTTGATATTATACTTGAAGGCATGCTTTATGTATGAATGAGGTGCATCCTTGAAATTATATTATGACATGATGAAATCAGAGCATATTGGCATAGTGTGATTTCTTGGACATGGCGTGAGTTAAGCACTTGGTGCTTTGCATTATGAGGGTGCAGATCCTGTGGTGAAAAACCCAAAATCGGCCAATAGGTACTGGCGAGCCTGACGGATTCCGGACCGTGAAGCGAGACATACGTGGCGGTACTCATGCCAGCGGAGAATGACCGTATCATGAGACATGGGTGGGCATAGAGTTGCATGGGTGTGTCACGCATCCTGTTCATATATTGCATAATGTTCATATACTGCCATCATGATATCGAATGCCATATAGAAATAACTGTACACTTGCACATGCCACGACCTTAGTTTTGTTTCTTGTATTAGCATTATATTGTACCAGCATGTTGAGCTCACCCCTTTAGTGGGGAAACATTTCAGATGATGTCCCAGCTGTACGAGACGTGGAGATGATCTGATTAGGGACTATGTTAGGCCCAAGGGGCGCTTTTGATATTGTATAAGGGCTTAAGCCCGAGATTGTATCTTATTTTGTATGTAGTGAACAATTGGACCAGACCTTGTGTATGTATCAGAATAGTGTACGAAATGTATATAATTACACTGGATCGTCTTTATTTTTTTATTATTTTATTTTCTTTTGTCTCGTTACTCGCGCCTCGGGTTTGCTGGAATTCGGGGCGTGACAACGTGGTATCAGAGCTTAGGTTCGAATACCTAGAGACCGTGGGGTGTTGTTAAACACCATGAGACCCTAGAGAAGAGAATGAGACCTAGTGAGAACCGTTAGTAGCATGCGATAGGATTTCGTGTGTTATGTGATTGTATACACTTGAAGCATGACTTGTTGTGATTATGTGTTGATTGATGATATGTTATGATACATGATTATGTGATTTAATGTGGTAAGATGCATGACATGTATAATGTGTGAGGGTCTATTCAGTGTATATTATGACATGCTATACGTACTCCCTAGTCGCTGATAAGAACATAACTGAGCTTTTAGCTCAAATATTTTATATACACATGTTGCATTGGTGTGCACGCGTGTGCACTATACTTGACTTCCCAGTAGATAGGGAGCAGGCAAAATTTTTTTTTGTGGTAGTAGTTGACTAAGATTAGAAACTCGTGTCTATGTGATAGACCGTATACTCGATGGGATGGACGGTATGCTTAGTCATTTGAGGTGTAGGTTGTACACTTAGTTATCTACAGGGTAGACAGTATGCCTAGTTACTTAGGAGACAAGTTGTGAACCTGGTTGTTTACCTGGTTGACTGTTGTTTGTTGATTCTATATGAGTGTGCTAGGTTAGTAACTAATTTTTATGGATTATAATACTATGACTATGATATTTATACAGACTGGATTGGTCTCAGGTCTTGAGTTACAGCTGATGGATGGTACCCTATCAGCAAGTAATGAAAGGAGCTGTAATCCATGAAGGGTTATCACTTAGCTATAAAAGTAAGAGATAATAAAAGACACATCAAACCTTAAAATGCTAGAATAAGGATTTGGATTTGTGGAGCCTTGTGTGTATAGATGGATGCTTAGAGTGTTTATCTTTAGATTTTTAAAGCTGTTCTTGTGTTAAACCCTGGTTGTTGAGAGATGTATTGTTTTGGATAGTATTCACTGGGAGTTAAACCTTGCTAGTGTTCAAATGTTTAAGTATGCGTGTATTACATTGTTTAGATAAAATCCTTCTTAGTAGGGGGCTATGTTAGAACTCGGTATAAATTGTCTAGTGTAACAAACGAGTAGGGATGGTCGACATTAGTTATGTACGTATTGATTAGGCAAGTGTGTCATGATATATTGTGGTTGTTACTTCGAAATTATGAAGCGTTGACAAGTACTTACTTAATGTTCTTTTAATACCTGTGTCTAATGGGGTATTAATTTTTCTTCTCTTTGGGCTTGTAGACATGCCACCGAGACAAGCTACTCCCAGACTTATACCACCTAGACACGATGAGCCTAGGACCACTGTACCACCGTGGCATAGTTGGCCCCAAGCTGCTGCTTCGGCAGATGTTGCAGTTGAGGAGGCCGTCACTTTTACACCTGCTCCAGTGGAGGTAGGGCAGACTAGTGGTTCTGGGGACATAGCGACCATTATGCGGGAATGCCTTCACACTATACAGGAGGTAGTGACGAGAGCGATCAGGGCTGAGAGAGAGTTGGCTGAGCTTAGAGGAGTCAGAGAGCCCCAGACCCAGAGCGAGGCGACTCTAGCACAGATCCCTAGGTCTACCCCGATATATACTGGTAAGAGGCCATCGAAGAGGTCTTGAGCTCGTGTTGCTGCTGCACAGATATCTATACCCGCCCAGACTCACACTGGTACGAGACCACTGAAGAGGTTCCGGACTGGTGCTTCTTTCACATCCACATCCCAAGGGACCATTATTTGTTTTATTTGTGGACAGCCTGGCCACAAGATGGTCACTTGTCCTTTGAGGGACCCCAGCTTGAGACAGAGGATCGAGTCTAGTCAGGAATCATTTCCATCACCAGTACAGAGTCAAGGACGGAGGACTCCACGACTTTGTTTTGTATGCCACCAGGCTGGCCATGTCAGGGCCAATTGTCCTCAGAGGCCGATTTCCCAGGACTTAGAGGAGCCACATTTCTATCAGTGTACCCAAGTGCCTCTGCCACAGCCACTATTGGGTCAAGGACCTCCGACACCGTATTTTCAGCATGCACCTACAGCATTGAGTGTCAGGACTCTCAGTCAGAGGGGTGATAGGCAGGACCAGACCACTCAGAGTGGCGTTATGCAGTAGCTAGCCTAGAGTCACCTATTTTTTTTGGACCTTCAGAGTCTTGAGGTACATTTTTTTTCGTTGCGTTTAGTTTATGGACTAGCATACTGATAGACTATAGTACATCTCATCCATTCATATTTACTATGTTGCCATGACATTGGGGGTAGAGTGATGCTGACGAGAATCTGTAGAGATTACTCGATAGAGGTAGCTGACTGCATGCCTTTTTTAGATTCTTCATCCTATTTGCTGCGTCTAGTATTGGCATTATGTTGGAGATAGATCGGTTATTTACACTTTAGACGAGTATAGGCTGCTACAAGGGAAGAGAGACAGTGTGTACTCCTGAGGGAGATGTTTTCTTTATTCCATGGGATGTCCATGGATCCTTTTAAGATTGAATTTATTATGAGTTATGAGGGGTTAGACTTTAATTTGAATTGGGTTTGTTTGGATTACATGATTAGAGGAGTGCTTGTTACCTTAGTTGTGAAATTGTACAATGTGGGGTATACTTGGTTATTGATGATCTAGGATTCAATGCTTGCCTTTATACAGTGTAACGAATGAGATTAAACAGTAGACTATATGCTTGTTGTCAGTGAGATAGGCTATGAGCCTGGATATCCGTAAGGTTGGGAATGTGCCTGGTCACCTGTACAGCAGACTATGTGCTTATTTATGTATATGTGTATTCCTGGAATAAAATTTTGTACTGGGTGCTGATGTAGTAAGCTACGTGTTAGCTATTGAATGTTGTACGTTTGCTCTATATAAGCATGCTAGTTTAGTGACCGTTATAGTGCTATGATTATGACATTTTTTTTTATATACAGACTGATTATTATTGATGCATATATAAGAGAATGCTTAAACATGTTTCCATGTGTGTGTTGATGCATGTGTGTGAAAATTGATGTATGTTCGTAGTGGAAATTGGTGAAGAGTTTAGTGTTTTATTTCTTCTGAACCTTGGTATATTGACGTAAGTTTCATGTTTAGAGTACGTAACCTACATTGTCTACATTTTATACCCAATCGACATACGCGTACATGAAATGAATAGGCTAGCCCTTATTAGTACATGACACTTAGTCTCGGTTATATATATAGGCTAAGGTGGGAGGTGATAGCTTTACTTTTAGATTGTACTGTTGATATCTTGTGGGTAATTAGGGTACTTAGAAAATACTGGATGATGAGATTGCATTGTGGTACGGATAATGTGTATTTATGCCATTGGGATAGATCACTAGGTGATTTCATGGATTAAATTGAGGCAGGTTAGATAACATCACATGTGCGAGAGACCTTGGGGTATCCTTGTGAACAATGAGGAGTTTCCTTTACTTTTTATTGTGTTAAGTTGTTGAGGTGGGTCGTGATACTTGGATGAAATTGAAAGGGATTGGCGTTGATGAGCCAATGTGTTTTGAGGATTTCATTATGTGTTGTGCCATGTGGAGTGAATCGTTACAGATGGGATTAGCACCAGACCCTAGCAGGGAGTGTGGAGATGTCTGCACGCCGCTGCATGCCTACCGGTAAGGCGAAGCCTACGGGGGAGATGGTAATGGGAGGAAGTAATGCATTCCACATCGCCTGGCTGAGGAAGAGGTGAGTGATCCATAGGTAAGGCTACACGTCTACATGTTACAATGCATTTTGCATTGATCTTTTATTACTATGTCGAGAGATGGTACGACTACATGGAATTCCCTTATCCATTGTCTTAGATAGGGACCCACGTTTCACTGCCCGGTTTTGGCAGAGCCCTAGACAGCCTTAGGGACTCAATCAAGTTAGTACTACCTTTCATCCCTAGACTGATGGTCAGTCAGGGCGTATCATTCAGATCCTAGAGGGCATGCTTAGAGACTGCATTATGGACTTCAGGGATGGCTGGGAGGATCACCTTGCTTTGGTAGAGTTTGCCTGCAACCGTAGCTAGCAGTTCCCCGGTGTGTTGGACTGGGGTAGGAGAGACAATTGTTTTGGGACCCGATATAATCCGTGAGATCACAGACGAGATACAAAGTGATCAGGCAGCGTCTGTTGCCAGCTAGAGTCGCCAGAGGAGTTATGTAGATTGGAGGCGGCGACCCTTGTCATTCGAGGTGAGGGACCATGTGTTCCTCAAGGTGTCTCCCAGATGAGGTTTGAGAAGATTTAGGCGCGGTGGGAAGCTGTCGCCACGATTTATAGGCCCCTTTGAGATTCTTAGGAGGGTTGGTGAGGTGGCTTATAAGCTGGCCTCACCACCACAGCTATCAGGAGTTTATGATGTCTTTCATGTGTCGATGCTAAGGAAGTACCATCCTGACCCCTCCCATGTATTAGATTGGGTAGATCTTCAGTTAGAGGGCAACGTTTCCTATGATCAGAGAACCGTAGAGATATTAGACTCGAGGGACCAGGTTTTGCGAGGCAGGACCATCCCTTTGGTCAAGGTTCGTTGGAACCGAGGTTCGAGTTAGGAACCCCGAGTTGTTTGATCAGTGATGTATTTCCCTTCGTTTTATGTTATTTTAAATTTCGGGACGAAATTTCTTTAAGGAGGGAAGGATGTAATAACCCAGAAATTTTTTTTTTATATATATAAAATTTTCTTTGGTTATTAAATATTTTTTTTTTATTTTATTATTTATTATCATTATTATTGTTAAGTTTTTTTTTAGGCATGGATTATATATATGCATGATGTATGTATAGTATGTATGTATATATGTGTAGTGTAATGTGTGTGCATGTAAATATAGATATGTGTATGTATGTGTTATATAGTAGTGTGTGGGTGTATTTGTGACCAACTGAATGTGTGTGAGGTGGCAGCTAGGTGTGTGTGTGTGTTTAGTGTGTGTGTCTAGTATATGATGATTGATATATATATATATATAGGTGTATAGGCAGCTTTGCATTAAATGCAAAGCTGCATTTGGGGAGAAGCAAGAGGCTGAGCAGAAGGGAGAGAAGTCAAGGAAGGCTGCAAGTGGAGGGGAATAGAGAGAGAAAGAGTCGGTGGTGGGTGTTCCCTGTATATGTGTGTGCATCCGTGAGTTAAAGAGGAAAGTAGAAGGAGAGGATTGAAGTGGGAAGAAGCAGAAGTGGATCAAAAGGAACAGAAGGGGGGAGGAAACAACCCACCGAGGGGAAATCAAGATTTCAAGGTAAATGGGTTTAGTTTTTGTTTTTAAGTTTTTGAGTTGTTTGATTGATTTGATTTTTGGATCTTAGAGAGCATGTTATAAGCATTATTTTGCAAAAAGAATGAAGGAAAATGATTAAAAGATGAGGGAGAAATAGGGATTTACAGGTCACGGTCGTGGGGGGATTGGGTTAACATTTTATGTATAAAACCATGCTTGGATGATGGGAAAATAACCCTATTAGGTGCAGAAACTCATTAGAGATAAATAGAGGCCGAAACAGTTAAGGAACAAGCTCGAAATCATGAAAACATGGTTGGCCGGAGCTACGGTTTGGGGCTATTTCGTGAAAATCCAAAGGGCCAAACCAAAAACCAACTTTAAATATGAGATCTACATGAAAAATGGGAGGGAACTGCATTTTAAAAACCTGAAAAACTCGCCGGAGACCGGTCGCCGGCGCCGGAGAAGGCGCCGGAACCCTACTGGTTCATCGCTGGAAAGTCGGGGAAGAAGGGAGGCCACTCGGGTCGGGTTTCGGGTCCGGGTCGGGTCCGGTTCGAGCGGGGCTGAACTGCCCCTGCCACGTGTCGCGCTGATGTTTTAAATTAAAAGGGGATTGGGTCTGTTTGGTTACGGATATAAGAAATTAAAAATTTAAATTGAAATAGGAACAGGGATATCCTATCCCTGTTCTGGATAAGTCCCTGTTTGGCTATCCGAATATGGAATAAGATTTTTCACAATTACAAAAGTGCCCTTGAACTTTTTGATATTTACAAATGTACCCTGAACTTTCAGAAATTCACTTTAACCCCTAAACTTTGGAGAAATTACAAATTGACCCACCTGAATTAAATACTAATAAAATATTAATTAAATTAATTAATTTAATTAATTAAATATTCTAAAATAATCCGGAGTCCAAATGGGATAAGTCATTAGTGTATTTTGACTGTCTCGACCATTCTGAGACCAATGGTGAGGTCCGTTTTACGAGACGGGGTCCCAAAAAATAAAAGACCCGTAGTAACCCTTAAAATTACCAAAATGCCCTTGAATTGAAACGCAGTCAAACGAACTTCAAATTTAGTAAACAAATAGTGAAAATTTATTATCTCGAGCATTCCGGACTCAACCGTGGAGTTCAATTTGTGAAAAGAGGTCTCAAAATTTGAGGACCCGTGAAAAGTGCAAAATGACTATTCTACCCTTTTGAACCCAGGTGTCCGAATTGAATTCTACGAAAACCTAAACTTAGTTTCCTCGACGTCCCGGACTCAATAGTAAAATCTAAATTAGAAAAATAGGAACTTATGAATTAAAGACATAAAATTTGATGAATAGCATAATTCAAGTGACAATTGAACTGAGTCTCATGTTATGAATTTTAGGGACACGGAAAGGCAAAGAGAAGGTGACCTGACCTTCGGTGTTCCTACGGTGGTTTCACTTTACTACGAGTATACTTTTCTGGTTTGAGATCGATTACCAGGTACGATATATTGTGCTAAGTAAGAAATAAAATTGAGATTAGGAATACTTGTCCTGCTGCCTTGATTGTTCACATGTTTACTTGATTGTTCACATGCTTATGTGCTTCATGCTATCTTGCTGTGTGTTGGGTGATGATATAAACAATGATTGTACGTATATCGCATGTGTTAGTATATTATGTGTGAAATGTATTCCTTGAGAATTGTTGATATTATACTTGAACGCATGCTTTATGTATGAATGAGGTGCATCCTTGAGATTATATTATGACATGATGAAATCAGAGCATATTGGCATAGTGTGATTTCTTGGACATGGCGTGAGTTAAGCACTTGGTGCTTTGCATTATGAGGGTGCAGATCCTGTGGTGAAAAACCCAAAATCGGCCAATAGGTACTGGCGAGCCTGACGGATTCCGGACCGTGAAGCGTGACATACGTGGCGGTACTCATGCCAACGGAGAATGACCGTATCATGAGACATGGGTGGGCATAGAGTTGCATGGGTGTGTCACGCATCCTGTTCATATATTGCATAATGTTCATATACTGCCATCATGATATCGAATGCCATATAGAAATAACTGTACACTTGCACATGCCACGACCTTAGTTTTGTTTCTTGTATTAGCATTATATTGTACCAGCATGTTGAGCTCACCCCTTTAGTGGGGAAACATTTCAGATGATGTCCCAACTGTACGAGACGTGGAGATGATCTGATTAGGGACTATGTTAGGCCCAAGGGGCGCTTTTGATATTGTATAAGGGCTTAAGCCCGAGATTGTATCTTATTTTGTATGTAGTGAACAATTGGACCAGACCTTGTGTATGTATCAGAATAGTGTACGAAATGTATATAATTACACTGGATCGTCTTTATTTTTTTATTATTTTATTTTCTTTTGTCTCGTTACTCGCGCCTCGGGTTCGCTGGAATTCGGGGCGTGACAGGAAGTTTGGATCCTGTGCCCCTTTGTCGTCCGAGGCAAAAAGCCATGATGTTGTATAGTGTTTGCCTTTGTTGTAGCCTTTTGTGTACTTGTTCTGTTTCCAGTCTTCTTGTACTGATGTAAATCTTCTGAATCATCAATAAAATTGAGTTCCTTCTTCTCAGATTTGATATTCTTTGTATTTGAATGTGCTCTTCTGGAGTTAAAACACCTTTTCGTGCACTTTTGATATATGACTGTTCTAAGAATAGATCAAAGAAACTTTGTAGAAGTCTTGAATCAAAGTGCTTCACACCTGCTCAGTATTATTGTACTTGTTGCTTACTGATAGATAAGCCAAATAATCTAAGTATCAGATCTGAGGTGTTCCGATCTAGGAAACTTTAGTTTGTAGATGTTCGAAACTTTTGTCTTTGGATGGACTGGATCATAGAATATGTGTGTTAAAGATGGACCAGGCTGAAAAGACCTATGCATTATAAATGGACCAAGTCGGAAGACATGTACATTATGGACCAGGCTCTAGAGGCCTATGCATTTATAGATGGACCAAGTACTAAGACTTGTACATTATGGACCAGGCTCTGGAGGCCTGTGCATTTATAGATGGACCAAGTACGAAGACTTGTACATTATGGACCAGGCTCTGGAGGCCTGTGCATTTATAGATGGACCAAGTACTAAGACTTGTACATTATGGACCAGGCTCTGGAGGCCTGTGCATTTATAGATGGACCAAGTACTAAGACTTGTACATTATGGACCAGGCTCTAAAGGCCTGTGCATTTATAGATGGACCAAGTACTAAGACTTGTACATTATGGACCAGGTTCTGGAGGCCTGTGCATTTATAGATGGACCAAGTACTAAGACTTGTACATTATGGACCAGGCTCTGGAGGCCTGTGCATTATAGATGAACATTCCATGGAAGTAAAAGAAAGAAACATCTCTATTGATAATACTTCCGTAAATGTTCCACATTCCATGGCCTAGGGATAGGCTTCCCAGTCATGTCTTCTAGCCAGTAGGTGGTAGGCCTAACAACCTTCGTTACTTTGTAGGGGCCTTCCCAGTTTGGTGACAGTTTTCCCATAGTGGGATCCTTGGTGTTTTGAAAGACTCTTCTTAAGACTAAGTCTCTGACTTGAAAGTTGACCGTCTTGAGTCCAACCTTGGATTTGTCGACCATTCTCTGTTGATAGGCTTCCATCCTGATGCTGGCTTGATCCCTTCTTTCTTCAAGCAAATCCAAGTTTTCCATCAGCTGCTGATCATTGGATTCTTGCTCGAAGGCTTCAGTCCTCAGGGTTGGCATACCGATCTCAACCAGAATTACTGCTTCTGTACCATAAGCCAGTGAGAAGGGAGTTTCAGAGGTAGGAGTTCTTCTGGTGGTTCTGTAGGCCCAAAGAACTCCAGGGAGTTCCTCTGCCCACTTTCCTTTGGCCTGTTCCAACCTTTTCTTTAACCCGTCAAGGATCATTCGGTTGGTGACCTCTGCTTGCCCATTTGCTTGTGGATGACCTGGAGAGGCAAAGTGTTGCCCAATATTGAGATTTTCACAGAATTTTTTGAAGCCTTTACCAGTGAACTGTGTCCCGTTGTCGGAGATAATCACACGTGGTATACTGAACCTGCACACAATGTTCTTCCAAGTGAAGCTCCCAACTTCCTTTTCTGTGATATGTATTAAAGGTTCGGCTTCGGCCCATTTAGAGAAGTAGTCAATGGCTACCAAGAGATACTTCCTGTTTGGTGGAGCCCTTGGTAATGGACCCACGATGTCCATTCCCCACTGAGCAAAGGGCCAAGGACTAGGAATCGGGATGAGCTCATGATGAGGCTGATGTTGATATAGGGCAAATCTTTGGCATTTGTAGCAATTCTGAACATACTCCTTAGCCTGCTTTAGCATGCTAGGCCAGTAATAGCCCTGAGACAGAACTCGATGAGCTATAGTTCTGCCCTCATTGTGATTCTTCTGGAGTTAAGCATTTTAACAAAGGTTGAGAATACGACCTTCTGTACAGCTTGTTGTTCAAGATCAGGTACCGAGCCGCTCTGATTCAGATTCTCCTGGCTTTGTTTTTGTCTTCTAGGAGGAGCCCAGATTGCAGGTACTGGAGGATTGGAGTCATCCAGTTCTGGGGCTGTTCAGCAATTTGAACAACTTGGGCTTCCTCTATGCTAGGCCCTGGCTGATAGAAGATTTTTACTGTGGAGTTTGCTTCAGACTTTAGGCAGGACGCCATGTTAGCCAAAGCATCTGCTCTGTAGTTCTGGCTTCTTTCAATTTTTTGGATAATGAATGCCTGGAAGGAATGCTTCAAGTGGTTCACTAGTTCGGAGTACCGGAGCATCCTATCATCTTTAATGGCGAATTCTCCCATGATTTGGCTTACCACCAGTTGGGAGTCTGAGAAGACTTTGAGGTTCTGAGCCTCGCATTCCAAGGCAAGCTTCATGCCTAAGATTAGAGCTTCATATTCTGCTTCATTGTTGGAAGCTTTGAATCCTAGGCTGACTACTTTTTCTGACGTGAGCCCATCAGGGGACTGTAGTACCAGGCCTACTCCCGAGCCTTGATCGGTTGACGATCCGTCGATGTAGAGCAGCGAGGTTTCTGAAGTTTCGATGAGCTGTGCTTTGTCTTGAAGTGCCAGGGTGAACTCAGCAACAAAATCAGCCAAGGTCTACCCTTTGATAGAGTTTCAGGGTACATATGATATGTCAAATTCCCCTAGCTCTACAGACCACTTCACTAATCTCCCCGATACCTCAGGTTTCCTCAGTATTGACTTCAGAGGATAGGCAGTTGGGATTTCAATTGGATGGGCTTGGAAATAAGGTCAAAGCTTTCGAGCTGATATGACCAAGGCATAGGCTAGCTTTTCTACTTCTGGATATCTTTTTTCCGTGTCAAGTAGTGCCCTACTGACGTAGAATATGGGCCTCTGTACTCCTCTGTCCTGTCTGACTAATGCGGAGCTGACTGCGTTTCCAAAAACTGCAAGGTATAAGAGTAGCTTTTCTCCCTGCACTGGTTTTGACAGAAGCTCTGGAGAGGCTAGATACTCCTTTAGTTCTTGAAAAGCTTTCTCGCATTCTTCCGTCCACTGCAAAGCTTTGTTGCCCTTCGGAGCTTTGAAGAAAGGTAGGCAGTGATCAGTGGATTTGGAGATGAACCTGTTTAGTGCCGTGATTCTGCCATTTAGTGCCTGAATCTCTTTTCTGGTTCTTGGTGACTTCAGTCCAATCAAAGCTTAGATCTGAGTGGGGTCTGCTTCGATACCCCTCTGAGAGACAATGTATCCCAAGAATTTTCCCTTCTAACCCCGAAGGTACATTTCGAGGGGTTAAGCTTCATCTTGTGCTGTCTGAGGATATCAAAGGTCTGGGCTAAGTGCTGGAGGTTACTACCTTTCTGCAGACTCTTAACCAGCATGTCATCGATGTATACCTCCATGGTACTGCCGAGCAGTGGGCTGAACATCTTGTTCACCAACCGCTGATAAGTGGTTCCAGCGTTCTTTAAATCGAAAGGCATTACTCTGTAGCAGTAGAGCCCTCGTTCGGTTATGAAAGCTGTCTTCTCTTGGTCTAGAGGGTACATCTAGATCTGGTTGTACCCAAAGTAGGCATCCATGAAGCTCATGAGCTCATGCCCTGCAGTGGCGTCAACCAGTTGGTCTATCCTTGGCAGTGAAAAGCTGTCTTTGGGGCACGCCTTATTGAGGTCCGTATAATCAATGCAGACTCTCCACTTGCCATTTTTCTTCTTGACCAGCACGGTGTTGGCTAGCCACTCGGGATAGAACACTTCTCGTATCATCTTGGCTTCAAGCAGCCTCTGGACTTCTTCATTTATAATCCAATGCCGTTCAAGAGCAATCGGTCTTCTCTTCTGTCTGACTGGTGGATGATCTGGATCTATCATCAGCTTGTAAGTTATGAGGCTAGGGTCTATACCCTCCATGTCTCTGGTCTCCCAAGCAAATATAGAGAGGTTGTCTTTCAAAAACCTAACTATGTTCTCCTGTTCAGTGTGCGTCAGATCTGGGCCGATATACAAATAACGCCCCTCTGCTTCTGAACTGACCAACACTTTGATGGGCTCGCCAACAGGTTTGGCTCGGCTATCACGTCTCCTTGGGCTCAGGGGTTCTTTAATGCTGGATAGGCAACCTTCCACCTCGGGAGTGTTGGTGAGAACTGGATCTGCACAGTCCCGAGTGTACTGTAATTGCTATTTGGGGGCCTTCTACTTAAGGGCAATAGCATGGCACTCCCGAGAGGTTAGCTGACACCCTCTGACAGAGTGAACGTTCTGGTTGTGGACGTACTTCAGACATTGATGGAGGGTCGAGGTGACCGCCCCTATCTGGTGCAACCAAGGTCTCCCGATTATGACGTTGTAGGGAAATTTCATATTCAACACCATGTACTCCGAGATGGTGGTCTTTTTCCCTTCTCTTTCTCCTACTGTAGTAGGAAGGTCAATTCTCCCCAACGGGGTACTGAGATTACCATCAAAAGCTGCCATCACGGCAGTAGTAGGCTTGATGTTGTCGTGGTCCATTCCCATCTGTTTAAGTGGCTCATGGAACAGTATGTTGACGGAGCTGCCAGTATCGACCAGGACTCTCATGATCTCGAAGTTGGCAATTTTGAGAGTGATGACGAGGGCATCACTGTGAGGGCAGTGTACCCCTGCTAGATCTTGTTCAGTGAATTGGATCTCCGGTGCTGGCTTGAGCCTTTTTTCCATATTGGAGATCTGTAGTACGTTCGGGGCAGCTCTGTCCTCCCGAGCATATCTCTTTCTTACCCTGTTAGACATTCCTGTGATAGGGGAGTCAGCATGGAGGACGTAGATGACATGGTTGTTCTGCCTCTGAGGCTCGTTTCGTCCTTCCCTCTGCTCTTGCCTCTGCTCGGGCCTCTGGTCTGGCCGTTGTTGAGGCTTGTCTTCTTGGGGGTTCTGCCTTCCATCTTGCTTGATGAACTCCCGAAGACGCCCCTTCTTTATGAGCTGCTCTATCTCATACCGGAGGGTCCTGCATGAGTTAGTCGTATGTCCATAATCTTTATGGAAATTATAATACTTACTTTGGTCCTGTAGACTAGGATCTCCTTTGATTGGTTCCAGCCACCTCAGGTTCTCCCGATCTCGAATCTGCCGGAGTACCTGGTTCGGTGTAGTGTTCAAAGGAGTGAAGTTAGTGAACTCCCTTGGTCTGGAATTGTACACAACTCTGGGTGCTGTTCTTTTCTCTAGGCTCCTGGCCCTCTTCTTGCTGAAGTCTCTTCTGTGGTCCTCCTTCTTGTGATCCTCCCTCTTTGGATTATCCCTCTGGGTCTGGTCTTTGCCCTTCTGGGATGTGCGGTTGGCCTCTTTAGGTTGATGTATTTCCTGGCCCGATCCATTAGTGCTGCCATGTCAACTGGAGGGCTCTTTGTCAAGGAGTCTCTGAAGCCACCGTGGGCAAGCCCAGCAGTTAAGGCAGCTACAAGGAATTTTGGGCTGTAGTCAGTGATCTCCGTGAGTTCGGCATTGAAGCATGCAATGTAGGCTCTGAGGGACTCTTCCTTAGTCTGCTTGACATTTAACAGGAACTCTGGTCCCCTTCTAAGCCTTCTGCTAGTCATAAACCTGTCCAAAAATTGTCTACCGAGCTCATAGAAGCTAGTAATTGAGTTCTGAGGGAGGTTGTGGAACCATTTCAGAGCAGTTCCCTTCAAGCTGGTGATGAAAGTTCGGCACATAAAAGCATCAGAGGCCCCGTGGAGGGCCATTGTATGCTGGTAGTGCGAGAGATGATCTCCTGGGTCTCCAGACCCGTCGTACAGGGTGAACTTTGGCACCATGAACTTTCTGGGCCTTTCTTCTGACATGATGGCGTGAGTGAATGGGGTGGCCAGTCTTCCGAGCAGCCTGGCCAACTTGTCTTGCTCTGGAGGGTTCTGAGGTCCTCTCAAGGCAATTGTTCGGTCCATAGACTCGGCAATTTCCTCTACCCTCCGCGGGTCTCTGAGTCTGACATCTTGCGAACCCTGCCTGACAGCCTCAGCTTCAAGGTAGTAGGGTCGAGTACGTCCCTTGGACGAAGGAGGGTTACGAACCGAAAGGATTGGTGCTGCATGGGGATGAGGCTCCTGTGGTGCCGAATGTGCTCCCGAAGCCCTTGGACTTAGGGCTCGAGTAGTGCTCCGGTAATGGATGTTAGGGACGAAGGCTGATGTTCCCCAACCTGGAGCTGCTGACGGCTATGGATCTCTGCCAACGCGGGCAACACCTTGGGGGTGCCCGGGCTGGTTATTTGGAACCTGCTCATGGGGCTCTTCATTCTTCGTGGTAACAGGGGGTTGAGTTCCCGCAGCAACGTTGACCGATGGGTTAGGGGGGTTCGTCCCTTAATTTTGTGTGAGCGTTGCCAGCGTTCCAGTGATGGCAAGCAACTGTTCCTGCACCAGTTCATTGTGTCGTTTGATCGATTCGATCTCTTGTCTCATGGGATTAACCGTTGGCCCCCTTGCTCGTGGAGCAGGAGGCCGACGTTGAGAGCTTTGCAGAATCTGAGTACTCTGTCGCGGTCGGAGATTTGGGGCCATAGTTTTCCGGTGAGGAAAGATATGAGTTTGTGAATAGAGCACTTGGAGATTAGTCGTTCCCACAGACGGCACCAAACTGATGCTGCACTTTTTGACTCGCAATAAGTATGGGCTCCGTGACTTGTAGAACACTCAGAAAGATGATTAGAGGACCACCGGATTGGCTCCGGCGGTAGCCGCTCCAATGCTTAAGTAAGTAAATGGAATTGAAAGACTGTATTGAAAGCCAAAGAATGAGCATAAGAATAAAGCGTACCTTTAGGGTTTAATTTATAGGTCGTGGCCTTCCTAAGTTGATTAGGATTCGACGTCATGAATATAGGGATTTGATCATCGGAGATTGCAGTTACCTTGTGGAGTATTGAGTCGTAGATGGAGATAATCGTAGATAGGAGTTTCTGTGTCGAAGACTGTTTCCTTATTCCCTGTTTAGCAGTTGTTAAGGAAGCCATCAGGTCGGAACCATGTGGAATGCTGAATGAATATTGCCCAGAGCATAAGGTCTGGAAGATATGTGCATGAGAATGCCTTGGAGGCTCTACCTGCACTGTATGACCGAGTTTGTCGGCTCTGTAGGATATATATATATATATATCATACAGAGCCGATAAACTCGATCATACAGAGCATTCATATATATATATATCATACAGAGCCGATAAACTCGATCATACAGAGCATTCATAGCCTTTTATATATATATATATATATATATATATATATATATATATGAGAATGCCCTGAAGGTTATGAATGCTCTGTATGATCGAGTTTATCGGCTCTGTATCAGGAAATAATCAATTAGATAATGAGAATTTGATTCTAAATTATATTTCAAGAAAGATCTAACTTATTTTTATCCGGATTTATAATATATAGTCTAAACTGTTCTTCTAATTACTTAAGTTAATATTTACATGCTAAAAAATTTGAGTTATACATGAATGTTTGGTACATATGAAAAATGCCAATTTTTAGAGCCTAATTTGACAAAGTAAATACTGATTATGAAATTTACGTGTCGAAATATGTCACCATAATCATTTTTAAGTTAAACTTTAAGTGAATTTTATGTAAAAATATGAAATTTTTTGAAGAAGTAATTTCTAATTCTTAATTTTTTTTATTAAAAAATAGAAATAAAAATATAATTTTTAAAACTCTGGAAACCATAGTCCCCTTGACTTACCTCTAGCTCCATCACTAACCTCCTGCATTTATGCAGGAGGTGACAATTGTAGACACGATATTTGAGAACCTTCATCCCTGATTACACTGGAACCGTCCCCCATGTATGGAAATAGGCAACCGAACCTTGCATAGTTATGAAAAATCTTGATAGTAAACTATTTTCAATTAAATCAAACTCATATAATTTAAGAAGTTTTTTAATTCTATTTCAAAGTATTCTAATAATATTTGAAGTTTTTTTTATTATTCTTAATTTTAATAAGAGTAAGTAATTAATTTTTTATGTTATTAAATAAAATTAGTATTATATATATATGTGTGTGTGTGTGTGTGTGTGTGGACTTCGGTTATATTAAATATAGTCACAAAATTAATAAAAAAAAGTGGTGGCCATGAGTTTAATAAAGGCAGAGCCGCAAGAATGGTGTGTAAGCCTAATAAAGTGACGACCATGAAATTGCTATCGAAATAGTGAATTGATTTTGTCAAAACAATAGTGATTTCTTTATCGTGATTTATTTGATAATTTAATAGTTCTTTTCCTATTGAACTCCATTAAAAGTGATCTTTGGTTTCATCTTTTTGTTGTTTATTTCTTTGCTTTGTTTTGAGTAATTTTGGATCCAACTGTTGGTATAAAAGTAATTTTAAATTCAACAATTAGTATCTGAGCGAATTTAAATTTTACATTTAGTATTAGAGCGATTTTAAATTATACGTTTAATATCAAAGTTAGTTTCGATCTTGGAGTAATTTATATGAGCCTTGTCTCGATTTTGGGATAATTTATCAAAGCTGTGAAAAAATCAAGATTTGGTCTTATTCTTGGATTACTACAGAGAACCGTAGTTCTCGTGTTATTCAATGTTGCGATCTTCAGTGGTTTGTTAAACAGCTATTGGATTGGGATTCGACGGCTGCTTGGATTAGAAAAAAAGATCTTGTGGTGACATAAATAGTTGTGAAGAAAAAACAAAGCTCCAATTTAATCGACAAGGAGGTCAGCTTAATCAGATTGAAGTACAAAAAAGAAAAAGAAAATTGTGGAGATATCATTTTTTGACCAAGCTCAAGTATGCAATTTAATAAATTATTGATTTGAAATTATGAAGTTTTGGCTAATGGACAAAAATTTGAGATTTTGAGAGTTTGTGTTATGACCTTAACCTGGAAGGCCAGACAAATGGGTCATCTGGACCCTTAGAAGAAGGTTATTAGACTAATCAACCTAGTTATATGTGTAAAATATCGGCCATTTGTTTTGAATTGATTTCTATAATCATTTTCCTTAATTGATTTCGTTTCATTCTCATATTTATACTTGTTCAAGTCCAGTAATAGGATTAAATGAATTAGATTACTATCAGGTGCGACTATACCAAAAATTATCCATCAATAGTGTATAACAAAGTAATGTACAGAACTAACTCTAACGGTCCAATATACAACATATACATCAAGGCTAAGAAGGGTACATAAACCCTTTACAAATACAATGAATGAGTACATCAATATAAAACCAAATACTACAATAACCTATGTCTATCCCACAATGCTCTAGCAGCAATCATATACCAGTCTAATACCTGTCATTCCCATGAACAATAGGAGTGAGCCATAACGCATAGTAGGGTTTCCTAAAACATATAAGCAAGCAGCACATAAAAACTAATGCAAGTCCGAAAAAGATAATCCCTAACATCTAGTATGCAATCACAAGCACACAACAATATCATCAACCAGATCACAAATGTAGATACAACAATCAAGAAAATAAAGTACCACTCTTTGTGGTGCAACAATAATAATAAAGGCATTTTGTATATTTATTCGAACATAAGATATATATCTGTCTGTACTAAGCCCACAACGCACCTCCATTTCTTGTTAAAGCAATAGAAACACAATACCTAATAACGATACAACCTACGACGGGAGACACAATCCCCATTATAAATCATCCTCGAGTATTTAGCAAAATCTCATAAGCAAACGTTTTTCTATTTCATTAGTCTATTCTATTTATTTAAATTCCATCCACAATACCAAAGTCTCACAATATATGGTTGTCACACAGGTTCACACTACCATCCACATCAGCTATTATGCAATGCAATACATGATATCTCTATGCACAAGAACGCATAAATAATAAAGTGTGCATATACATCTATGGGACATATAACAATGATAAAGCATCAAAATAATAATAACATTCATACCACAAAATCAAGTGATGGTAAGGCATCGTAATAATAATAACAATCACATCATAAGGATCAAATGATAAGCATGTAAGACCCATCAATCAGGATATGATCTTAGTCCTAGTTGCCACCCGACAATAAAGAGACACTACTTTTGTCTTTCATAATATGCATTGGATACCTTACACACTCATGGTTTAACTCCCGAAACTACCCTGACCCTTTACACTAAGGTTTCATATTGATTCCATAAATTCTCTAAAGTTAATTATACAATAGCTTACACAATAAATGTCTATTTTCCTAAACGAATATAAAAAATGTGTTCATGGGCCTCAAAGATCCTAAGGCGGCCCTATCGTAATGTTTCTAAGTCATTTGAGTATCTTTTAAATCATAAGAGCATTTTCATAACTTTACCGGACAAGTTTCATGTAACACCCCTGACCCGCAAAGCCGAACCATAGGGTCATTAAGACCCTGAAAGGTAGGTGATTAAGACCAATCAACCTAGTCAAGTGAATAAAATACAATTCATTTCTTTTTAATTTATTTCCTTCAAATCATTTTTCGTTAATTGATTTGGTTCGTTAACATACTTATGCTTGTTCAAGTCTCATAATGGGATTAGATGAAATAGATCACATGAGGTACAACTAAACCAAAAACATTCATCAATAGTATATAACAAGGTGATGTTTAGAGCTGGTGCCACGACTCGCAACCCACCCTCTACGGATTAGCAGACCGCTACCATTCGACCTGGCCCTTTCGCCGAACCGGACCTGATCATCTTGTTACACTATTATCAGTGCAACTAACATGTAATCACATACATAATCATATATAAACACAACGAAAGATAATAAAGGAAGAGGGTTACATGCACATATCATGCTGCTAATACCAAAAATGCTGCCTATAAAATTTCTAAGCCATCATCTCATTCCCAGGACGTGAATACATGGGAATGCTACAAGACTATACTACTATTACCATTACATTTCAAAATGTCCAATCTAGTCGGAGCCTCCTATGGTCTACTCTTTTTGTCAGTCCCTGAAATCAACATATAAATTGGAGTGAGCTAAACTAAGCTCAGTAAGTAAGTCCCGTACTTTGTCATGTGTATAAGATCTAAAAAGAAACTGAATAACAAGAATATGATAGCCAGCCAAAATCATATAACAATCATAGCTCATCAATGAATATCAAATGATCAGAAATATAACTGATAATCAAAGAGCATTTAGTCTAAATAACAACATCATATGCTATAGACAAAACTTGGAAAATATATGATCACAGTAAGTACTCAACAAAGTTGTGCAACTGCCTGATCATTCATACAAGAACATGATCATACTAGGAATCTCAATAAATAGATAGTGATGTCAAAACTAGTGAATGAAATCAACTACGGGGCCCGGATACCCCCTGTATGCATAAGCACTGAGCTCAACAATATAAATCGTGTCCTCCAGGACTGCTGTCATGCATTATGCCTTGACATAGCCATGATGGAAACTGGTCCCCGCACGCGGGACAGGACTTCGTACTCGAGTTATACTATGCATCCAGATGGAGTTTGTGACTGAGCACAAATCTGGCACTGATAAATATCAAGATCATGCTATCTCCATGGAGAAGAATGTGGATTATAACTGATTCAAGGCAACATAATATAACTATAGCTTTTTACGGCTATGTTACCGGGCTACCGAGAACAATAACTACTAGCCTCTCTTGGCCTTACGTACAAATGTACAAAATAGTCCTTTGCACAAATGTACAGGAACTCATGATCGACATATGACATTATCAATAGATGTGGAAATCAAGGGCAAGATACAACATCATAGCTAAGCTATTCCACTAATAAGCAATATCACAGAGTGGAATCATAAAGGATCCGATATGATAATAAAGAGTACAATGTCTATAGAAGAACTGTGACATGGCTGAGAATGTACTACATATAGAGATTGGTTATTACTTACACTTTACTATTCCTTGGAAATCAAGCTACTTTTCCTTTCCTACTACTCAACGTTGATTTCCTTCTCTTTCCCTCTAGACGGTCCTGCCATTTGGAAAATACAACTTAGTCTATAGCCATAATCAGTCTATGTTATGTATTCAAATATATATATCATGGCGATATGTATTGCTAATTTGGACTTCTTCATTATGTTCAAAATGTCAAATAAAATTAGTTTAGGCTTTTACGGATCTCAATTTCGACTCTTGGACTAAAAATGGCAAAATGGTCATTTTATACTTTTACGTGTATTTTATTCTCGGGGACTATTTTCATAATTTAAATTTCACCTTTGAGTCCGAAAGGTCCGAAATAATAAAAATCTACTATTCATTCACTTGAATCAGAGTCCGTTTAACTCAGGTTCGACTTAGGGGCATTTTAGAAATTTTTTCTTATTTCTAATTTATTACATAAGTATTAAATTAATTTATTCTTTGTTCAATTCACAATTAACCATCAGTCTAGGGCCCTTTTTTAATTTCTTAAACTTTTGGGTTACATTTGAATTTCGGAAACTTCTATTCCTATTGAGGTCAGCCAAATAGTGGCTAAGTCTTTAAAACAGGGATAAGTTATCCCTATCCCTAAATCAATTTAATTCCAATTTCCTGCCTCCATAACCAAACACTCCTAATTCCAACTTAAAACACAACCCAAAACGACATAGCATCGGGTCAGTCTCATGTGCAGGTGGGTCAGGTTTGACCCGAACCCGAACCTACCCAACCCCAACATTGTCTTCTTTTCCAGCGATACTCCGATATTTTCTCCGGCACTGGCCAAGTTTTTTGACTACTTTTCCGACCTGAACTCAATGTGGTCCTCTTCTAAATTTCATGAGGATTACATTTCTGCTCTTGGTTTTTTATTTGGATCATTCCAAATTCACGAATAAGAAGAAACAATAGCTCTGGTGGCCAAAACTAAAATGCTGGCCACTTTAAATTTTCCCAATTCGTCGCAATTCCTCCACTGTTTTGAGCCCAAATCACTTCTATGTGATTTCTGCACCTTATAGGAGCACTTCCCCATCATTTTAACAAAATTTATAAAACTGAATCTATCATCATAACCTGCAACTGCCCTTTTTCTGACTCGTTTTTAAACCTTTTCAAATGATTCTTTTTGCAAAACAATCCTTATAGCATGCTATTTAAGATCCTACAACAAATTCTAACCTTTGTGCTTAAAATAATAAAAACAAAATTTGAGTTTCTTACCTCAGTGAGCTTTTGGCTCGCAGATTCCACTCTCTTCGTCCTCAGTTTCTTCCTTGCTTCACTTCTGTTCCATTTCTGAATCCTCAACTCTCAGTGTCTCCCTTTCTCCTTTGTTTTTTTTTTTTTTTTTGAATTCCTCTAACGTCAACCCACGCATATATCTAGTGAGTTCCACCGACTTTTCTATCTCCTCCACTTTCCTCTCTCTTTCCTTTTTCTTTTCTTTCTTTTCTATTCTAATCTCTTTTCATTTTTTTTTTTTGTTTCCTTTGCATTAATTGCATTGAGATATTTGAATGATGTATATAATATTCATATATACACACACTTGATACGCACACAACTGACCGACCTTCTATTCCTCTTCTTAATTTTTCTTCTAACTTCTCAATTCTTCTACTCTATTCCCTTCATCTCTACAATCTTCTACTTCCTTCTGTTTTCTTCTTTTTGTTTTCTTTTCTTTTAATTATATCAATATATATATATAATGGAAACCGTATCTCCATATAAGAAGATATCTACATATATATTGTCACGACCCGAAACCCACCCTCTGCGGATTTCGCATCGCGACCGCCACCCTCAGGCCCGAGGACCCTTGGGCGAAGGCTCGCATCTGCAGCGGTATCGGATAGATGTGTTTCATGTGGTTGCGGAAGCGTGAAAAACTTTTTCTTTTCTTTCTTATTTAAATTTTGCACATCCGTCCAATACTGCCGCTCTTCACATTTCGGTATACATGTATTATAATCATACATTCAGAGCATAACTAAAAACTTAAAAGACTTCATAATTAAAATCTTAATTCAACTGCCCCGTGGGGCTTAATACACATCCTTAAAATGTCAGCTAATACAAAACATATTAATCAGAGTTCATGTGATTTTTCCCCATAAGAACTCCTCAAGCAAATCTTCCCAAAAGCTAGGTTCATCCTTATAGTCTTCAAAAATCGATCTGCCCTTAGTCACCTGAAAGGGGGGCGGATAAAATCCGGGTAAGCTAATCAAAGCTTGTGAGTAATTCCTGCATTCGTCATGGGGTTTTCAACTGGTAGTGGTTTTAGCACATGAGGGTTTTTGAAATACTCACTACCAATTGCTCGTACATTTTAGAACACAGAATATATGCATTCTTAAAGCAATAGCTTTGAACAATTTAAGTATTCAAGCTAAATACACATTTTCTTCAAATAGAGTATATGCAATTTAAAAGCATATAAACACGTGAAATAGAATAGGGATAATACCTACTTCTATTTTCAAAATCACTTGTCATCTTTTCTCTTTTATTAGGCGGAATCTGTTTCGAACCAGACTCCCATTTTACTGCCAATACTGTCGATGGAGATATCTCATTTGCCTGGGGGATTAGATCCTTCTACCGGGCATGTACTGTTGAATCCCGAAGGATTTCAACCATCATATAGGGTGGTACTTAGTACCGTTTATCTTATAAAACATTTGTCACATGACTTCTTCAATAGATATTTTTCATGAACATTTAAAGCATGAAATGTATAAATTCTACAATAAAGCTTCGAATACACGTGATAATCAAATTCAGAATATTAAAGAGGTTTGCAATTGATTTAGACATGCTGATGTATTTTCAAGAAAAGAGCTGAATTTAAAACATTTAATAAGCATGCCGTAACAGAATATTTTAAAAGAACGGAATCATATATAGACTGAATTTGATATTCAAAGGCTGCAATGACTTGTGCTTAAAACTTCTTCAAATATATGGAGTTAAATCTCCAGTTCAAATACAGGGTTACTCACCTCGGTCCTTTAGGGTTAGTGCTAAAGTGCGCTTTCCCACTTCCTCTGTAATTCCTAAGAACAATCCATAACAATCTCATTAACTTCACATTACTGCAATATCACCTACTGATGCTTCTTAATTTATGCTTAGTTCGTATTTTATCCTAGTCGATTTACTAACATCCTATAACTTCGCACGTACTTAATTAAACTCGTACTTTAACCTACGACACAATTTAATGTGTTAGAAACTTAATTTATTTCAACTTATACTCTTCTGGTAGCTCCATTAACTTCAATTTAAAGTTATTTGCTTCACATGTTAACGCGTCGCGTCTTCTCGTACTTTATTTTTTTGTATTTGCCTCAGTTTAATACTTCGGCAATGTTTTAATTATAGTCCTCTGACTGATGCTATTCATCAAATTTTATGTCTTTTTATCTTAGACACTTCTTTTGATCGAATGGACTTTACCATTGGGTCCAGAGCGTCGAAGAAAGTCAGTTTAGGCTTTCTTAGAATTTAATTCGGACTTTTATATGTAAAAGGACAGAACGGTCATTTATCGTTTTGCGTGTCACATTTTTCGTACTTCGTTTCGTAATTTGGACTCCATTATTGAGTCCGGGATGTCAAAGAAAGTCAATTTAGGCCTTTTCCGGTTTCATTTTGGCTTAAGAGTACCAGGGGTAATTTGGTCATTTTACCCCTTTGCAGGTCTCCAATTTTTCGGAACCTCATCTCATGTCGTGGACCTCACCATTGGACTCAGAGGGTCCGAGATAGTAAAAGTACACTAATAATTTGTTAATTTTGAACAAGGGGTATTTTGGTCATTTTTGACATATTTAAGGTCTCAAATTTTTCGGGACCTAATCTTGTGTCATGGACCTCACCAATGGACTCAGGAGGTCCGAAATAGTAAGAATACCCATATTACTTGCCTTGTTAGTGCACAAGGGTATTTTGGTCATTTTAAGACTTGTTTTCATTGTATTTTAATGTTCGGAGTCCCGTCTCGTAAAACGGACCCTACCATTAGTCTCAGAATATTTGAAATAGTAAAAATTCACTATTCATATGTCTGATTTGGACTTTATTTGCCCTATTAATGACCCAAGGACATAATAGTAATTTTCTTTTATTTATTAAATAATTAAATTAATTATTTAATTATTTAATTATTTTCCAGGGGCTTAATTGCATAATTTTTCCAAAAATTGGGCCACAGTGTAAATCCGTAGAATTTCTGGGGTCAAACCGTAATTAAGAAAAAGTTTGGTTTATTTGGTTTTGAATAAATAAGAAAACCAGTGGGTTCAGTCACATTTAAAGTGAACCGGTCCGGTTTTAATTGAACCAATCCGGTTTGGTTGGCTTGAAACGTAATGCTGACGTCACGATGACGTCAGCCCTAACTGATTTAAATTTTAAAATTTTAAATCTCCGAACGTCACCGTTTAAATAACCATAACCGGATTTGACCCGAACTCGTAACCGACCCGTAAACCGACCCGACCCGAACAGTGTCGTCTTCCCCATGAGGGTCGACACTGTTCATCTCAAACCCTAAAATTTTTCAGTGCTATTTCGTGCAATTTTACAACCCCATTTTTCCTGTTTTCTTTTCCAATCAATTCCTAAGACCTTAGGGCACGTTTTAGTATCAATTTAGGGCTTCGAATATGGCTCAGGTGTTCGGTTCAAGTCACGATAATTCGAACTGTAGCATGTCGGTTCATGCTCGTTTCTTCACCATTTTTAGAATGGTTTGGTTGTGCGTGACCCTCAAGGTATGGGGATTCAGGTTTCATTCACAATGGTAGGTTTAGAAGTGTGTTTTTGGGTTTGGGTTTTGGAACCCGAAACTGTAACTCGACATTTGGAGGTCGATTCTTTTGAGTTTTGATCGCGGGTATGGGTTTTTGGGACTCTTGGAGGGTCTGGTTGAGGGCTCTATAAGCCAAACCTGAGTTGGCAATGCTCGATTCAGACCCAGTTGTACCTATGCTACGGTTCAGAAAATTTTTCTTGCTTACTGTAACTCCAGTTTTCTCGGTCGATTCTTCATGCTTTTTAACCATTTTTCTTGCAGATTAAAGCTTATACCACATAGATTAAGGTCCTATATTCGCATGCTTTCTAAGAACAATATACAGAAATAAAAACGGCCCTAAATGTTACCTGTTTACTTGACTGTTTTTGCAAGGCCTCCCCCCTTCAGTTCCTGCTCTGTTGCTCTCACTCTATCTCTCCTTTCTGCTTCTTAGATCTCTCTCTCCCTCTCTATGTGAGTGAGTGAAAGGAGGTGTATGTCTATAATATGTATATATGTACATAGGTATACCATGATCATTTTCTGATTTCCCCACTAAATTGGTTAACTTGTGTCAGCTTCCATGTTCAGTTTTCTTTTACTGTTTTGGGGCAGAGGTGAGCAGGCCATCCTGGCCGGTTGCATATGTGTGTGGTGTCTTGGGTTTTGTTTTGTATAAGCATATATATGTATATATATATATATTATATTACCAACACATTTAAAGACACACACACTTCATTGCACTTTGGATATTAGAATGCCCCCACTTCACTTATGAAATATTTACACATATACACATATTTTGACATGCATGCATGCATACACACACTCATATATATATATATATATATATATATATATATATATATATACATGTATAATCATATATATATATATATATATATATTTTTAAGGTTACAAATATTTATATAGTATATATATTCTTGCATTTAATTATATATATATATATATGTATGTTACAATTTACTTCTTATATTAAAATAATTAATTACTTTAAAATTAATTATTTTCTTAAATGTATCATCTTGTACTAATCTTTCGTATCCTCGTAATACGTGTCACATTACCTGACATTCTCGGATCGGGGTATTACATATATTCATCAATTTTTATATATGATTTAATTTGTAATTATATATATATATGCATTTAATTATATATACATATATACACTTACGTGCACGTCTTCTTGTAAAATTGGGTTTCCTATATGGGCGGCCCCAAGGGTACTCGGGACTGCTTGTAACTCACACCCGTGCATCGTATGTCGATCATGCCACTAAATTGTACATCCGATTTTATTCACGTTATAACTTGGCTTACAATTCGGGGTTATATATTTCGGCCAAGTCCAACCTGGGTCGAGTACTGCTAACTCGGGTCGGCGTATTACATACTCTCCCCATTACAAAAAGTTTGTCCCCAAACTTAACGCATACTAAGGCAAAAATAAATTAGGGTACTTGGCTCGCATATCATCTTCCTTCTCCCAAGTAGCTTCCTCAACCTAGTGATTCTTCCACGGAACTTTGACTAAAGGAATCATTTTGTTCCGTAGCACCTGCTCTCGACCGTCCAAGATCTAAACCACTATTCTATGTAACTCAAATCCTCTTGAATGTCTAGAGGCTCATGCTCTATCACCTGGTCTAAACTGCGTACACAATTCCTCAACATTGAGACATGAAATACATCGTGTACATGTGCTAACTCCGAGGGTAAAGAAAGCTGATATGCTACGGGCCCCACTCTGCTTATGACCTTAAACAGTCCAATGTATCGTGGCCCTAGTTTCCCTCTCTTGCCAAACCTCATTACCCCTTTCATTGGTGATACTTTTAGAAAAACGTAATCACCTACAACAAACTCTAACTCTCTCATCCATACGTTAGCATAACTCTTCTGTCTACTCTGAGCCACTAACAAACTCTACTTGATCAGTTGTATCTTCTCGGTGGTCTGTTCTACAATCTCTAGCCCATAGAGCTTCCTTTCAAGTACTTCAGTCTAGCACAGAGGTGATCGGCACTTCCTGCCATACAATGCTTCATATGGAGCCATACCAATACTGGATTGGTAATTGTTGTTGTATGTGAACTCCACCAAAGGCAATTGATCCTCCCAACTCCCTCTGAAATTTATGACATAGAACCACAATAGATCCTCTAGAGTCTGTATAGTCCTCTCTGTCTGACCATCTGTCTCTGGATGATATGCAGAACTAAGACTCAGCTCTGTGCCTATAGCCTGCTGTAAACTCTTCCAAAATTAAAATGCAAATTGTAGATCTCGGTCTGATACGATAGACACTAGAACTCCATGCAATTGAACTATCTCCCTAATGTAGAGTTCAACTAATCGCCCTAATGTCTGTGTCATCCTGGTCGCAAGGAAGTGAGCTGTCTTAGTAAGTCTGTTCACAATAACCCATATACTGTCACTCCCCTTTAACGTCTTTTGCAACCCTGATACAAAATCCATAGTAACATGCTCTTATTTCTATTCCGGTATTGGAAGTGATTGTAAAATTCCTCCAAGCTTTTGGTGTTCGACTTTAACCTACTGACATACAGTACAGTGTGCAACATACTCAGCTATGTCCCGTTTCATCCCGGACCACCAATAAGTATTCCTGACATTATGGTACATCTTGGTGTTCCCTGGGTGCATGGTGAATCTTAAATTGTGTGCCTCATCTAAAATTTCCTTTCTGATTTCTAGTATATCTAGCACGCAGATTCAGCTCTGATAATACAACAACCCATCTCGGATAGCAAACTCCGAGTCTTTACCTGTCTCAGCATCTTGACGGAGTCTGGTCAATGTTGTATCTTGGGTCTGTGGCTTTTTGATCCTGTCTATAATGGATAGACTAACTGTGACATTGGCACATATTGCCCCTGAGCTTGGCAGAACCACCTCAATCTCCATATCGTCCAGCTCCTTCAGTAGCTCCACTCGAGTCGTCAACAGATAAGCTAGGCTTCCTGACAACTTCCTGCTAAAAGCATCAACTACCACATATACTTTCCTTGGATGGTACTAAATGCTCATAGTCCTTAATCAACTCTAACCAACAACGTTGCCTCATATTAATCTCTTTTTGTGTAAATAAATACTTGAGGCTCTTATGACCAGTAAATATCTCACACATCGTCCCATACAAGTAATGCCTCCACAACTTCAGTGCAAAAATAACAGCTGCTAACTCGAGGTCATGTGTCGAGTAGTTCTTCTCTTCTCATGTGGCCTCAACTGCCATGAACCATAGGGTACTACCCTACCATTCTGCATTAATACACACCCCAAGCCTTTATACGCCGGTGCCATCCTATAAGGATTCTTAAAAATAGGTGATGTGCCTAGCTGAACATTAATGGTGAACTCTATTGGTATCCCTGGTAGATCTTCTAGAAATACCTCAGGGAATTCTCTAACAATAGGAATCTCATCCAAGTCAGGCTGTTGTGATTGGGTGTCCACTACATTACACAAATACCCCTGACACCCCTAACGTAGTAATCGCCTAGCTTGTGTGGAAGAGCCAAAATATGGTGGAGAAACCACACCTGTCCCCTGAAACTGAATACTCGGATAACCTGGACATCGTATATTAACTGTCTTAGCCATGTAGTCTATAGTGGCATAATATGTAGCTAACCAATCCATGCTAAGTATAACATCAAATCTATGTATCCCTAACAATATCAGATCAACAACTGTGTGTCCGCTATCTGTACCGTACATGTTCTATAGATGGTGTCCCCATATAATGATTCCCCTGATGGCATTGTAACAGATAACGCGTATCCTGGGGGTTTCGTCTCTATGTTCAGTTTAACAGCAAATAATAGAGACATAAAAGAATGTGTGGAACTAGTATCGAATAAAACGTGAGCATACTATGAACAAATCTGTAGAGTACCTGCGACTACTGAAGTAGTAGCCTGTAAATCCCCTAGAGTAAGTGAGAATACCCGCCTGAGCATTGCTGCTTATCTCTTTTCCCCTGACTCTATGTCTGTGTCTGAGATCTAGTCCACGGGGTACTAACTGATGTAAGTGGTGTAGCTGTAGTACTCACTATCGATCTGTTCCTCTAAGGAAAATTTGCCATAAAGTGACCAGTCCAACTGCAGGAATAGCAAACATTATTGTCTCTGTAACACGATCCCTTATGATTCCGCTGGTAGGTGGGACATCTGGCTACGCCCCTACTGGTGGAAATAGTCCTCCTTTGGCTGGTTCCTACACTCCTGGACCCTGCCCCTGGCTTGGTAAAAGTAGGACCTGTATGTCAGCCCTGGTTCCCTACTGGCTTCTGACTCGTGTTCACCCTTCTCCTGGCAAGCGCCTCTCCACTCTGCTTAATGATCTTGGCGGTACTCACTACCTTATTATAGGTAGGCAACTACATAAGCTCAATGTGATCCTTGATCGCCCATCTTAGACCTCCATCGAACTTGTGGGCTTTCATTGCCTCTGTCATGATAACTGTAGGAGCATATCGAGTTAACTCTGTAAATCTGGCCTTATATTGCTCCACAGTCATATTCCCCTATTGAAGAACAAAGAACTCCGCTACCCGTCTATCTCGTTCCTCTTGGGGAAAATACTTCTCATTGAACACCTGAGTAAATCTCTGCCAGGTCATCTATGGCTCCCTGGCCTTCTCTAACAGCCACCACTTATGAGCAGCTCCTCTAAAAGTAAATGTGGCAAAGGCCACCTTTTGGGTCTCAGTGTATGACATGATCTCAAAAATGCGCTTCATCTCTAACAGCCACTCATCAACTGCTATAAAGCCCCTGGTACCATCAAAACTGGATGGCTTCATTGCTTGGAACTGCTTGTAGAGATGAGTTGGATCTTTATCGTTCCCTTGGCAGCCTGGCTGTATTAGGGGCAACTCTTGTTGAGCTGGCTGGAATACTGGTTGTGTCGGGGTACTCGCTGGCTCTGTTGGTGTACTCGCTGGCTCGACTAGTGAACTAGTGCTGGCTTGATTCTGAGGTAAGGACTGTATCACTTGTGCTAGCATATGCTCCATACGATCCATCCTCTCCCCAAGTGTGGGATCCATCTAGGCGTAACGTAATACTGTCGATCTAGTCAAGATAGTGAATGGTCCAAATGTTAACAGTTAGCGTCATATATATGATTGGGTATCTATCATACTAAGCCACATACTAACTGACTCTACTTGGGACTCTACTTGGACATTTGACAATAGTAGTACACTAGTCTTCACTCCCATATATCACTTGTGAACCTAGGTTTCCCCTAGTCATTCTAAACCTAATGCTCTGATACCAAGTTTGCCACGACCCACAACCCACCCTCTACGGATTAGCAGACCGCAACCATCTGACCCGACTCTTTCACCGAACCGGACCTGATCTGATCATCCTGTTACACTATTATCAGTGCAACTTACATGTAACCACATATATCATCGTATATAAACATACCGAAAGATAATAAAAGAAGAGGGTTACAGGCACATATCATGCTGCTAATACCAAAATACAGCCTGTAAAATTTCTAAGTCATCATCTCGTCCCCAGGACGTGAATACACAGGAATGTTACAAGACTATACTACTATTACCGTTACATGTCAAAATGTCCAACCTAGTCGTAGCCTCCTATGGTCTGCTGCCTGTGTCAGTCCTAGAAATCAACATATAAATTATAAATTGGAGTGAGCTAAACTAAGCTCAGTAAGTAAGTCCCCTACTCTACCATGTGTACAAAAAGCTAAAAAGAAACTGAATAACAAGAATATGATAGTCAGTCAATATCATATAACAATCATAGCTCATCAATGAATATCAAATGATCATGAATATAGCTGATAATCAAAAAGTATCCAATCTAAATAACAACATCATATGCTACAGAAAAAAGCTGGCAAATACATGATCATAGTAAGTACTCAACAAAGCTGTGCAACTACCTGATCATTCATACAAGAATATGATCATACTAGGAATCTCAATAAATAGATAGTGGTGTCAAAACTAGTAGATGCAATCAACTACGGGGCCCGGCTACCCCTTGTGTGCATAAGCACTGAGCTCAATAATATAAATTGTGTCCTCCAGGACTGCTATCATGCACTAAGCCTCGACATAGCCATGATGGAAACTGGTCCTCGTACTCGAGACAGGACCCCGTACTCGGGTCATACTATGCATCCAGATAGAGTTTGTGACTGAGCACAAATCTGGCACTGATAAATATCAAGATCATGCTATCTCCACAGAGAAGAATGTGGATCATAACTAGTTCAAGGCAACATAATATAACTATAACTTTTTACAGCTACGTTTCCAGGATACCGAGAACAATAACTACTGGCCCCTCTTGGCCCTACGTACAAATTTATAGAATGGTCCTTTGCAAAAATTTACAAAAACTCATAATCGAGATATAACATCATCAATAGATGTGAAAATCAAGGGCAAGATACAACATCATAGCTAAGCTATTCCACTGATAAGCAATATCACAGAGTGGAATCATAAAGGATCTGATATGATAATAAAGAGTACAAATGCATATAGAAGAACTATGACGTGGCTGAGAATGTACTACATGCAGAGATCGGTTATTACTTACACTTTACTATTCCTTGGAAATCGAGCTACTTTTCCTTTCCTGCTACTCAACGTTGATTTCATTTTCTTTCCCTCTAGACGATCCTATCATTCGAAAAATACAACTTAGTCTATAGCCGTAATCAGTCTATGCTATGTATTCAAATATATCTATCATGCCTATACATATTTTATTTGCTAATTTGGACTTCTTCATTGTGTCTGGAACATCAAATAAAATTATTTTAGGCTTTTACAGATCTCAATTTGGACTCTTGGGCTGAAAAGGGCAAAATGATCATTTTGTACTTTTACTTGTATTTTATTCTCGAAGACTATTTTCATAATTTGGATGTCACCATTAAGTCTGGAAGGTCCGAAATATAAAAAAAGCTACTATTCATTCACTTGAATCGAAGTCCGTTTGACTCAAGTTCGACTTAGGGGCATTTTAGAAATTTTTTCTTATTTCTAATTTATTACATAAGTATTAAATTAATTTATTCTTGGGTCAATTCATAATTAGTCATCAATCTAGGGCCCCTTTTTAATTTCTTAAACTTCTGGGTTGCATTTGAATTTTGGAAACTTTTATTCCTATTGAGGTCAACCACATAGTGGCTAAGTCTTTAAAATATGGATAAACTATCCCTATCCCTGAATCAATTTAATTTCAATTTCCTGCCTCCACAACCAAACACTCCTAATTCCAACTTAAAACACAACCCAAATTGACTGAGCATTGGGTCGATCTCATGTGCAGGTGGGTCGGGTCTAACCTGAACCCGAACTGACCCAACCCCAACATTGTCTTCTTTTCCGGCGATACTCCGATATCTTCTCTTGCACCGGCCAAATTTTCTGACTAGCATTTTATTTGAACTCAATGTGGTCCTCTTCTAAATTTCATGAGGATTACATTTCTACTCTTGGTTTTCTATTTGGATCATCCCAAATTCACGAATAAGAAGAAACAATAGCTACGGTGGCCAGACTCGAAATTCCGGCCACCTTAAATTTTCCCAATTCGTGGCAATTCCTCCACCGTTTTGAGCCTAAATCACTTCTATGTGATTTCTGCACCTTATAGGAACACTTCCCCATCATTTTAACAAAGTTTGAAACACAAAATTTATAAAACTGAATCTATCATCATAACCTGCAACTGCCCTTTTCTGACTCATTTTTAAACCTTTTCAAATGATTCTTTTTGCAAAACAATCCTTATAGCATGCTATTTAAGACCCTACAACAAATTCTAACCTTCATGCTTAAAAAAAATAAAAATAAAATTTGAGTTTCTTACCTTGTTAAGCTTTTGGCTCGCAGATTCCACTCTCTTCCTTCTCGGTTTCTTCCTTGCTTCACTTCGGTTCCACTTCTAAATCCTCAATCGACTCTCAGCTTCTCCCTTTCTCCTTTGTAATTATTTTTTTGAATTCCTCTAACATCAACCCACACATATATCTAGTGAGTTCCACCAACTTCTCTCTCTTCTCCTCCTCCTTCCTCTTTCTTTCCTTTTTTCTTCTCTTTCTTTTCTATTCTGATCTCTTTTCATTTTTTTTGTTTCCTTTGCATTAATTGCATTATGATATTTGAATAATATATATAATATTCATATATACACACACTTGATACACACACAACTGACCGACCTCCCATTCCTCTTCTCAATTTTTCTTCTAACTTCTCAATTCTTCTACTCTATTCCCTTCATTTCTACAATCTTCAACTTCCTTCTGTTTTCTTCTTTTTGTTTTCTTTTCTTTTAATTATATCAATATATATATATATAATGGAAACTGTATCTCCATATAAAAATATATCTACATATATATATTCATCAATTTTTATATATGATTTAATTTGTAATTATATATATATATATGTGTGCATTTAATTACATATACATATATAAACTTACGTGCACGTTTTTCCATAAAATTGGGCTTCCTATACGAGCATCCCCTGGGGTACTTGGGATTGCCTATAACTCACACCCGTGCATCGTATGTCGATCATGCCACTAAATTGTACGTCCGATTTTATTCACGTCATAACTTGGCTTACAGTTCAGAGTTACATATTTCAGCCCAGTCCAACCCAAGTCGGGTACGACCTAACTCAGGTCGGGGTATTACAGTTGGCTCTAATGGTCCAATACACAAGATATACAATATGTCAAAGAAGGGGACATGCACCCTTAATAAATACATTGAATAAGTATAGCAATCTAAAAACCAATGCCACTAAATTCTTCATCCATCTTGTGTTGCTCCAACAAATGTCATTTACTAGTCTAGTATCTACCATTCCCATGAATAGTAAATGTGAGCCAGAATGCTCAGTAAGGCTTCCCAAAACACACAAGCATATAACGTGCAAAAACTAATGCAAATCCGACGATGACAATCCCTATTGTCTAGTATGTAATCATAAGCACACAACAATATCATGTGTTAGATTATAGTTGTAGATATAATAGTCAAGAGTATAAGGCACCACTCCATGTGGTATAACAACAGTAATGAAACATTCAATATACATCTAAACATGAAGTATATCGATATATACAAACTTCAGGACATGTCTCAATTTCTTACGCAAAGCAATGAGAGCAATATAACTAGTAATAACCACAATAATTATGAGCAAGCATTACATAGGCCACCAAGAAGTGTAAGAGTATATCCTATAATCATAGATTAAGTTTCCTTTCCATTCTTCTCATGTCGAATCCTAACACTCCGAAAAAATTAGTTTATCTACCGGCCTTCCGAAAGGCTTGACACTTCACGAGCTACTCACTGGTTGGCAATGTGATGCCACCCACGCAGGGTTACGTTTCAAAACCAAATGGAGACACCATCCCCATCAAAATATATCCAATGGGTAATAAATAAATCTCACTAGCACACACTCTCGCTATTTCGTAATTTAATTCATTTCATATAATTCTAACCAAGGTATCACAAACCTGATAACCTCACACCACACCCTATTCAATCTGTCCTAAGGAGTTAACATTCACATTTTCATTCATAATACAAAAGTCTCACAATTTCGCACCACACATGGGGTGCTCCTCAATATCATATCATACCAATATCCCATAAGCCATCACCACACATGGGGTGCCAAACAATATTTTGTGGCCACATAAGCTCACACCAGAATCCACAACAATTGTCTTTAATCATTTAACTTTATATTATATATTTATTCTATCAATATAATATCACATGTCCCACGGTGGCACAATGGCACACAGCGTGGGGGTTAGATTCCTTCAAGTTTGAGAGGTGCAAGGGTCGAGTTTGGGGAGCTACGGCTCCCTTTTATTTTTCTGATAATTTAGTTGCTAAACAGCGGATAGAATGCAGAACAAGGATCTGTTCCGTGTGGGGTTATTAAATTAGGCTTCTAACCTCGTAGCCAAATAGCCCCTATTTAGTTTAAATTTAAAAAACAAAGGCCTAAACAACGTCGTGTCATTAAAACCTTATTTGCGACTGGGCAGGTTCCGACTAGAGCTTGACCCGTTCCTATTCATCTTTTTCCCCATCACCCTCGATATTGTTGCCTTAGTTGCAAGTTTTAAAAAAATCCTTTTTCGTGACTTTTGGGGTAGCCATTCCTTCTGCTTTCAATTCCTATAGATTCCTAGGACTCTAAGGGAGGTTTTGGCATTGGTTAGAGGGGTCAAATTGGGCTCAATACCTCAGTTGAAGTTTTGATACTTCTCTGGTTATGGGGTTTATACATGATCATTTCTTAACCAAAATTGATGGGGTTGGGCTCATTATGTCTATCTCATCAAGGGGTTCATCTTTCGATTACAAAACAAAGTTTTGTGTTCGTTTTGCAAGGGTGGGGTTTTTAACTATGACCTGTAACTTGCGGTTTGAAGGTCTTTTTCTAAGCTTTTTGGTTGCAGACTGGGGTTTTTGTGACCCTCTTGAGGTCTATTTCAAGTCCCAAGTGATGGAATTGAGTTTCCTTTGGGTTGGTTCAAACCCACCTCTAAGGTGGTCCAACAATGGAAATTTTGGTGTGGGGTGGCTGTCTTGGCTCTCATGAGTCTCCTTTTTCACTTTTAAAACCCTAGTATATCACAAATAATGCCATGCATGTGCTCTAAACACGTTAAACATTAGATTTTTGTAATGTTTTCTAGAGAGAAGCTTAGATAGTTTAGGGTTTTACCTTCGTGCAGTGGCTTCTACTTCTTCTCCTTGGCTCAGTTTTGAACCCTAAGCCTTGATTAGAGCTTGCTCTTTCTTCTTCTTCCTTTCTTCTTCTTCTTATTCTCTCTCTCTCTCTCTCTCTCTCTCTCTCTCTCTCTAGCTGCACACACCCACACAGTTGGTTATTCTGTTTTCTTCTTTGTACGCATAGCACGTATATATATATATATATATATATATATATTTAATTAATTGTTGATGATGTGTTGCTTCAATTTTCATTGGGTATGTGGGTGGTGGAATGAGATTTTATATGGTTTATATGTAATATCCCAACCCGATTAGGCAAAGTAATTTATATTAGATATATTTTTATGAAATTTATTTATATATGAATTAATTAAAAACTTAAATTGAAAATTGGTAGCCGTAAATATTAAAATTAGTACACAAAGGAAAATTGAGAGAATTGGCATGATACGCGAATAAAAAATTTAGTCAAAATGTTCCAATATATGTGATATATTTTTGGAATAAATGAAACACGATAGCTTATCCCTGAATTGACCCCTTGTCCGCTGTTTGGCATTCAAAAAATCAGAAAAATAAAGGGGAGTCGCAGCTCCCCAGACTCGAACCTCGGGCCATCCGTGCATGAGGGTCTTAAACCCCACGCATGAACCACTATGCCACTAAGGCACTTTGATTAAAATAATACCTGAATATATATATATATAATATAAAATAATTAAATTAATTATAATTAATTAATTTAATTTAGTAAATTATTCTCGTTGTCCAAATAAAATAAAAAAGACAGTGTGACCCAATATCTTTGGGCATTCCGAACTCAATGGCAGAGTTCAAATTGCAAAATTAAATCTTAAAAATGTGAACGGACAATCGAGACACAGTCTAACAAAACCGACATTGGAATCAAATCTAGAAGGTCCAAAAACCCTAAGGATACTCTTCTTTGTATTTATTAACTATTTTAGATATATGTTTCATGCCTAGAGGTATAATAGTAATTTTTTATTTTCATATGGGACCAACCCCGTGTTCCCGTTTCGTTAATCTGATATCATATTTGAATTCCTAGCATCCAAAAATATTGGAAACACCTCTTCTAAGTTTTAATTAGGTATCTAATTACTCAATGTAAGTCTAGGGGTATAAAAGTCATTTTGCCAATTTAGGTGGGACCATCACTGGATCCCAAGTCCAATTTGATATTACATTTGAATTATAGGCATCCAAAAACCTTGGACCAACCTTTTTTCAGATTTTAATTAGTCTTTGAATTACTCAATTTATCATTAATAGTATTTTTATAATTTTACATATTATATATGAACACCCCGGGTCCCCAAATGTTCGAATGGATCTCGCCATTGAGTCCGGAATGTCCAAAAATATTAAGAATTTCTCTTCTCTCATTTTAATTGACTTTATTTTTAATTTACAAACAAGTGGACTTTTGTGTAATTTTCTTTAAACTGTTCACCCATTTGTAATCAATTAAATCGAACCAACACTATTTTAATTTCTTCAATTCCAATTTCTTATCCCTCTTAGAAAATAGTTCTAATCTAATTTTCAATTTCTAGAATAGTGATAACCTTATTCCAGTTTAAATCAATTTCAAAGATTCAATTCAACTTTAGCCAAACAACCCCAAAGGTCCAACAATCCTATAGACCAGACCTGAACCAACCAAGACTAGACCCGTTGACTGGACCCGACCTGAGTTAACCAAACCTGTTGACCGGATCAACCCGTTTGACTAGTCAACACTTGGTGACCCACTGGTAACGAGCACTCCAGTCGTCTTCTCCAGCGAAGTCCCTAGAAAACTACAATTTTCAATATTTTCCAAGGTGTTTTTTACTCTGTTTTCAATCCCTTTTCAATTCTAAATATTTCTAAACACCATTTAACACTTTTAGATCAAGTTTCATAGATTAGAAAAGCCAAGACCACGGGGTTTCCAGTTGAAAACTATTTTTTCGACGAGGTATGCAACATCTAGTTTTTCCTACTTCCGCTCATATTCTTCACTCATTTTCCTCTCACTTGTTTTCTAGAACTCTAAAGAACATAACCCAATGCCCAGAACTCCTTTAAAACCACGGTTTCTTCCAAACTCATATTTACATGCATATATACATAGGCTTATATATTTATATATATATATACACACTGCACCAATATACAACCAAGCATATATTCCACCTGGCAATACATATAGAACTACATGACCAGTTCTAGAAGTAACTACCTCGAGTTCTTTGTAGAGAGAGAAACCCTACAGTAGAGATAGAAAGTTCAGAAAAGCCATTAATGGCTGCCTATGTCCACAACCCTTGTTCCATTTTATTTTGTTCTTCTTTTCCTTTTTCTCTCTCTTTTTCTTTTCTTCCTTCCTTCCCCTGGTTTGTGGGTTCACTATATGTGATCAACACACACACACACACACACATAGATACACACATTAGCACAGCCCCTGTTCCTTTTCCCCTCACTATTTGCACACACAACACTTTCCACACCTTCCTTTGTGGCTGTTCATAGCATTTCAACCAATATATCATGCACATATATACACATATATATATAAACACTCATAAGCACACCCACACAACACACTCGAGTGTGTATGTGTGAGAGGGAGAGAGAGAGAGAGGGAGAGAGAAAAAAAATCTTAAAAAGGGTGAGGTTGCGTGAGAGAGGAAAGGAAAGCGAGGGAAAATGAATTTGGTAAAGAGATTTGTCCTATCCAATATACCATCCCACCTTTTTGGTCCACTTTTGGTGTGCCTCACCAATATACTAACAGCCCTATATTGGATGCTCATCTAGCCACTCAAAACATAACACTAGTCTTTGTTTAGAAAAACTCAACCAAGCTTCTTAAGGAAGCTTTGCACATCTCCCAATGTGCCAAGTGGCTAGTTGGCCAAATGTGCGCACATATGTGCTCAAAAATAAATTTTTTAGAATCACACTAAAATTAACACCGTAGCTAATTTTGACACTCTGATTCTAAATATTCTCTCTATTTCTCCAAATTCAATTGTTTGAATTTGCATACTTATCTGCGTCCCGTATTTGACTATGTGTCCAAATGGCTCACACCAGTCCGGGATAATTTACTAAAACCTCAATTCAGTCATAAAATATCACATTGATGGTTTACTAATTGATTTCACAATTATTCGGCCACATCATCAATTAATAACCTATCAGACCTTAGTCTATACTAGTAATTTACCAAATTTTCCTTTGATAATTTTTTGGGTCATTACATTTCACGTCTATCATGACATTATCTCACAAAACGGACCTTGGAATCAGATCTAGAAGGTCCAAAAATCCTAAAGATGCTCTCTTTATATTTTATTAACTCTTTTAGATATATGTTCCATGCCTAGGGGCACTATAGTAATTTTACATATTTATGTAGGACCTAGCCCCGTGCCCCAGTTCAGTCAATCTAATATAATATTCAAGTTTCGTGTGTCCAAAAACTTAGAAACACCTCTTTCAAATTTTAATTAGACATTTATTTATTCAATATAACTCTAGGGGTATAATCGTTATTTTACCAATTTAGGTAGGATCACCATTGGGTCCCAATTTTTTTAAATCTGATAATACATTTGAGTTCCGGGCACCCAAAAACTTTGGACTAGCCCTTTCTAGATTTTAATTGGTCTTAAAATCACTTAATTTATTATGTGGGGTATTTTTTTCATTTTACATATTTATGTAGGAGCACCCTCAAATCCTCGAATGTCCAAACGGACCCCGCTATTGGGTTCAGAATGCCCAAAATCATAAGAATGCCCCTTTTTAAACTTAATTTGAATTTAAATTTAATATATCGAATGAGGGTATTTTTGAAATTTATCAACCAAGAACCGGTTCAGCTTTGAACCCAGTTCCAAACCAAAACTCATCCAAACAGAGACTGATTCTCAAAGAACCAACTAAAGCTTTCAACGTGACCAAACAGCCCCTGAAGCCCAAGGTCCTAGTTGACCAAACTCATACCTGATGAGTAACCCAACCCAGAACTCAGTTAACCATTGACTAGTCAACTCCCACTAAACCACCGCCGGCTACATTGCTAGTCATTTTCTTCGACGGGCTCGTCGAAAAACTGAAAAACCTAGATTTGTTTCTTGATTTTTCCTTCATTGCTGTTTATCCCTTTTTATCCTAAACCCTTTAAAACATCATTTAAAATCCTTTTAAGTGGTTTTTGTGGATCAAATAAGCCAAAAACATAGGTTTCCAATGGAACCCGATTTACTGGTGAAGATCTATAACTCACATTCTCCCTCATCTCCGGCCACTATTTTTGCCTATTTTCTTTCCATTTCACTTCTTGGAACCTAGGGGGACCTCCCCTAATGCCCATAACTTTTCAAAACTCCCCCTAGACCCTTTTTTTTGTTTAGACCCATATTTCATATATATATATATATATATATATATATATACATACACACACACTCTTAAATGAACACGCACCTAAGTTTATATATAACCGACATTATATCTAGAACTATTTAACAGGTTCTAGAAGTCCCTACCTCGTGTTTCTTGTAGAGAGGGAGTTTCAGGTAGAGAGAGATAATTTAAACCGAGCTTCCATGGCTGTCGTGGTCTGGTTCCAGCCATTGTTGTGCCCTTTTGCTTCTCTTTTCCATCCTTTCTTCCTTTTCCTTTCTTTGTTTCCCTCTAGCCTCGGTTCACAATGTGTTTCACGCACACATATACACGTTGCACACACACTGTCACTCACTCTCATTAGTTCACACACATACTCACAACAACACTCTTCCTCACCCTCTCCCATGGTTATTTCACAACCTTCTAACACATATATCACACACATATACACACACGCGCTATTATATGAGTGGGAAAAAGAGAGAGAGAGAGAGAGAAAGAGAGAGAGAGAAAGAAAGAGAGAGGGGGTGTGTGTGTGTGTGTGTGATACGTGGGACGGAAGGAAGGTGGGGAAAAGGCTGAAAATTGAAAAAGATACTTGTCCCATCCAATGTACCAACTCCCCTTTTTCGTCCCCCTACCATACACTCTCTCATACCATAGTCTTTTCTACATTGGATACCCTCATGTCCAATTAAATGATGTCATGTATCCAAGCTTAAAAATATCTACCAAGCTTCTTGAGAAAACTTTGCATGCTTTCTAATGCACCACGTGGCCAGTTGGCCAAATGTGCGCGCACACTGGCCCAAAAATGAACTATCTCAAAATTGAACTAAAATTGGCACACTAGCTAATTTCGACGAGCTGATTCAAAATATCTCCTTCATTTCTCCAAATTCAATCATTAGGATTTTCATATTTATCAGTGTCTCGTATATGACTGTGGCTCCGAGGCCCACACTAGTCTTGGATAAATTACTAAAACTCTAGTTTAGCTTCATTGTGTTGTAGCTGATAACTCATCAATTGATTTCATAATTTTTCTAGCACATCTTCATTTAATTAATCATTTGTCCTTAATTTAGACTAAAAATTACCAAACTCTCCTTTGACAATTTTCGAGTCTTTATAGTTTGTGGTCATAATATTGATGAATGGTCACATTCGTGTTACACTCTATCTTAAAGTTTGCAATATCTATGATGTTGTATCTGATATTACACTAGAGCGTTTATCAAAAGAGGTTTATGAGAAGAAAGTTAAATGGTTTTATCAAATTATAAGAAAAATAATACATTGGGCGCATTGAAAAATGGTTGGATTTGTAAATAAAACTATCTACCACCACATGTTTTTTCATTTGATTTTATTTAGGCATATAAAATTCATGAAATTGTTATAAACCTCTGATAAATAGATATTGGGTAATTGATTTTGAAAAAGAAAAGTTTGATGAAGATAAAGTGATTGATGGTTCAAAATTTATCCCAATTTTTAGTGACTCATATAATGTGCTAAATTTATATTCGTATGATATTGACTACTTCATCAATAATTCTGAGGAAGAAAATATTAATTGCAAGGAAAAAATATTTTGGAGGTTGAAGAAGGAGAAACTAATTATGCGGTTGAAAATTTAGTTTTGGTTTATGAAGATGAAAATTTAAACTTGTTGGAAATTTCTTTTTGAGAATCAAGAGATATTGAAGAATTCTTTTAGCAGCATACTCAATTTGAGAATTTAATATTTGAGAAGGAAGAAAAAGTTTCTATGAGTTGAATTAATGCAATTGAAGATTTTGGCCTTACTACTTTGTTTGATTTGTCAAGCACTATGGAATTAGAACGTGAGTTTCAAGAATTTTTGGGACTTGAAAAGTCAGAGTTGTCTAAGATTTGTGATTTCATCAATGTAGATAAATTTCTCATGTTTGGTTACAACAATGGATTTGATTTTAATAATTTTGTTGTTGTAAATTTTGTTCGAGAGGAAGATTTTGGTATTCTGAAATCCTGGTACTTTCTACATCATTGTGACAGTGGAATTACTAGCATGGATATTTCTTTTGCTAATTTTGATTCTGAATGGTTTAGCATGAATTCATTATTTGATCATGCTTGAACAAGCTGAGAATTGTATGCCAAGTATACGATTCGACTGCATGCCCTATATGAAGATGAAGATTGATTTTCATTATTTTAGATTGTTGTCACTCAAGCTTTTTACAGTAGTAGAAATTGCATTAAAGGGTATTACTCGTGAAGACATTGGAGAGCCGCTTTGGCGAGCTTGGTTTAAGGTAAGTATTAGTGGCCAATTAAACCAAACCCATATAATTTAGAAATTTCTCTAATTCTATTTAATAGTATCCTAATAGTATTTGGAGTATTTTTAATTAGTCCTAATTTTATTAGGAATGGTAATTAGTTTTCTTATAGAATTAAATGTCATTTTCAATATAGGACTTAGAGTTAGTATTATATATATGTGGGTCTCTGTCACATTAGATGTAGCCACAAAATTAATAGAGAATAGTGGTGGTCATGAATTTACTAAAGGGAGAGCCATGAATGGTGTGGTAGCCTAATAAAGTGACGATCATGAGATTGATGTCGAAATAGTGAGTTGATTTTGTCAAAACAATGGTGATTTCTTTGTTATGATTTCTTTGATAATTTAATAGTTCTTTTCCTATTGGACTCCATAAAAAGTGTGTTTTGGTTTTATCTTTTTGTTATTTATCTCCTTTCTTTGTTTTGAGTAATTTTGGATCCAACAATTGGTATAAGAGTATTTTTAAATTCAACAGTTGGTATTAGAGCGATTTTAAACTCTACATAAACAATTATGCACTCTCCACATGCGTTAACCCATGAGTATATAATACCAAAACTAAAGAAGAAAGATGATAGAGAGTGAGAAAAATGGAGGATCATTCTAGTGATTGAAAGAGAGATGCTAGGGAGAGGGGGAGATGAGAGGCGTGTGCTTACATGTGCCATGGAAACATGCACTGAGTGTGGCTTAATCACTGGGAAAGCTTAGAATAAAGAAAAGAAAAAGAAAAAGAAGATGAAGAAGAGGAAAGAAAAGATAGAGACTGTCAATGAAGAACAAAGGCATGAAAACACTATTGCAACACTTATAAAGCTCAAACATGGTGAAGCCTTATTCCTTGATTTTATGATTGAATTATCATCATATATGAACTATAAGATGAGAAAACAATGGAAAATCAGAGATAACTATAAGAAATCCATTTAAAGAATGGCAAAATCACCAATAAAGAACTTTAAGGGTAAATTGGGTTTCCACTACAGAGATTAAATCTTGTTTTGTTTATTAGGGCCAGAAGTACATTAAATTAGACAAAATCCTCAGTTGCAAGGTGGTAGCCAAAATTACAGTTTCATGGTGTTCTAGGATCTTTGATACATTTTATACCCACCAAAACTGAAGATAAAGTTGAAATAAAATTTTCATTGTGTGTTAGAATTGAAAATGAGGCTGAAATCACAGAGGAATATGACTAAAAATTCAAGGGTTTCAATGGCATTCGGTCAGTATGTAATGAAGAAGATGACACTATTACAAAATGGGTGAGGTTAAGGGGAGGCTGCCAACCACTAACCCATTGTTAATGGCCGGTTCATCATTTGCAACAAAAATATATGTACCTTATTTACACAGATTAATAAATTAACAAGTTTAATATTTAAAAGGCCATTTTAAGTTTCAGGAGAGGCTATTTGGATGTTTTTTGGATATTTTGGACTCAATGGTGAAATCCATTTTAGCAAATGAGATACTAAAATATAAGAGACATAAAATGTAAAAAATATGACTATGTCCTTAATGGCATATTAAACTATCAAATGAATCTAAAAAATATGCAGATACCTATTCTAAGGTTTTTTAGGTCTCTAGATCCAAAAATGAGATCTGTTATAACAAATTAATTGCCGAAGAATATGATATGCTAAATTTTAAAATTATAATTATGTCCTTATTAGACAATTAAACTACAAAATGAACTCAGATAATGTAAGGGAATCTATTTTAAGATTTTTGGGACAATCTGAATCTAAAAATATGGTCCATTTAGGCTAAAAAGAGAGAAAAGTGATGATTTAGTTTAAGTTATCTATTGATTAAGTATTAAATGCTATTTGATCCATGATTTTATGATCACTAGTGGAATAAAGGGGACAAATGACAAATGGGGACAAATAATTAAGGAAATAAATAGAACCTAAGGGCCCCAAGTGTATAACCTTTTTCCTTGGGAGCGCTAGCACCGGAAAAAAAAAAGGAAAGTATGTGTCTCCTTTTTATGAATTTAGAGGGATCTCGGCTGTCTCCTTCCCTAAAGGTGGGAAGGAACGCCTCTTATGGGAGATATAGAGATTGAAGAGTCGCCAGCTTATTTTTGGGCAAGAAACAAGTAAACCTCGTTACAGTAAAACATAGTCAAAAGAAAACTGAAAAGGAATGGAATAATCAAAATTTACATCGCCTTGTCTCCTAATTACATTCTAAAGATCCCTTGACATTGATCAAATAAAATAAAATATTGAAATTAAACGAAACTAGATAAAACATGGACCTGATGGCTAAGGTATGGAGCAGGAAGGTGTTAGGCACCCACCCCCCCCCCGATCCGAATAAATCTGCCTCGAATATTCACTTACAAGGCTAATTTTTTCATAAGAAAACTAAAAAGTGAGATGTGAGTCCGGAAAAGATAAATAATAAAAGATCTAGTGTAAAGAAATAAAATAGAAAAGAAAAGACAGAAAAAAAAAATTTTGACTTAGGCCCGAAGGCTTCCTACGTATCCAGTTTAGAAAATGGAATCAGAGTCACGTAGTTCTCCAATTTACCCTCTTTTATCAAAAGTGATAAAAGATGCGAGCTCAACCTGGATCTAAAAAAAAAATGTTAAGGGTTTAAGAGTGTACCTTATTCAGTTGTGGTAGTCGGGCAACACTTCGGCTAGAAAAGTTTGGATCGGAAGCTTCAGTCGAGCAGATCTCCGGCTTGTTCCTCGGTTTGGAAAGTGCTGCTTCGGCTTGTTTTGTGAAAGGAGGCTGTCACTTCGGCTGAGCTTCGGCCTCAAGAGAAGGAAATTTCTTTTAGAGAAAACTCTAAGAATTAAAGTAACAACGTGAGGGTATGAAACTCATGTCTTTCTCCATCCCCTACTGACTGATGGCCTGGGGGCTCTATTTATAGAAAAATATGAAGCTTTAATCCAAGGGTATAACATGAAACCTTAAAATGGATGGCTAGGATCATGTCTTGAGTGATAATCATCTAATTAAATAAATAAAAAATTAAATAAGAATGATTATCCTAACTAAATGAATTAATAAATAATTATGATAATGCACGAACCAATAGAATTGGTGTCTACATGCAAGAGCCCAATGAGATAAAAGAGGAATAGAATTTAATTAGAAAATAAACTCTAAAATAAAAACGTCTAGGTTCAATGTATCTCCATTTAAGGAAATATCAAGCAACCAGATTTATGGAAACTCTAAAAGTTAAAAATCCTAATTAAGCCTAAATAGACTACTATCACTCTAGATTACCAAATTGCCCCCAATTTGGTGTAGAATCTTTATGTTACCACAAGACATGTGAAATAACCGAATTACCCATGATTTGTCACCAAAGGGCTAAAATTACCAAAATACTCCTTTGTGGGTAAAATGATACAGAAATTATGAAAATGGCCCTTAAGTGACTAGGAAGTCCTACTAATGGTAGGATTATGCCAAAATTACCAAAATACCTATAGTGGGAAAAAAAAGTGCCGAAATTACTAAAACGTCCTCCGATGGGCAGAACAGTCCTAATATGAGTGGGACTCTGTCAGAAAGAGTCCTATTGGGATTGAGACTCTATGAGGAGAGTCCTAATGGGAGTGGGACTCTATGAGAAAGAGTTCTACTTGGATTGGGACTCTGACAAGAGGAGTGCTAATGAAACTGGGACTCTAGTAGGAGAGTCCTAGCAGGAATAGGACTTTGTCATGAGGGGTTTTAATTGGAATAAGACTCTATCAAGAAGAGTCCTAATAGAATTGGGATTTTGGTATGAGAGTCCTAGACAAAATAGGTTGTCAAGAGGAATCCTATGGGAATAGGACTCTGTTAGGAAAATCCTAATGGAAATAAGACTCTATCGGGAAGAGTCCTACTTGAAGTAGCTTTCTTGGCATAATTATCGAATTGTTACTATTTAATCAAGGGTCACAAAATAAGGAGTCTATAGAAAGCCCATCGTTGATGAACTTGCAAGCAAGTGAACATCAACATAAGAAAAAGAGACATCCATTTTGACCTTGATTTGTGATTTTTTTGCTTGACGTAGTCAGACTCATTCCTCTATTAGATTCCTACGTATCACCCTCAGGAAAATCAGACCATTCATAGTTCGTGACTAGCAAAAATAAGTATTATCCTTACCAAATTTCTCTAAAGAGACTTGTCTCGATAGGATTATTGTGAGGTTATGCCCTCGAAAATGACTCTTCAAAGTTTTACTTGATAAGAAATGCGATCCTAACAAGTCTTTCATGAGGTTGTGTTCTCATGAGATGGTCTTACGTCCTCGGATGTTCACCTAAAAGGGAACTCCATCCTAATAAGTTGATAAGACGGAATGCAATAGACGGCTTACTCGAAAGGAACTGTTATCCTAACAAGATGATAAAAAATGAAGTAATAGGTGGTTTACCTAAAAGGAACGTTATTCTAACATGATGGTCAAATGCGATGTGATAGACAACTTACCCAAAAGAAACTGCTATCCTAATAGGATGATAAAATGCAATGCGATAGATAGCTTACCTACAAGAAATGCCATCCTAACAAGATGGTGATGCGATAAACCCAAAAGGAATGAAATCCTAACAGGATGGTGATGCGATAGACGGCTTACCTAAAAGGAATGCTATCCTAACCAAATGGTGATGTGATAGACTGGCTTACCCGAAAGGAACACTATCCTAACAGTATGGTGATGCGATAGACAACTTACCCTGAAAGGAACGCTATCCTAACAGGATTCTTCTAAAAAGAATGCTATCCTATTAGAATTTTCATGAGATTATGTCCTTAAGGAACGGATAGTCAAGATGAATGACATCCTTAAATGATTCTGTTGAGATAGATTACGTCCGTAAATGATTTTAACAAATGGATTACATCCTCAAATGATTTTTCAAGATGGATTAGATCCTTAGATTATTTTTTTGTGAAGAATAAAGACTCCATAGGGAATAAAAGAATGTATTTTTATTGGGAAGATGAATTTCCTTGAGAAAATGATAATGGTTCGAACTTCACTAGGGAATGGACGGAGTTGACTTATTGATTTTGAGAAATGAGCAGTTGTGTACAATCTTGAGGGACTGCTAAAGGAAATGCTACACGCACAATCTTTTGAAAGAAATCATGAGTTACTTAAAAATAGTTTCAAATTAGTGGGCCTACGCCATTAAATGACATGTTGACAAAAAGGCTTGATTTTGACAAGAAATAGGCTTGAAATTGGCCAAAATTCTTGAAAATGGGCCAAAGCCCAAAAGTTGGTTAGTCCAGCCCTTGTGTACCTGATCGGCACACAGAAGGAAGGGTTTTCACCCTCTATGTGCCTGATCGGCACTCGGGTGCCCTGGGCAGCATACTTTAAAATGTGTTGCAACTTTTGATTTTCTCATTGTGTTCTTGAGTTCTCCCCTACCCCTCTTATGACCATTTTTTTGCAAAGTTGTGAAGGATGTTAGATTGAAGTGTTTGGCACTTGTTTTGACCTCTCAAAAGATCAAACAACTTGATTTCTAACAACAAATCCAAAATTTTTTAAGAGAAACTGTCAAGTGAATGCCATGGTAACTCGAACCCCATGTTCGATATTGATCGGGATTTAGGGATGTTCGGACCAGTGCACAGCATAATCTTCCAATACAAAGTAGGCCTGGGCTTTCAGAACTACACGAGCTTGTTCCAAGAAGCGGCGCACCATTTGTCACAGCGGTACCGTAATGGCCAAGTATAGATTTTCTTGAGTTTTCTTTCAATTGTTTTGGGATTTTTGAATTAATTCATGATGTATTTGGTTTGTTTTTCACAATTTGAAAGGGTTTTGCATGAAATTTTGGTTGCATGCATGTATGGGCATTTCACCCATGTGCCTTTTGGAATGTGCACACCACGCACTTGTGAAAATGTTCGAATAGGCAGTTTTTGCTTTGCCCTTGTTTTTTGCATTTGATTCACACTTGTTTGGCATGCCCATCGCACTTGAAAGGATTTTCCAACATATTGGTTTTGATTCCTTCCAGTCGGACTTGGGAATCCGAGCTTGGGGCTCGGCATTGCCCCTCCGATACTAAGGACAGGTGAGAGTGGTCGATTTTGGGCTATTCTTAGACTAGATAGTTTATGTTGACCATGACTGGAAGATTCTTTATGTTCTAGAGGAGATATGGTAGGACACCACCAACATTTTCTACCTCCAGTTTGGGAAGGTAACATTGAATCTCCTTTACTTGTCAATGATCATGGCTTTTAGGTCGACGGTGATTGAATTCCATGGGACAGTGAAATGCATAGCTGGGGTCATGAGATTTTTTGACTTCTAGGGTGGCGGCCCACATTGGCCTCTGGTGGTGCAATGCAAGTTACGCATATCTTGGAGAACTTTCAATTCAGGGAATGTCGTAATGCTTTTGAAGAGGATCAGTTGACTAAAGCCTTTATTCTCTTTGTATTTGGTCTGACCCTTTTGGCTAACGCCAGTGACACTATCCACCTTAGGTGCCTCCTTGCTTTGGAGGATGTGGAGAATTTTGGAAGCTTCAATTGAAGAGGTGCCACAATGGTTGTTTTGTACCGGTAGATGTGCGTGCTATCTTGGCCGGTCACCAAGGGACTCGGTGGTTTCAACATTGTTTGAGAGGTATGAATTTTTGAATTCCCTCATTTCCTTTTAAGGAAAATTTCATGTTAACTGAATTTTCTATTTTGGATAGATTTGGGCTAATAAAGTCTTCCAATTGTTGCCCTACCCACTGGTGGAGGCAGAAGAAAACATGTTTCCTTACATAAGGCTGTGGCGAAAGGCGAACAAGCGGACTCGCCATGGGGCGAATGTGGAGCAAAGATTCCGGGAGGCCTTGGACATGCTTTAGGTGAACACAACTAGTTCCTCTTATTTTGAAATCTCTTTATATATATATATGATGTGAGAAACTCATTTTTTTATTTATGACAAATTTGATGGAATCCTTAGAAAGTGGTTTCGGCCTCAATGGAGTAGATTATTGGCATAGCGCACCGGCGTTGGATTTTGGAAGGTCCTTTTGAGAAGGTATATTACTTGGGTAAGAGAGTGATTCGCCAAGTAGATACGGCTACGCAGATTTTCCCAACTATATCGCCTCTGGCCAACATGAGAGACTTGGACTCATTTGACTCTGATCCTGACTCTTTGGAGCTTTATAAGGGGGTGGCCATGCAATGATTCTTCAACTAGTTTCAGCCATATGACAAGCTACTTAGAGGAGTTGATGCCTCCTTAACTGGGGGTCTGCCTCCTCTACCTAGGGCAAGGAGGCCAAGTGCGAGTGACAGGTTATCTTAGAAGGCTGCCACCATAACAGGTGATGTAGGGCTACCGGTAGATTTTCCAGTTTTCAATGTATCGGATGACGACCAATGATGGAAATTTTAGGCTGGAAGAGTTATCTAGGCCAACCTGGGGCTATTGAAGGACTGTCGGCCCCTGACCATTCGACTAGGGTAAGACCTTGCCTAAAAGTTTTAATGGTCTTTTTTACTCTTTAAATTGAAATAAACATTTGTTAAAAATTCATGTGGCCCTAGACCATTTATGAGGAGGCTTATGTCTACATCATGGCCTTGAAGCATAAGGTTGCCCAAGTCACCATGGAGTCAAAGTGGGAAACCACTTACCAAACAGACTCTAACATCGTAAGGACATGATTCCCTTTTTTTCTACTGTTCATGCATTAACTGCCTTTTGACATTGCATTGATTTTGACTTGAAAACTTATGATCTTTCAGGCCAGCTAGTGTCTCTCGTCTTAAGAACATGAATCAAGAACAAGATCATCCCGAATGAGGGATTCCTAACGAGAGATGATGAGGAGAGCCAAAGAATAAAGGCAGGAGTCAATTGAGTAGCTCTTGCACTCAGCTAGCTAGGGCCGAGCATGACATCAAGACAGGTGGTGCAGAGCGAGAGTAAGGACACTGAGGATGAAAAGGCTTCTCCCCGTCAGTCGCGATGACAAGAGGGAGAACGGCAAAGGCTGCCATTAGATGAAACTTCTATTTTTTTATGAACACTTTGTTTAATAAACAATTTGTCCTTTTTTATTTTCTTATTTTTTATTTTGTTTTATTTGAAAAATGAATTAATAATGTTATGCACTTTTATTTATAAATATGCTCAATATCAACGAAAATGAACATGAATTGGTATCCGATATGCTTCAAATTGACAAAATAGTGAGAAAAATAACAAAAATAAGTGAGACTGGGAAAAATGGCCTGAAATTTCTGTGTGCCGATCAGCACATAGAGAATAAGGTTTTTTCCACCTGTGTGTCAATCGGCACTTAGGGTGTGCCGATCGGCAGCGTGCTCTATCTCCTGTAGTTTCACGGCCTATTACGTTTTTTTGCACGTTTTTTGAAATTTAGTCTCCTAAGCCAACTTGGTAACGGATTTGTAAGTATTTCAGCCTCTTGACAGCTCCATTGCTGTATTTTTTGACTCTCTACTCTAATGGCTTCTAGAATGATGGATATGGCTATTTTTTATGAACAAATCTGTACATGGTTGTATTATCTCTCATGCTCAGAAAAGATTAACTTGAAGGCATTAAAACTGAAATTTATTTTCTCTCTTTCCCAAGCTACCATAGACTGGTATCTATTGCGGGCTTGTGCTCGCTTTTGGGATCTTGTTGATCATTGTTTTCGCTTTTATGTGGAAGAAATATGTCTGACCTTTGAAGAGTTTTGTGTTCTTTTTGATGTAACAGTTCAAGGTAAATTGATTGTCCCCTTCTGTACATCATGGTTATTCTTCTTCTTTGTCCTTTTTACAATACTTGGATGTTGAGAAGGCAAAGGAATTAGTTCAAAGTGAATCTTTTTTCCCTACTTCCTATATTGAAAATTTTCATGAATCAAGAGGCTAGTCTCACCAAGTTGTGTGCCTTTGCTCTGTGCATTATCCCGAGGTTCTTGATTCTCCAAGAGCCTTATCAGGGTAATGTCTATTTGCCTAATTAATGTTGTGACTAAACTGAGCAAAGGCAATAATATGATGGCCATTGTTCTTGTAGAGACTTTGAATAGTTTGGACTTGGTTCATGATGGCTCAAATGTTTTTAGAGGTAGCCCTTTGCTGCTGACGATGTGGCTTACATGATAAGTTAAAACTCTTGGCACCTTTAGTTACCATCCCTTATATGTCAAAACACTATTGTTCAAAGGCCTTGTTAGTGACCAAAGATAATAAGAGAATTGCTGCGAGTTCCTTGCTCAACTTTCACCTTATAATATTGATTGGTCCACTATTCACTGGAAAAATAGAGCCTCTCACTTGCACTCTCCTTGTTATTCTTGTGTTATCTTAGTAGGCTTGAGAAAGACCTCCTTCTATTATCCCATCCGGATACTGGGTCAATTTTGGTGTATGCAGGTTACTCCGAGGACTTGGGGTCTTTATTTCATTATAGAAAGATTGACTCTATCTATAGCCACGAAGATATCCAACTATTGGGAATGTGTTCATGTTCCAGACTTGGATAATACAGATTATTTTGACAAAATGCTTATGATGGAAGAATATTTATGGAGGCTCTAGGGCCTAACTAGCAAAAATAAAGAACTTAGGGATTCTATCTTTTTGAAGAGACTGGAATAGACATCAGCATGGACATAACTTCAAAGTTAGAAGTGATCAAAGAAGCTTACATGGACTTTAAAGGAGGAGGAATAGGAAAGTTGGACTAGGGAAGCAGTGAGCCAACCACGAGGTGTGACGCAAATAGAGATAGTAGCCCCTTTAAGCTTGAAAAGGAAACGAAAAATACCTAAAACGTCACTAGAATTCAAATGTAACAATCGTGAGCTGGATTTTAGGCTTTTTTTCTCTACATGTAGACTCAACAAGGAATTACCTAGGTTTCATTGAGAAAGAGACAGGTTGCCGCTTTGAGTTGGAGGGCAGAATAGTAGAGAAGAAAGAGTGAGGAAAAAAAAGGATCCGAGTGTCCTTTAGCAATGAAGATTTAGAATTTTTTTCTCTTTTCTCCCTTTTTTTTTAGAGGAAGTTAGTTCTATGTTAGACTTAGACCAAGTTGATAGGGCTTTTACCTGTTATTGAATAAACGATGATCTTTAACTTTTGGATTTGAAAGAATGAAACTTTTATTACAATTTTCAAGACCGCACTCATAGTAACTTCGTGAGCTACCTACGTACCCTCATATTGCATGTGTAGCAAAAATATATAATGGAAGGTCAGGTCGTCATAGTTTAGTACAATGAGCAGCTAGTTGAAAATATTTCTTGAGCTGGTCAAGGTTGGTAAGTGATGAAAACTCGTCTCCATCCATATCGTTGAGCCATACTACTCCTCCGGTGGCTATAGATTTGATAATGAATGGGCCACTCCATTTGGGCCTAAATTTACCTCTCGAGTCAAATATCGGTGCTCGATTTTTCTTTAAAACCAAATCACCCACTTTCAGGCCTCTCTTTTTCACCTTCTTGTTAAAGGCTCGGGCTACCCTTCTGTGATACCCTTGCATCTAATATAAAGCTTTAAATTACCTTTCATCTAGAAGGCTAACCCATCGTATCTGCTTTGTAACCAATCAATGTCAGTAATTTGATTCTCGAGAAGTGCCTTGAGTGAGGGTATTTCTAACTTGACAGGTAACATTGCCTTTATCCCGGGAGTATAGGGTTTGTCCGGTAGGCATTTTGATAGACATACAATACCCCCATAAAGTAAATGGTAGTTTTTTATGCCAATTTTTTCTGGTTTCTATTATTCTCCTCAAGATATTCTTCAGAGTTTTATTCGCCGCCTCTACCACCCCGTTTGTTTGAGGTCGGTGGGGTGAGGAATGATAATGGGTGACTCTAAACTCTTCTATCAAATCAGTGACTTCCCCTTTGAAGTGCAAACCATTATTTAAAATTAGTTTGTGGAGTATTCAATATCGACAAATGATGTTGGCCCAAATGAATTGAGCCATTTTCCTTGCATTGAGAACAGCATAGGAAGCAGCCTCTCCCCACTTGGTGAAGTAATCAATGGCTACCAAAATAAACTCATGGTTGTTGGAGGCTTTCGGTGTGATTTTTTCAATAATATCTATCCCCCAAGTTACAAAGGGCTAAGAGGATGTCAAGTTGTACAACTCCCTAGGAGGAAGATGTTGAAGATTGGCGTGTATTTGACATTTGTGACACTTCCTGACGAAGGCAATACAATCTTTATCCATGGTATTCCAGTAGTAACCTTGTCGAACTATCTTTTTGGCTAGCATGTGTCCATTCATGTGAGGTCCACAGACTCCTTCGTGGATTTCTGTCATGACATGTCCAGCTTCATGTTAATCACAATAGATGTATTCCATTGAAAGATCTTTTGTAAAGTTTTCCCCTACAAATGATGAATTGGGTAGCCCATCGTCTCAAGGTTGCTTTGTCCTCCTTGGTATAACCTTCAGGCTATTCTGAGTATCTAATGAAAGACCAAAGCTCGTTGTACCAAGGTAGAGATGTTGAGCCCTCTGTGACTTTATTGATGTTAAAGCAATATATCAGAATTTCCCAAGTCTGTACCAAGAGCAGTTTAATTATGGTTTCTCTTGGGATGTCCACCATTGAGGCAATGGTAGCTAGGGCATCCGTGAAACTATTTTTAACGCTTGGTACATAATAGAATTATACATCTTTGAACTTGGTTATAACTGTCTTAAGGTACTAGTGGTAGGGTAGGAGCTTCTCCTCTTTGATTTTCCACCTCTTTGGACTTGGCTAATAACGAGGGCTGAATCCCCGTATACATCTAAGAATTTGACTTTCAATTCTAAAGCCTCTTGTAGACCCACTATACAGGCTTCATATTCTGTGGTATTATTGGTAGAGAAGTACTACAACTTCATGCCTAAAGGTGTATGTGACCCATCTAGGGCTACTAGAAGCGTGTCAATGCCATATCCCTTCTTGTTGGTGGTGCCATCAAAGAAAAGACACCACCTATCCTCATGAATCTACATGATTTCTTCATCTAGGAATTCAACTTCCTTAGTAATCTCACCCTCAACTGGGCAATCATCCTGGTAGTCAGCCATAGCATTTCCTTTGATGGATTTCTGAGTTATATGCACTATGTCAAATTCGAAAAAAAATAGTAGCCACCGAGCAATGCAAGTTGATAGGGCTGGTTTTTCAAGAGATATTTCACAAGGTCCATGCGAAAAACCAAATCGATTGTATAACCCATACAAGAGTAGTTCACGTCTTTTTGAGAGCATTATAGTTTTGCTCATAGGAGATCAACTTCCGGCTCACATAGTAAACGCCCTTTCTCTTTTTTTTCCTATGTTTGATTTTAGGCTAATATGGCTCTAGCGGCTGTATCAGTTACCGTGAGGTATAGTAACAAAGGAAAGTCGGATTGTGAGGGAACTAGGACTAGTGGGTTGGTCAGATATTCTTTGATCTTTTCAAAAGCCTCTTAGGATGAGAGGTTCCATTTTTTGGGAGAATCTTTCTTTAAAAGTTTGAAAATGGGCTCACAGATAGTAGTCATTTGTGATATAAATCTACTGATGTATTGAAGTCTCCCTAGGAAGCCCTTAACTTGCTTTTCTGTTTTAGGCAGAGGCATCTCTATAATAGCTTTGATTTTTACGGGATCCACCTCTATCGCTCTTCGACTTATCATGAAGCTTAGGAGTTTTCCTAATGTGACCCTGAACACACATTTTTAAGGGTTTAGTCTCATTTTGTATTTCCTAATTCTTTCGAAGAACCTTCTTAGGCAGTCGGAATGACCTTCTCTACCTTTGGATTTTATGATCATGTCATTGACATAGACTTCAACCTCGTTATGAATAAGGTCATCTAGAATGGTAGTGGCTACCTTTTGATATGTAGCCCCTTTATTTTTCAGGCCAAAATGCATGACTGTATAGTAGTATGTGCCCTACTATGTTGTCAAGGGAGTTTTTTCCATGTGATCGGGGTATATCTTGATTTAATTATACCCCGCGAAGCCATCTACAAAGGATATCATGACATGTTGAGTTGTGTTGTCTACCAAAAGGTTTATATTTGGCAATAGAAAGTCATCTTTTGGACAGGCTTTGTTAGGGGTCTCTATAGTCAACGCACATGCGGACTCGCCCATCTTTCTTGGGGATAGGGACGATATTGGCTAACCATTACGGGTATTCGACCACGGCCAAGAACCTTACAGCTAATTGTTTCTCGACTTCCTCTTTGATTTTGATGGACCACTATTGCCCAAGTTTTCTCAATTTCTGTTTGATTGGTTTGGCATTAAGATAAGTCAGGATTTTGTGTTGAATTATGTCTATGTCCAACCCAAGCATGTCCTTGTAAGAACATGCGAAGACATCTTGGAATTCTCTTAACAGTTCAGACAAGATCTCTTGTTCACCTTGGCTAAGGGTTGCATCGATCTTAACCTCTCTAGTCTCACCTTCTAACCCTAAGTTAATGGTCACCATTTGTTCTATGACAGGTTGAGCCCTATCTTGAGATTTGGTGACTATTTTGGCCAAGTCTATTAGAAATTTTCTATCCTCGATGTCAAGATTATTCTATTCTTCAAATTTATCATCATGCTCATTATTTGCAATTAAAGGATACTTAGAAGAAGAATTTATTTCATCAAAAGAAGGAAAAATAAAGTTAGCGAGTTCATCAAGATTAATGAAATCTAAAGAAAGAGAGTCCTCGTACTCCAAGTCAAAAGCATTGTCAGAATCTGTATCAGTCAAGTCTGAGTAACTGAATTCCTATTCAAGTTGTTCATCTGAAGCTAGCACCCCTTTGATTAGGAGCCAATTATTGATTGGAGCTTTGATGGGTGTAATGTCTTTAACTGGATCTTCTCCCTATGTTTCTTGTGGAGATCACAGTTAACTATATCATTAGTGAGCTTTATCTTGGTGAAATAATTTTTCAGTCCTTCGAGCTTTTCGATCTAGTCCTCCTGTTGAGGATCATGTTGTTCAACTGGTACCACCACCTCCTCATCGAAACCACAGGTGCAGTCACTGAATATTTTCCAATTAGGAACTCTAGTCATGGCCTTAGCATTGTACCATGGCTCAAGGAACCCATAGTACGGATGATTCTTTATTTGCTTGATAAAGCTCCCATTCAAGGTAGGGAAGTAAGGCTTTATTTCTATGAGCTTGAGGGGCAGTGTAACACCCCAACCCAAAAATACCCAAGCGAACTGGCTCACATTACGAGATTAAAAGTATAGTTTCATTTAAACTACAAAAATTGAGTGCCCCAGGGACTACCCCTACGAGGAACCTAACTGTACAGGAATTCGTGTATATATAAATACGTGTATATGTACATATGTATATATATACAAAAATATGTAAATAAGTACATGTATATATATATACATATAAATATACGTATATATATACATCTACGGTATACATATATGTATATGTATATATATATATATAGTGTAATATGTAAGTATATATATATATATATATATATATACACACACATAAAAAAAGTATATATATATAGTTGTTGTGTGTGCAGAACTAGAGGTGAGTGTATGAGTTGTGTCGGCAACACCTAGTAAAGGTGATAAGTGTGTGATGTGTTGTACCTATATATATAATATTTTATATAAAATATCAAAGTTGAGCATTAAATGGAAATCAGAAACAAGAAAATATCAGGGAAAGAAAGTCAAAAAAAGAGGAAAGCAGAGAGATGAGAGGGGAGGAGAGAGAGCGAGAGAGAGAGAGAGGCGGCCAAAATTGGTCTATGTATACATATGCACTAAATGTGCATTTAGAAGAAGGAAACAAGAAGTTGAGGATATTTGGAGATTCAGAAGTGGGAAAAACAGAGGAAGAAGAAAGGAGAAACAGCAAAGAAAAGGTAAGAGAAATTTACTGTAATTTTCAAGTTTTTAATTTTTGGGTTTTTTTGTAAACTTGTATAAAGCTTATAAATAATTGTATAGTTAAATTCTATGAAGAAAATGGAACACATAGGAAGAAACCGCATGTAAAATGGTGAAGAAATGAAAAGATATGAGGGTTTATCTAAAAGTTGATTTTTGGAAAAATTGGAATTTGAATGTGTTTTAAAGGTTTAAATTGTCATCTAAGTGTCTTTAAATGTGTTTTAGGGTGTTTAGAACCGAAAACAACCTTTAAAACGATGAAAAAATGAAGAAAAAAATTAGAAATTTTGCAGTCCGATCATCGTCGCCGTAGAAGGTGACTGAAACTGCACAATAATAGTCGCTGGAAAGTCAGGGAAGAAGAATGGGTGTCGGGTCCTGGTTCGGGTCAGATCCTAGGTAGGGTCGGGGCCTACCTAGGCGCAGTAATGGGTAATCCTAAAGCGGCATCGTTTGGGCCTTGAGTTGTTTCAAAATATGAACACCGTCGTGCCACTGAGGCACATTGCATACCTCAATCGAATGCTTTAAACGCTTCGTGTTACATGTTTTGAAAAACCTTATACTTTATATACGTGAAATATCTGTTTTACTCGAATGCTTTAAAATGCTTCGTGTTACGTGTTTTGAAGTTTCCTATGTCCTATATTTGAAGAAATATGTGCTTAGCTTGAATGCCTTGAATGTTTCACGTTATATGCTTTAAGAATTCATATATTCTGTATTTGACATATATGAGCAGTTGGTAGTGAATGTTTTTATTGCTCTCTTATAACTAAACCAATACCATTTGAAAATCCATGACAAATACTAGAATTACTCACTAGCTTAGTAAAGCTCATACGGATTTATCCACCATATATACAGGTATCTGAAGGCACCCATGACTCCTTCTGGTGATAAAGATGGTTGGGAGCCTTGCCCATTCCGAGAAAGGGTGTAGGAAGCTTCACACATGACTAGCACATTTTGGAAGATACTAGGACCCATAAATGGCCCACTTTTGTTATAGTAATTTTGAATAGTATTGTACTTAAGTCCCAAGGGGCAAATGTTATGTAATATGTATAAACTTTAAAAGTTTTAGTATGCTTTAAATGTATGACATATGTATCGTTTTGAAGAGCGGCAGTACCGGACAGATGTGGGAAAAATTTAAAAGAAGAAAAGAAAAAATTTTTCACTGCTTCCGCAAACACTGGCCGCACCACTGTCCGACACTGTTGCTTACTATAGCCCACCCGACGGCCCCCTGGGCCGAAGGGTGGCGGTCACGATTCAAAATCCGCGCAGGATGGGTTTCGAGTCATGACAGGCAGCCCTTGTTCTCTAATAATTTTCTTGGCTCATACAGCCAAAGACTTTTCACGGAACTCTTCTTCGGTGGGTGAATATCCGAGCCCAAATGTGCATTCCCTTTTTGGTTGGTAGGGTGGTGTAGGTAAACCTTGCAAATTGAATCCAAGGCCTTTACCCGGCACATATCCCATGTGGACCATCATATTTATCACGGCTTGTTTGTATAAGCCTCTATCAAGTACTTGTTCTATCTCAAGACTCCCTATACGGTAGAAGCTTGACAAAGGTAAATTTGGCATTGTGTTGGATCCCTATTACGGGGAGAGCATCGCCAGCAAGATCAACAGTCCCCATGTCTAATGACTACCCCTGTTTGATAGGCGAATTTAAGCTTCTAATATAGAGAGGATGATGTGGCTTTCATTTCATATAACCATAGCCTTTTAAGTAAAAAATTGAAGGATGTCGGGATGTCTAGTACTTGAAAAATATGTAGTGTTTTCAACTAGGCCGAGATTCAAGGTAAGTGTCATAACCCCTACAACTTCCCTTCGAGTATTGTCATATGCCTTCACTGCTTGGGCTGATAGAGTGAGATCAGCTACTTCTAAGCCAAAGCACTTTGCAGTCTTAAGAAGAAAAACGTTGAGAGCAGAGTCGTTGTCAATGAGCATTATAGGTATCCTCTTTCTAAGGGCATCTACAGTAATATGTAGAGCCTTAGTGTGGTCGATCCCTTCTTTTAGTAAGTCATGATCAATGAAAGTGACGGTATTGTTGGATTGAAACCCCCCTAATGATTTAAGTGAGTTTTTTGGGGGTAATGGTGGTAGGAACTTGTGCTTCATTGAACTATTTGATGAGCTCATCTTCGATAAGAACTTGAGGTGGGACTCCTATTCATTCTTTGGGCTTCAAAAACTCCCTGAGTGGGTCATCTTCTTATAAACGAGTGGGCTTGAATAGTCTCCCCCATCGTGTGATATGTACTACATTGGTTGAACCAGAATGACTCTTCTTACCCTTGAGTTCATCCCAAGTGATCATACTACACCTGGAGGCATTTGTGAAATCATAAATGAGGCTACTTAGGATTTGAGTCTTCAAGACTAAACATGTTGATATTAAGTTGTGCACTATGGGCTGGCAATGGGTTGGTGGTGACATTGGGCTTTGCTAGTGAAACCCTATATTATTCCTCTATCAATTAGGTCTTGAATAATGTGATTCAGAGCTCAACACTGATTTGTGTTATAGTCTGTCACCTTGATGATAGGCACGATACTGGTTTGGATCAAACCCCTTAAGTCGAGGGTTCAGAGCTGGTCTTGGTTCTAAAGGTTGAAGAAGCACTTTCTTTTGGAGGTAATTTTATATCTCGCCCATTGGTGCTGGTAAATCTAAGAATTGCCTTTAAGGGCGTTTCTGTGGGATACCTTGTGATGTTGGCCATGAAAATGACCTTGATGTGTTAACGGACAGTGATCATGTGGATAGGGCCACTTGGTTTTAAGGTTAGAAAGATATTGCGAGGCTTTGGGTCACTTATGTATGAGAGAGCCATCATTAACCGCATCTTCTACCTATGTTTCGGCCCCCTACTAGTGCTTTGAACGTCCTAAAGCATTAGGTGAAGAAAGTTTCACTGTCGACCAGAAGCAAATTCTTTTTTACCATCTGAACCTGCTCGGCTTCATTTGGCCGATTGATCATTTCAGTTGCTTTAGTCCGCCACCTAGTGATGAACGTGGTCAGACTTTCTTTCGATTCTTACTTAGTGGTCTCCAACTCTTGAAGAGTGATATCAAGTTAATTGTTATACTTGTACTGCTTGACGAAGGCATTGCATAATTCCTCCCAATCTTTGAAAAGTGCATATTCTAAGCTTAGGTGTCATTACAGAGTGGCTCTGGTTAGGGTTTGGTGAAACATCTGGACCAAGACATTGGTATTGGCCCCTAGCAGTTGCATGGCCCTTACATATAGATTACAATGAGTTCTTGGACATCTAGTTCCATTAAATTTTTCAAGGTTCAACATTTTGAATTTTAAGGGAAGTTGAATGTCTGGATAGAAAGATAGCTTGTGAATATCAACCATATCATCACCTTAGTAAAATTTGTAAAAAAGAGTTTCCATTTTTTGCAACATGTGAGCAAGGCCCTTTTCTTGTTGCTTCGGGATCTTTATGGGTCCGTACTGGTCACCCCAATCATAAGGATCATGGGTAGGCAAATCTTGGTTTTGCTGATGTTGTTATTGTTGTCCATCTCGAGGCGAGACTGGTGGCACTTGGCAAGGATTGTCATTACCTGCCAGGACAAGATGTGGTGGTGGTAACCTTTGTTGTACCAGATCTTGAACAGTAAGGGAGAGTCTCTGGTTCTCCTCTCTGTAATCGGCCATGTCTTTTTTTATGTCGGCCAGAATCTGAAGTATCAATTCAGGGTCCATTGCAACTGGAGCTGTGCTTTTTTTATTTGTTGAAAGGTTAGAGGTTTAGGATTAATCGGCCTCCATTAGTCCGTTTCCAAGCCAGTTGTGGGTACCTAATTTCAAAAAACTGCTTCGAAGATAATGTCTATTTATTAATAAGTACATAATGTAATAGACATGTAGTACAGCTATAAATCATTATGAATTATTGCAATTCCGAAGAATAAAACCTATCATAGGATTAAGCTTACACAGTCTAAGAATAGGTTAAGATCACAAGTTAAATTAACTACATATGAAATTTATGGAATTTTCATAAATTTTTTTAAGATCATCAAGGGAAAAAGGGAAGGTGCACCAATAGCGCCGACCCTGAAGTTTGAGGTGAGTAATCCTGTTTTTGAAGTAGAGATTTAAATCCATGAATTTGAAGAAGTTTTAAGTTCAAAATATCTTAAGCATTTGAATATCAAATTCAGTATTACATGATTCCTGTTTTAAAATATCTCTATTCTTTCAAAACTATTGTGACATGCTCAGTGAATGGTTTCTACTACTAGTTTTCCTTAAAAGTATATTTTAGCACGTCTAAGTTTTAAATGCCAAATCCCTTTAAATATTCTGAATCTGCATATTCCAAGTATTTGAAGACTCTATCGAAGAAGTTATGTGTTACATGTTTTAAAATGCAACTATAAGGAGGTCATGTTTTAATGTTTTAAATAGTATCTATTTGCAAATGTTTATATGCCTCCTATTGCTACTGGTAATGAAAGATAAATTGTGCATAAGCACTACATGCGACATTGAGTTTCTTCGGAATTCAACTATGACACGAAAAATGCCAAGTAGCAGGATCTAATCCCCCAGGCATGAGATTTCTCCATTGAAGTAAAACTGGAGTCCGATTCGAAACGGATTCTACTAATGAAAGTGATAAGATGTTGTGTTCAAAAATGGAAGCAAGTTTTACCCTCATTTTTCTACACATGTTTACATGTTTTGAAGTCACTTTTGATATTTGAAAAAGTACATGTTTAGCTTAAATCCTTTAATTATTTCAAGGCTATTTGTTATTAAAAAATGCATATATTTTATATTGAAGTCTACGAGCAATTGGTAGTGATTGTTTTATAAAATCTCTTATACTAACCACTGCCAATTGAAAACCTATGACAAATTCTAGAATTACTCACAAGCTTAGATCAGTTTACCCGAATTTTTATCCAACCCCCTTTCAGGTGACTGACAGCAGTCCTAAATTGATGATGATGATGATGATGATGATTAGAGCTTTGCTTATTTTGAGGAAGGGCATAAGCAGCTACTTACAGGACTAGCAATTTTTTGGGAAGCACTATGGAACTTTAGTAGTCCCTTTTGTATTAGAATATAGTAAAACTGTTATGTATTAAGCCCCATGGAGCAACTGAACATGTATTAATTATAAAGTCTTTAAGTTTTTATTATGCTCTGAATGTATAATCATGTATACCATTTTGAAGAGCGGCAGTACCGAGCGGATGTGCGTAAAAATTTAAAAGAAGAAAAAGAAAAAGTTTTTCACACTTCCGCAAACATAGGCCGCACCGCCGTCCAATACCATCATTTATGTGAGCCTTACCCGACAGCCCCCGGGCCGACGGGTGGCAGTCGCGATATGAGATCTACAAAGGGTGGGTTTCAGGTTGTGACAATTTCTCTCTTTCTCTCTCCGCCTCTCTCTCTCCCCCTCTCTCTCTCTATCTCTATCTCTATCTCTATACACAACTGGGCTATACAGAATACATGGGAGATATTTTGCATGTGGGTATATATATTGAGATGGTTATACAAGGGTCTTGTTGCTTACTTAGGGACTAATTGAAATTTGACACCAAGTGTTGACCAAACCTACACTTGACCCCTCGTTAATCCCATGCATCATCTATACTACATAAATACATATTAAGTCACTAATAGTACAAGAATGGGTTTGTTGCCCAATGGTAACCTTTTGGCACTTTGTCCTTTAGGTCTTAAGTTCAAGACTTTATGAACCCCTTTTGAAAATAATCCTTTTTCTTTTTCTTTTTATATATACTTAACAATGTGTTTTAGATATTTAGTAATTACTTTAAGCCTTGTATTAGTCTTCCAAAATATCTTTATCATTTTGCCTTCATTCTTGATTAAAGTGCCTTATTTATGTTGTACTAGTCCTTACTTTAGTTCATTGATGCACTAATTTTTTCATAATTATTCATGTGTTAATTTAATCAATTAACATTACTTAGCTTGCCATCCAATAATGCTCTTGTCATTAACTTTAATGGCTAAGGCAGACATGTGCCTTGTCTCTAAATCATAGTCTAATTACCTCAATTAAGTTGTTCGTTGTCCTTTTTGGACTAATATCCAATGATAGTCATCGTTTGTCTTAATTATCCAATAAATTTGGGTAGGATGTTATAAGATAGCCTATCTTTGAAATTTAATCGAACGTTATTAATAAAATATAAAGTTAATTAAATAATGCGTATAATTTCTTAAAAGTATTATATATATATATATATAATTATGTCGCATACATTTTTTCATGGCCTACTGCGGCCAGTTGGGTTGGTTTTTGTTTTATAAGCGGTTAATCTGGGCTTCGAACCTCACTACTCTCACTATTGAACTTTTTTTAAAATTGAACACCAAAACAACATTGTTCCCTATATCAATTACTGTCCATGGACTGTGTCTGACCTAATACTTGATCCGAACCCAGAACCCAAACTGGTTTTTGTTCTTCTTCCTCCTTAAGTGTCTTACAAAGTTTCCTGTAAAACCCTAGGAATTTTTATACATAGTTTTTTTTACCTAAAATTAATGTAAACATATAATAATGCATGTAAAAGGTTGAGTTAAGTATCAAAACGCATTAAAATTGGTCAAAATTGAGGATCTCAATCTCTACCCCTACAACCTTCAACTTATGATATCGTTGTCACTTCTTCATGGTTTGACCTCATTTTTGTTCCTATGGCTTCATTTTTGCATGGTCTATTTGCCCTTCATAATCAAAACTATGATTATGGTTAATTCAAAGACACAGTTCTGCAATTACTCTCTCTGTACAATTTTTTTTGGTTTCATCCCTTTCCATGCATGAATAATACATATTTTTACAATTTAAGAAGGATAAAGTTAGAATCTCACCTGAATCCAAGCTATAGACCCTCCAATTGTGTGTTTTTGTACACAAATGTATATACATATATACTACATTAGTGTGTATATATATATATAAACTTTTCTATATATATATATATATATATATATGTGTGTGTGTGTGTGTGTATCTATGTATAACTTTGTTTCTCTCTTCTTTCTCCATCTTTTCAATATAGCTCTCCCTTTCTCTTTACATATATGTATATATCCTTCTCTATGTATTGTGCCGACATAACTAAACCCACAAATGGGTTTATATAAACATCTTATGGGTCTAGTAAAGAGAGTAAGTATCACAACCCGAAACCCACCCTATGCGGATTAGGGGTCGGTGACTGACACTGTCACTCAAGCAAGCCATACAGAATCAAATGAATTGCACGAGATAGTAAAAAAATTTCTTTTATTTTATCAAGTGTGGAAGCTACACTTATGTAACTCATATGATAATCGATCAACACCAATCATTTATAAAGGGGTTCTCAAGGTAAAGTCATTATGATCACCATCATTAACATAATTCATCAACATTTATATGCACATCCATGTATATGTCCAATAAAAGGTACATAGTACTAATTCCCAAAAGTCTAAGTTGTTGTTGTGCCCAAAAATTGATCATATGTTACCAAAAAGACCCCACATCACATTCAATCATGATCCTTGTGCAAAAGGTCTATCGCATTCATGCTCTTAGCTTTTCTGTGTAAACTTTACCACTTTCTTGTTAATTCAATTACGTGAAATATGTTTGGATAAATCCATGTAAGCTTTACTAAGCTCATGAGTAATTCCTGCATCCTATCACACGTTTTGCAAAGGCAGGATTTTGCAAAAAATACCATGGGCACCAAGTTTCCTCAAACAAATAACACATGCTCAAGAATATCTTATAGCACGTTTTCAAAACGAATCATGCATAAAACATACCAAAATTTTAAGCGGATATATTACATGCATTTCTAAAACAAAATATTTTCAATAGCACAATTCGAATATTAAAACACAAAGCAGATGATGAAGAGTTATTCACAAAACGCATAATAGCACATTCATTTCTTAAAACATGGTTCAGATAATTAATGCAGAGCGAAATAACATAACATCGAATAATGAATGCACATAAGAGGATATTCTTGAAATCTTATTACGAATAATGGATCACACGAGACGAATGACGGACATATAATACACATATTGAAAAAAATCATTTATTGAGTCGGAGCACTACGTGGGTAAGTCTCATCAAGAGTCGGAGCGCTACGTAGGTAAGTCTTAATCATTAATTCCATAACAAGTCTCGTGTAGACACAAGAATTGAGTCAGAGCACCATGTGGGTAAGTCTCATCATTAGAGTTGGAGTGCCATATGGGTAGGCTTCGGATAGACACAAAAATCGAATTACACATTGAATCAGATGGCCATATGGGTAGGTCGTATTACAAGAGTCAGAGTGCCACATAGGTAGGTCTTACACAGTCACATGATCGGATCAAAACAAGTATGATTCGGGTTACATAGACAAAATTTGTTTACACAGATCATTTTTCTTATTGAAGGGGTGCTATGGTTTACAGACATTTTTGCTAAAGAACTTAGTTAGGATTCAAAGCACATAACATATTTCAAATCAGTACATAAGAATATTATTTCAAGATATAATCATGAAAATCGTAGCCCTCAGATATTTCATAAAGTGCATAATAGACATTTTAAGTTGACATAGAAATTCACTGATTCAGAGTACAAAATTTCTCACAAAAATAGATTAGGTATTTGAACAGATATAGAAATTCATAAGATAGACATTTGGAAGCAGGAAGTGAAATACACTGATTCAAGATACCGGAGTACTCACAAAATAGATTAAGCATTTTTTAAACAGGAGATAAAACACTACTGATTCGGGATACTGGAGTACTCACCTCAAATTCTCAGTCTATTTCCTTAATCTCCTTTCCCTTGTCCTTAGTTCCTAGATCTATAAGTCAAATACACATAACTTCGTATTAGAATATAACTGAAACATTACTATCGGTCACTTATTATTTTTGTAACTAAATTTTTCCTAACAAATTCTATTTGTGGGTCTAGCAATCATAAAATTTTAAGTTAGGTCCTGCCCCTTTTTCTGAATTCATTTTATAGCTAAATTAATGCTTGGGACACAATGGGTATTACTTCATTTTTTTTGTTCCATATTTTTCAGAATTTATTTTGGCAAAACGGACCTCATCATTGAGTCTGAAACGTATAAAATAGTCAAGATAAACTATTTTTTGTATTTAATTAGCTTCAGGCGTCGCTAAGGGTAAAATGGTAATTATAACATTTTAAGCGTTCTAATTTTTGGGATTCCATCTCGTAAAATGGACCTTGCCATTGGGTCCAGAATGTCAAAAAAAGTCAGAATACACTATCCTTTTATTTTATTTGGGCAACGAAACATTTTATCATAATTTAATTATTTTATTTAATAATATATTTATATATTATCTATTTTATTACACAAGTGTCACGGTGGCACACACGTGGCCCTTAAGTCTACATGTGTATAGAGGTTGGGTGTTTGAACCTGGGCAGCTACGCCTCCTTTTTTTTTTTTTTTTGATTTATCAAATAGTGGATAAGGGTTAAACTAGGAATAGGTTATCCCAATTCCTGATTGGGTTATCAAATCAGGAGCTCTATCCGTGTTGCCAAACTGACCAAATTCATTTAAAATGAAAATCTAATGCCCCAAACGACGTAGTTCTACTTAACCATTTTTGTGCCTAGGCAGGGTTCCGACCCGAACCCTAAATCGACCCGTTTATTATTCATCTTCTTCTCCATCGTCCCCGTCATTATTGCCCTAATTCTGTAAATTTTAAAGTTTTATTTCGTGAGGTTTTGAGGCTGTTTCTTCTCTACTTCCGATTTTAACCATCTTCTAATCTCCCAACTTAGGTTTTCTCATTGATTTGGGAGATCAAGGTAAGCTAAATAGCTTTGTTGAAACTTCAGGGTAGTTCTAGATAATGGCCTCATTCATGGTCATTTCTCCATGAAATTCCACAATCCTTGGCCTAATTTGATTCTCCTCTCAGGGGTTTTAAAACCACGTTCTAAGAGTCAAGCTTAGTGCTCAATTTCAAGAAGTTGAATTTTTGGTCTGTGACTATAACTCGGTGTATCTCCTCCATTGCTAGCCTAGTTTTTATGATCTTTGATGTTTTGAGATCCTTGGAGCATCTGGTTTAGGTCCCAACCCAACAAACCTGGATTAGTTCCAGTTGGTTCAGACCCAAAGCTTGAAGCTGTCATTAATGGCAGATTCTCACAAATCTTACTATTCTAGGTCCTATTAGCTCTCATTTTCACTCCCAAGCTATGGTATATCACTAACAAAGGCCATGCATGCATTCCAAATCCATTAAACAGTAAGTCATAATAACTTTTTCTAGAGAGAGAAAGTTAGGATTTTATGTATTTTTACCTTCAAACTGTGGGTCTTCTCTCTCTTAAGCTTAATTATGAGTGTCTTGGGGTTGCTTCAGGTTGCATGCAAGCTCCCCTTCTCCCTTTCCTTCTTATTCTTGTCGTCCTTCTTCTTTCTCTCTCTCTCTCTCTCTTTCTCTAGCTGCAGGTCTGGCTTGAATTGACATTCACCAATTCTCACGCAAGGTCTAAGTTTTGGTCATATAGCCTCAAGCTTGTGTACAAATGATGAAGGGTTTGCATGAGCCCCCATTGGTTATGAGAATGGTGCAATAGGGTGTTGAAACCTCATTACTTTAGACTTTTCCCAAACAATTTCTATCTTATATCATTTTATTTTGGGCTATCATAGCACATGTGTGCTAATAGCCTAGTGGTCTTTGACTTGGCATAAGTCTCTTGGTGGACTAGGTTTTGGGTTCAATTCCTTGGGCCAACACTTTTTGGCCTACATTTCTTCTTTTCTTTTTTATTTGCCTTTAGTTAGGCTTTGTGCTTTAATTTCATTTTTACTATTGTACTTGTATTATTTATTTTCTTCATGTGTCGATTTTACTAGTCGTAATCTTATTATTTTTGTAGCCTTTATTTTCTTGATCTAATTTTTCTTAATCATTATTTTGCTTCTTAAAGTTTCTAATATTTAATTAGTGACTAAGTCATCGATAATTGGATCGGGGTGTTACAGTAAGTGTGGTCTCCAAGTTGATGACCTTATCTCTCATGCATCAGTCTACATTGACCCCCCACATTGGCCTCTCATTGGTTTAGGCTACCCATATGCATAGAAATAATATATTCTTTCCTTATTATCGATAATATGATATGATGTATATATTCATGTATAACAGTTGTTCTTTTACTAGCTCCAACGATTGGCTCTTCACTGTTTTAGTAGGTATTAAAGGGTGAGGTTACTATTAGTTAGGATAGCGTCAAGTGAAAAAGTAAAATATTTGTGTGTGTATATATTTATATATATATATATATATATATATGCATATCTATATATTTATATCAATTATTTGTACATATATTCATACAATGACCCATTTTTGTTAAGGGTAATTTTGTTGTATATGTGTTTGGACCATTACATCATTTTTTTTATAAAAAATGGACACCCTAACATTTTTCGATGTGTGGAATGCAATGGTGCTATTTGTTTTTCCTAAATTATTTTTATATAATTTTATTTTTATCTACTGAATTTGTTTGTGGTCTATAAGTCCTCGCATTGGAATTTCATAAAATTTATCCAGGAACTCCTTTCAATGCACATATTCAAAGTACATTATTTATTATTATTCATAGACTTATAAAAATTGGCTAATTAATCTTATCTTAGATTGACTTATAGTCTATTCAGACTGAATAAGATACTAGAAAGATTATTTTTATTCTTCTTGTTATTCACTTAATATTTTATTATCAATATATGTCTAATTTGGGTGCCGGTATATATCAAGTATGTGTATTAACAATTATTATATTTTTCTAAAAATATAGGGTGGTCTAATATAATGCAACCCTAAGTAGCCTTATTTCATCACCACATTAAAAACCCTTGGAAAATTACTTTATTTTGATATCTATGGTATTATTATTATTATTCCAGAAATGTGAAAACTCATGATAGGGCGATTGAGTTAGTCATTGAGTTTTGTGTAGTTCACCCAAATATTATTAGACATTTTTCAAGTAACAGAACCCATGATTAGGAAATAAGGAAAGGTGGATGTCTCTTTTAGGAAAAATGTGTATGAGAATTTTTAACATTTTATAAGCCTGATAGGCTATGAAGATAAATAATAATCACTTGTGTCTTGCTAAAATGGCATGCAATCATAGTTTAAACTATGACTGATTTGTAAATGGTTGGATGATTTATAACGCTCTAATCGGATGGAATTTCAAAGTATTTGATTATGAATTGAATGATATAAAGAGTAACTTTTGTAGATAATGATTGTCACGCCCCGAATTCCCAACCGAACCTGGGGAAGCGACTAAAGCAAAGGAAAGAAATAAATAAATATACGAATAAATAAATAAATAAATAAATAACTAATTTAACTAATCTATATACAAGCCTATTCCACTAACATAACTATGCATCCGTATATCTCTGTCAATACACATCCATTCCCGTTTTATAAAAATTTCGGCAGAACTTCCTTTGTTTTTCAAGCCTTTTTCCCCCTGATAAACACAATACATCATATATATACAAACAGTCACAATCCATCCTCATTCGATGGCCACAATCTCATCAAAGTTAAATATACATTGCCTAATTATACAACCGAAAATATACAACCATCATACAACATATATGTCATTGGGCTTAAGCCCGTACATCACAAAACACGCCTCTCAGGCCAAATATCCATCTACAGTCAAGTCCCCTCCACTCGGCTAGACTTCCTTAAGCCTCAGGTGTCGGGAATGTCATCTGAAATATGGTTCCCACGAATGGGTCAGCGCCAACATGCTGGTATGGTACAATACTAATGCAAGGAACAAAATTAAGACGTGGCATGTGCAAGTGTACATGTATATCTACATGCCTCCCTAATCATACATACAATATAATGGCAATGTACAAACTACATCTGTATAAAACCCTACATCACGTTCACAAATTCATCAACACAATGCACAGGTAATATGTGTGACACACCCATGCATAACTCTATGCCACACCCATGTCTCATTTACGGGTACTCCCCGATGGCTCGAAGTACCAATGCAATGGCCAATTTTGGGTTTTTCACCACAGGATCTACACCCTCATAATGCAAAGCACCACGTGCTCAACTCACACCATATGCCCAAGGAATTCACCATATGCCAATATGCTCATGCAATCTCAATGCAACAAGGTTTCATTAATATAGCATGCTCGAGACAATAATATGTATATCACCAACCAGTTCCACATGCAAGCATATCTCATATAATCAACTTAAACACATGTCATGATTCACGTTCATCATTTCACTTAAATCTACAAATACATAAACAATCAACTTTAAATAATGCATCACATTTAAGATCGAATCCCAAGACTTCATCCACAATTCTACGTGTCATGCTCGATCAATCTCAACGCAAATCCACATATCACAATATCAACAATCCTTCTAAAACATAAATCACATATGATGAGAACTCAAGAAGTAAATCACAATTCCCAAATAATCTTAAAGAACACGTAAGCATATAAACAAAGTGTCTCAAAACATCTCAAAGCAATAACTCCTATGTGATCTTCTATCAGCAGATAAGCACAAGAATCATGCAACCAATATGCACATCAATCCTAATTTAATTCTATTCTTTACTTAGTAAAGTACCATACCTGATCGGGTTATCTCAACCCCACTAAGCTGTGCCCACTCTGCAATCCAATCAACCAGGTTAATCTTTACTCCACGGTTCCTTCTTCAGCCTTTCTCCTCAAGCAGATGATGATCCTGAAAAATTCTGTCCCTTTATCATCCCATCCATCAGATTTTGCAAATCAGCGGCTCTAAGAACGTCCAACTAAATCAATCCAATTCAACTCAATACTGCCGCAACTCCTATCCATCACCGGAACCCATATCAGGCCCTTTACCGCCTCTGTACTTCCGTTTCAACATCATCACTATCAGAATACTCCAAGAGACCCAAGATCCAAACTTGTAGCGACCGAAGTGCTGCAACTACTTTCAAGAACCCATTTGTTACAGAAATCTGTGACAAACTGAAATCTGTGACACACTGAAATTCTCACAGGACACCCTCAACATCTCTCATCTTCACCAGCGGTCAATGAGAATTCCTCCTACTTCTTCACAGCAATCACTTGAATCCTTCCATAATTTGTAATCAAGTCTACGGCAACTGAACTGTTCGCCTTCAAGACCTCTAAATCAATTCCAACTGTCATCTGCCAGTTCCTCCCTTCAATTGACCATCAGCAAACGAGCCAATCCAACATCAAGCAATACATCGCACTCACAACCCAACAAGCTATACAAAAACACCACCTCCTGACCCAACACAATACGTAGGATTCCAACTACGCATCATCAAAGCAACATATAATTTATCCCGGCTGAACTTCCTCATTCCCACTCAAAGATCTCGAGATGTAACCGGGGCAAAACAGTGATCAATACCGCTGCACAAACCAGCCCCTAATCCACCTCTGTTCTCAACTGGAAATGGCGAAAACAAGGAAACCCCCACAAAATCGTAACATCACACACAATCCCGAGCCACAAAAACTGCAACCTCCACACGCCCAATCTCGAGTCACACAACCACAACAACCACGCACAACTTCGAGTCACAAATCCGTAACATCCACACAATATAAATATATATATAGATATAAATGCCTGCAACACGATCACACACATACATATATTAAATCTCATGGAACCAATACACCTGAACCACCACCAACGCACCACACACAGCGCTGCACGCTGCGCCTGCTGCAGCGCTGCTGCTGCGGTCCTCACTCTCTCTTTTCCCTTGTTCCAACGACACAAGCACACCATATATGATCTACGTATTGCTGCACTGCACCGCTACTGCCGCTACTCTCTCCCTGTTTCAGTTTTCCCCTCTGCTCTAACAATACACAAACACATACACACATAGATATACATATATACGTACATATACACGCAACCCTGTACCACAACTCCTACAGCCGCAGCCATACACCACAACCGTAACAACAACCTGCTCCATCTCCTGCTCTGCGTCAAACCTAAACAACCACACACACAAAACCGCAACGCAAATCACAGAATCGTAACCCCAGGCTTCCGTTGAATCAACCCATGACCACCGAGGCATCAAAATCTGAAGCAAAAACCGAACTCAGACCACGATCTAGTGATATGGCCAAAGTCGACAACTCCCCGACAGATCCGTCCCAATCGTTGCTGCCTCGTGTTCCTCCAATCCACAACACACAGCTTCAATCGCTCCAAGGAATCCAAAACCCATCGCCGATCCGTCGCCCCGTCCGTTTCTCCTTTCCCCTTTCTCTCTCTCTTTTTCTCTTTCTCTCTTTTCTTTTCTTCCCCTGTTTTTACGCGACCTGCACCGCCCTATATCCCATTTCTCTATCTCGGTTTCCTTCCTTTTTGTTATCTATTCTTTTTTTTTTTCTAGCTTCTTCAAGAAGCTTTTCCAATTTCTCCATATATATATATATATATATATATATCTCATTTTATTTTATTTAATTATTTCATTATTATTGTTTTTTTTTTTTTTTTGTTTCACATTATTTCTATTTCTCATGTTCACACATATTTAATTATAAACTTATTCGGACTAATATGTACTGCCCTTTATAAATATCGTATCCTTGCATATTCGAAGTTTCCAATTATTAAATTGCACATCCAAAAGTTTAATACATTAATATTTAGCTCAAGATTCCCTGTCATGGCCTACAGCCCTGTCGGTAAAACGAAAAATGTATTCCCAATTTTCCATGTCTCTACAATGATGTTTATAATTATTGAAGAAATTATTTACTTTATGTTGCATTACATTCGATTTAGAAGGCCTTTTTGTTGGTCATGTTTCAAATCTTACATAGGATAGGGTTCAAGATGTGATAATACAATTCAATCAAATGATCATTGTACAAGTATATTGTCGCGCCTCTAACCCGCAGGGCCAGACTAAGGGGTCATTGGGACCCCGAAGGAATGTTATAAGACTAACCATTCTAGTCAAGTATATAGAATACAGGTCATTTTTTTTAATTGGTTTTGGTTCGGTTTTATGATTAAACTTGTTCAAGTCCAATAATGGGATTAAATGAAATTAACTACTATTTAAAATAGATATACCAAATGTCTATCAACAGTATTAAATAAGGTATATCCATAACTAACTCTACAGCCCTTATATATATAACATATACATTAATAGTCTGAAGGGTATAGGCACCATTAATAAATATAATTGAATAAATGCATAAATGTAAACTAGACACTACATCAATTTACGTCCATCTTGCAAATCTCCAACAATTGTCCTTCTTCAAGTCAATACCTGCCCTTCCCATGAACAGCAGGAGTGAGCTATAATGCTCAGTAAGGTTTCCCAAAACACACAAGCAAGCAGCGTGCAAAAATTAATGCAAGTCTAAAGAGAACAATCCCTAATGTCTAATATATATCACAAACACACAATAACAACATCTACTATTAACAAGCATAGATAATATAAAGAATAATACATGGCACCACTTCACATGGTATAACAATAATAAATAAGCACTTAGTATACACAAGGTTGAATATGAGACATGAATATTTTCATACAAACCCACGAAGCACTTTCATTTCCCATTTAAAGCCACACAAACAATATATATATATATATATATATATATCCAACGACAATAGATATATAAAACAGTTTGGCAACATGACCAACACGATCATCAACCAAATAATCCGCAAGGTATGATCACCACATAGTCCCAGTACGTATTGAGTACAACTATAATATAAAATTCAACCATCATCTACTGCATTCATCCAAATAACCAATACAAACACTCAATGGATAATGTGCAACACTTTCTTGATTGCAGTATGATATGCTTATGATTTTATGATGCCTTTGACATATGCACAAAGCCCCCAAAGCTCCTATATCTTGCCCTTTCATGAGTTGCTAACTCATAGGCCTAAGAAACCTCCCACGCGGGGTTATAGTCTATAATCAAAGGGAGTCATCGTCCTATTCATAATAATCGGGGCTCATATTTTCTCACTTTCACACAAATCCACATCATTTGATTCACACCAATATCGTACCGCTCCAGTATGATCAAGATCCTCAATTTCACATAATCTCGTGCCATTCTAGTATGCTCAATGTCCTCATATCCATTCAGTCTCATACTACTCTAGCAAACTTAATATCATCACGTCCACTCAAATTTCACACCACTAAAGTATGCATCAATAGTATAAAGAGCAGTAAACATCAAGGTTCACGCCAATAGCCAATAAGTATGATACCGTATATTTGATTTACCAGAAATTATAAAACCATAGTGCTCGTCGATATACATCCATAGCAGAACTGTAAATACTAGTAAGCAATAATATGATAGTCACATTCACATTATAGTATCAAGTAGGACTCTAACATCATGATAGTCATAATAATAGTCGTAGCATACTAAGAAATAAATAACAAGGTATCAAACAATAATGACTGACATACAAGTCAGCAGGCCAGGACCTTACCCTAGTCTCAATCATCATCGCACTACAAGGAGACACTACATGTATCATTCATAATGTGCCTAAAATACCCTACGCATTCACTGTTCCATCTCCGGGACCATTTTGGTCCTTAATATTAGGGTATCTTGTCACGTCTTAATGTTATCTTCGGCTAATTACATATTATCCTACACATAAGGTACCCATTTTCCCAAATGAGAATTAAAAACATGTTCCAAGGCCTCAAAAAACCTTAAAGAGGCCCTATTGTATCGTTTCTAAGTCATTTGATTGTCTTTTAAACCCATAAAGGGAATTTTTGTAATTTACCAAACAAGTTATGTGTCCAACGGAACACAATCTCACTAAACTGACCTTGGAATCGGATCTAGAAGGTCCAAAAACTCTAAGGATGTCCACTTTACATTTTATTAACTCTTTTAGATATATGATCCATGCCTAAGGGCATTTTAATAATTTTACATATTCATGTGGGACCAACCCCGTGTCCCCATTTCAGTAATCTAACGTCATATTTGAGTTTCTGCAATCCAAAAATAAAAGAAACGCCTTTTTTAGATTTTAATTTGGCTTTTAATTGCTCAATATAAGTCTAGAGGTATAATCGTCATTTTGTCAATTTAGGTTAGACCATTACCGAGTCCCGATTTGTCTAATCTGATCATATATTTGAATTTCAGGTATTCAAAAACTCTAGAATAGCTTTTTTTGAATTTTTATTAGCCTTTACATTTCTTAATTTAGCATTAGGGATATTTTCATAATTTTTCATATTCATGTGAGACCATCCCGGGTCCCCGAATGTCCAAACTGACTCCGTCATTGAGTTTGGAAGCCCAAAAATCTTAAGAAAACCTCATTTTCATTTTACATGCATTTAAAATTAAAATTATTAAAGGGGGCATTTTTGTAATATTATCCTTTTTTAAATGGTTCAATAGTGAACCTTTTCCAATTCTAAATCGGTTCATTTTGAACCTTTTGCCTAGAAAAATCTGTTTTACAGAAACTGCACAAACAAACAATCCTTAAAGCCATTCAACCCTTTGACCCGGTTTGACCTATTGACCTAACCCAAATACCCGGTCGACCCAACTTGCTGACCCAGTTTGACCGTTAACTCGTTGACCGCAATGTTTTGAAACCTAGCCCGTTGATTGATCCGAAAAGGGAACCAGGTCACGGGTCACCAGTTCAACCATTGGGTCAACCGAAATTTAACCGTGATGTCATAATAATATTTATTATTAATTTTAATAACACATTATACTATTAAAAATATAAAAATTATTTTTCTAAAATTTGTTTCCACCCTCCAAAACCTTTTTTTTTTTTCTAGAATTTATTGTCCCCTTCCTAAACCTTAAAAATACACACACTAACAAAATAACCAAAAGATGTTGAAAATAACACAAATGTTGTCTATGATAATCAAAAGTCATAAATGTTAGGAGTCTTAGGACCTTGAAAGCATTTTTTTCCTTTTTGCCTAAAAAACCCCATTAATCCATGTTTAACAATTCAAAAGTTCCCAAGAACAGAAAACTCATAAAATTTAAAATTTGTATAAAGAAAATATTTCTAAGATATTATAATAATTAATTATGAGATGATTACAATGTTAAAAAATAATTTAATGAATAAAAAAAGATATAAGCATATTTAAGAAAAATGAGAGACATAAAATATCATAATGCAGTTTAAATGAGTTATTCTTCTATTTGGACTCTAAATAGAAACCATGATTGATAAACGTGGATATAAAATTGCAATCCCAGAATCTTTTGTCAACCACAAAACCTAAAATAGATATTTACTATTCAATAACTTATAGATCTAATCAGATTTAAAATAAAATCTCAAATATATGCACATATACATATAAACCTATGTGTATAAATATTTTATCAAAACAAAAACAATAAAACGCTCTCGGTCGCGGGGCAACGATGAATGACAAAAGCATAGAGACGACATGGACCATGGGAAAAACTGAAAAAGAAAAAATAAAAGGAAAAAAACTGACCTAAAATCACCATCAGGCCATCATCATAGAGATATATTGAAAATGAGAGAAATCAAGATAGAGAACTAAGAAAGTGATAAGAGCCGAAAACCCTCGACTAAAATTTGGTTTTTAAAGGTAAGTTTAAACCGTGCGATTCTCTTGAACCATTAATGGTTCATTTGAACCACCGATTTAATCACTAGGTTTGACAATTTTAGCCAAAACGAACGAGTTTTTGCTAGTTGGCCCAACCGGGTGCCGGACCACTTCTTAAATTTTTTGGTCTGATTGGTCGGTTTAGTCCAGTTTTTAAAATAATGGTTGACTAGTCAACACCGATGTTGACTGCAGCCGACAGCCCTTTTGGTCACCATCTCTGGCAAGTTCGCTAGAACCCTAATTTTTTGAATATTTTTCTTTGCTTTTCTTGTGCCGTTTTTCATGGTTTTTCATTCTAAATCATATTATACCTCAAGTTTCACCATTTCAAACGATTTCCATCAATTAAGGGTGGCCAAATCAGTCTCAACATCCAAACCTTGATTTTTCAGCGAGAGACATGCAACTCGCGGTCTCTCGACCTCTAATCACCATTTTTGGTTCATTTCCTCTTCATTTGCTTCCAGAACCTAGTGGGTTCTTCCCCAATGCCCAGAATATCTCCAAAACCCCTTTTCTTCCAAACCCGAATTCACAGACAAACATGTATGTGTATGTATGTATATATATATATATATTCACAGATTTACACAAACACACAACCATGCACACATTCATGCCCCAATCCAAATACTTCAGTGCCTATAAAACCAAAAAGTAAGGTCCAAAATCCCTACATGTGCCTCTATGCTTACTGTTTCTAGGGAGAAAGATAAAAGATAAAGCTCGGTGGTTGGCCATCCATGGCAGCCTAACTTTGGTCCAGCCACTATACTCCCTTCTTCTCTTCTTGGTTTTGGCTCCACAATATGTTACACACACACAAACATACACTTTATTTCTCACACACACACACTCATATATCCCACATTCCCTATCTCTCTCTCAAACCCATAACATAGACAACACATACATAGCCCCATTCACAGTCTCCATATCTCCTTCTAAAACACACATTCAACATACACACACACACATTTCGGCCATGGGAGAAGCAGAGAGAGAGAGAGAGACAAAGAAAGAAAAAATATGAGTTGATGTCTTATCCCACTAATCATTAATGTGTCATCCTTTGTCCCCTTCCATGCACCTTTCCATACACAATCACCTCTCTTACACTACCATAACTTTGACATTTGTCATGTTCTAGAAGGTCCCCTATAGCTTCCTTTGGAAGATTTGCATGCATCCCCATGTGCCACGTGGCTAATTGGCCAACTACGCGTGCACACGTGCCCGAATTTAAATTATCCCGAAATCACACCAAAATTGGCACCCTAGCTAATTTTGACACTCTGATTCCAAATATGCATTCCATTTCTCTATTTTTTTTTTTTGAATTTTTATATTTATTTACGTCCTGTAAATGATTATGTAGCCTCGAGGCTCACACTAGTCCCAAAGAAATTATCAAAATTCCATTTAAGGTTCATTGTGTCATATTGATAACTTATACACTCATTTCACAGTCCAACATGTCACGCCCCGAATTCCCGCGAACCCGAGGCGCGATTGAACGAACGGAAAGTAAATAAAATATAAAGTAAATAACAGGTTCAACTTAACTTACATTCACTTCTGTCAATACACATATAATACATCATTCGGGCTTAAGCCCGTACATCACAATACATGCCTCACAGGCCAAATATCCTTCTAAGTTCGGGTCTCCTCCACTCTGTGAGACTTCCTCAAGTCTTATGTGCCTGGAGTATCATCTGAAAAATGTTGCCCACGAATGGGTCAGCTCAACTGCTGGTATGATACAATGCTAATGCAAGGAACAAAATGTAAGGCGTGGCATGTGCAAGTGTACATTTATCTCTATATGCCTTCTAAATCATCTATGCACGGCAATAATAACAATCCACATGCCTTCCACATCATCTATGCAATATAACGACAATAATCCACATGCTTTCCAAATCATTCATACCACATAATGGTAATGAATCCATATGCCATCCAATTGTCCATGCAATGCGATGACAATGCATATGAACCATCTACACAACTCTATGCCACATGACAATGCATATGAAACGCTCACACAACTCTATGCCACATCCATGTCCACTCTATGCATGTCATGTCAACAACATGCATGTCATGTCTCGATTTACGGATCGCTCCCGATGGGTACCCGAGTAACCAACACCTATTCACGGATCGCTCCCGTTGGGTAGCAGGCACCAATGCAATGGCTAATTTTGGGTTTTTCACCACAGGATCTGCACCCTCATAATGCATAGCACCTCGTGCTCACCCACACTATATCATCAATGAATCACACTATGCCAAATGCCATGATTCCACCATGCAATGCCACAATCTTAATAAAACATTTCTTGCCAACACATGCAGTATGCTTTAGATAATGCAACATATTTAAAGCAAAAATATCATCTAAATCTCAAAACTTCTTCCACAAGCCTGTATGCCGTGAACAGTCAAATTAAACACATGCTCGCTTCACACATTCACAATCTCAACAATTCACAAAGAACACATAACTCCATAAAGCACCAATACATCAAACTATCACACCTTCCCAAACATATGATATATTAACACGAATGTAAGCCAAAACATAATAATCCAAACTCAGAAGTAAGATCCGTCTTCACTATAGCAACAAATTATAAAACAATTCAAAGCACATATCAGAGTACATAAGTTATCAATTCTAGGTTCTTCAAGCAGTTATATTCTACGTGATTCCCTAATCATCAAATCAATACATGTATAGAGCAATCAACATGCACATCATTCCTATACTTAATCCTATTCCTTACTTAGCAAAATACCATACCTGATAGGGTTGGTCACAACCCTAATAAGCTGTGTCCACTATGCAATCCAACCAATCAGTGAACAACTCAGTCTTCCTACTGTGTCGGTCTAGGAAGTCAAGTCGCCTTCTCAATCCCCTTCAGAGTTCCTAAAATTCACAAATTATATCTCAATATGTTACTCTATGAAATTATGCTATTCATCAAATTTTATGTTTCTTTATGATTAGTATCTCTTTTACTCAAACCAACTTCACCATTGAATCCGGAATGCCGAACAAAATCGGTTTAGGCTTTCGCGGAATTTAATTTGGACATTTGTACTTAAAAGGGAAAAATCATCATTTTGCTCCTTCGAAGGTTCCTAATTCTTGAGGCCTCATCTCATAAATCGAACTCTACGTTTGAGTCCAGAATGTTCGAAATAATAAGGATTCACTATTTATTTATTTCAATCGGGGTTCGTTTGACTACTCTTCAACTCAGGTTATTCTGGTCATTTTCACGAGTCTTTATTTTTCGGGGTCCCGTCCTGTGACGGGGACCTCACCATTGGACTCAGAAGGTCCAAGACATAAAGAATACCCTATTGACTTGTAAATTTTGGACAACGAACCATTTCGGCATTATTTAATTTAATTAATTAAATTAAATAACTATAATATTACATATATGTATATTCAGTGTATAATTTATTGAGTGAGACATGGGTGGCACGTTGGTAGCGTGCCACCTGCCCTCTTAAACGGTCACTGGTTCGATTCCCCCCTCCCAGGTGCTGCACACCTTTTTCTTTTGAATTTTCTGATTTATTTATTTTATTACATATATATATCGAGTGGCTAAAAGACCACACTTGAGCCGTGGCCAATTGGAACGAGGTGGGGGTTTTGGCTCAGGGAGCTGGGGTTCGAAACTCAGGCAGTGCCCCTTTTTCCCTTATTCTTTTCTTTTCTTTAAAATTCTCTTTAACCCAAATAGTTGGGCCCAAATCCATGAAGCCCAATATGAAAACAAATAAAGGCCCAAAACCCTTTTTAAATTAAAATTATCCAGCCCAACATATTTCTAATCTACAGGCCCAACATTTAATTTTAAAATAGGCCCAACCGACCCAAGCAAGAGACCAAACAATGGCTTCTTCTCCGGTCATACGCTGGTTGTCCCCTCCGACTCCGACCAGGTTTATCGACCATATTCCTTACTTCTTTCAATGGGTTTTAACTCTAAAAACCATGAGGACCCCATACCTAGATTCCACAAATGGAATTGGGTAGATCTCAACCGTCGACAAAGCCACAACAGTGGCTGGTTTCAATTTTCCGGCCATGAAGCCGAAATTCCGGTAAGCTATTTTCTCTATGATCCCTTCACTGTTTTGACCCTAATAAGGTTCCAAATCTTTTCTACCCTCAATAGGATTAACTCCTCACCAATAAAACTAAGTTTTAAACACAAAAACCCTATAGCCCGAATTATTCATGCAACTTGCAACCAGGTTATGCTCCCTCATTGCTTGACTGTTTTAATTAATTCTTTTTGCATAATTTCTCATTTTTCATGCTTAACAAGATCTAAAAATTTATAACTAATATCATGCTTTCGAAAAGAAAAAAAAATTACAACAAACTCTAAACACACACCTGTTCTAGTTTTTTTGAGATTGTTGTATCCTCCTCCCTCTTCCGTTCCAGCCTTTTAATCCCTCTCAACAATCTCTCAGTTCCTGCTTTCCTCCTCCTTTTGTTTTCTTTCCAACTTAACACACCAACACAAATACACATACAAATCCTGACCAACCTCACTTTTCTCTCTCTACTCTCTCTCTTTCTTCCAGATATTTACACATATAATATACATATAACATCACAGCACGACATACACATTTTCACACACTCATTGTGTTCTGCCAACACTCTTTTTGGCACACACCCAAAACACACACCATTCACACACAACAAGCATACAATACACCTACACCTCACATTTCACACACACTTGACACATGTACACTGATCACATGCACAGCACCAGCTGTCATTACTTTTGTTCTTTTCCTTTTTCATATACATACATATATACATATTTATACCTTACTGTATATACATGCATTATACTTGATGCCTATACATATATAATACATATATTATACATGTATATATCTCCCTATACATACATACACACCGGTTTCCGAGCACACGCACATACTCTGATTTACACCGAGCTATACATGCATGGAGATGCATGCATGCACGTATTACAATATTGTGTCCTGGGTTGTCCGTGTGTCGCCCGATACTGACTATTCGAAATAAATTGTTCACATTTCTAAGATTGTACGGTCCATCTGATATAATGATATTGAGCTTAAACAGCTTAGGTCACTACTGCCAGTGTCACAACACTCGGCCCAGTCTATCTCAATTCACGCGTCATGTCCCGGTTCAGGGTATTATAACCTTACTGTCAAAACGAAAAATTTTTCCTCAATTTTTCATGTCTCTACACGACACCTCTTCAATTAATTTCCAGTCTAACCTCAGTTTATGATAGCAATTTACTGAATTACCCTTTGATAATTTTCCAGGTCCTTACATATTATCTATATTCTCACACATCCTAGTCACTCTCTAAGTTTTTATCTTTGTGATAGTCTTCATTCTTGATATTCGACTCAAATACTGGATGATGAGGTCTTTAAGTGATAAGTGACCTCATGATTCTTCCTTTATCCTTTGATATGATTGGTCTTTATTCATTTCTTTTTTTATTTAGATTAATCTTTCTTCATATCTCTTTAATGTGGTTGTACCTTAATTCAATAATTATCACTTCGATATAAAATAATTAATACTTGCTCATCAAAGCTTTGTTATCATTAAAATTATATTTACAACAATAGGTTGAAATCTTAAGGTTAATAATTATTAGGGTAAATTACACTTTTCACATCTAAACTTTACCCCAAATTTCACTTTAGTCCATATTCTTTCAATTTTGCCAATTTCACCCTCCAATTTTTAGTCATATTTCAATTCCCGCCTTCCATCACAATTAATTGTTTAATGTAGACAAAAGAAATATTGCATGTGCCTCATTCGTTGTCTCTTTCCGTCCACATTAAACATCTAATTGTGACGAAATGATTAAATCAAAATGGGGCTAAAATTGAAAGGTGAAATTGACAAAATTGAAAGGATATAGATTAAAGTGAAATTCGGGAAAAAGTTCAAGGGTGAAAAATGTAATTTACCCTAATTATTATTATTGTTGTCATTGTTATTGTAAGGACCTAGAAAATCGTCAAAATAAAATTTGGTAAATTGCCACAATAAATTGAGATCAGACTAAAAATTAATCGAAGATATGTCAAATAAATTGTAAAATGAGTTGATAAGTCATTACTATGACACAATGAGGCTTAATTGAAATTTTGATAATTTATTTGGGTTAGGTGTGGATCACGGGACTACATAATCATGAATTAGACACAGAGAAATATGAAATCCAAATGATCAAATTTGAGAAAATGGACTGCATATTTGGAATCAGAAGGTCAAAATTAACTAAGGTGTCAATTTTGGTGTGATTCTGATACAGTTTGTTATCGGATGCGTATGAGCTCATAGTTGGCCAACTAGCCACGTAGCACCTTGGTATGTGTGCAAAGCTTCATAAAGAAGCTTGGGTAGGTATTTCATAAAAATTATACGTGACATTTCTTAATTTGATGAAAGGGTATCCAATGTGGAAATTATCACATGTGGTAAAGGCACACCATAAAGGGACAAGGAATGACCAAGTGTAAAAGAGATGGGACAAGTGAGAGAAACTTTCTCTCCCTCTCTCTTCCATGTTTCGACAGAATCAAGGGGAACCCTCCCATTTCAAATTATGTTTTCTCTCTCTCTCTTTCTATCTCTTTATCTCTTTTCCCCTTTCTTGGTTGAGTGTGTAGTGTGGATGAAGGTGAGAGAGTGGTGCAACCATAAGTGTATACAACGGAACTCCATTGGAGGAGATCGAAGCTCAAACTTGAATAACATGGAAGACTGGACAGTAAGCAAAAAAATTGGATAGCAGCCATTGACAGTTGGTGCAACTTTCTCTCTCTAAAACCATACCACTTTCTCTTTCTACAATAGATGACTTAGATGTGAGGTAGGGGCTTCTAAGACCTCACATTTAGTCTTAGATGTTAAAATGTATATGTATATATATGATTAGATGTGCCTATCTTTGTGGTTTGAAGCGTGAAAACATATATGCATATGTATGTACATATATATATATATATATAAACTGATATACCATAAACAGACACACCAATCAGTTTGAGACACGTGTGCCTATCAGATTAACAAATCTCGATCCTACAGAGCTCGTGTATTTCGGTCATACAGAACAGCTACAAGCCTTCGGGGTATTCTCATATATGTCTATCATACAGAGCAGCCATAAGCCTTCGGGGCATTCTTATTTATATATCATTCAGAACCGATGAACTCGGTCATACAGTACAGATGGAGCATTCAGGATATTCTCATGTACATCGTCCAGACCTCCTGTTCTGGACAGTATTTATTCGACACTGCATATATGGTTTCCTTAACAGCCGTTAAGCGGGGAATAAGGAAACAGCCTTCAACACAGAAACTACTATCTATGGTTATCTCCATCTACGATTCAATGCCCCACAAGGTAACTGCAAATCTCTGATGATCAAATCCCGATATTCGTGGCGGCAAAACCTAATCAAAATTGGGAGAACCACGGCTTATATATTAAACCCTAGAGGTACGCTTTGGATTCTTATGCTCATTCTTTGACTTTCAATACAGTCTTTCAATTCCCTTACTTATTTAAGCATCGGAGCGGCTACCGCCGGAGCCAATTCGGTGGTCCTCTGATCATCCTTCTGAGTGTTCTACAGGTCACGGAGCCCTCACGTGTTGCGAGTCAAAAAGTGCAGCATCAGTTTGGCGCCGTCTGTGGGAACGACTAATCTCTACGTGCTTTATTCGTAAACTCATCTTTTTCCCCACCGGAAAACCATGGCACCAAATCTCCGACCCCGACAGAATACTCAGAGTTCGCAAAACGCTCAGCGTCAGCCGCCTGCTCCACGCACAAGGGGACCAGCGGCCAACCCTATGCGACAAGAGATCGAAGCAATAAAACGACACAATGAACTGGTGCAGGAGCAGTTGCTAGCCATTACTAGAACGCTGGCAACGCTCACGCAGAACCAAGCGGCGGCTTCTCCTAGCCCACCGGTCAACTTCGTTGCAGGAACGCAACCCCCGGTTGCCACGGGGAATGAAGAACTTCGTGGGCAGGCCCCCACTAACCAGCCTGGGCACCCCTCGGGCATCGCTCACGCTGGCCGAGATCCACAGCCATTAACAGTCCCTGGCTGGGGAACATCCGCTTTTGTCTCCGACATGCATTACCGGAGCACTACTCGAGCCCCAACTCCTAGGGTTTCGGGAGCACCCCCGGCACCACAGGAACCTTATCATGCAGCGCCAGTCCCACCGGTTCGGATTCCTCCTCCATCCGAAGGGCGCACTCCACCCTACTACCCTGAAGCCGAGGCTGTCAGGCAGGGTTCACAAGATGTCAGACTCAGAGACCCGCGAAGGGTAAAGGAGATTGCCGAGTCTATGGACCGGACAATCGGCTTAAGAGGACCTCAGAACCCTCTAGAGCAAGACGAACTGGCCAGGCTGCTCGGGAGACTAGCCACTCCGTTCACCCACGTCATCATGTCCGAAGAGAGGCCTAGAAAGTTCGTGGTGCCCAAATTCACTCTCTACGACGGATCTGGAGATCCAGGGGATCACCTATCTCATTATCAGCATACGATGGCCCTTCACGGAGCCTCAGATGCTTTCATGTGCCGAACGTTCATCACCAGCTTGAAGGGAACAGCTCTGAAGTGGTTCCACAACCTCCCTCCGAACTCCGTTGCCAGCTTTTACGAGCTCGGTAGACAGTTCTTGGATAGATTTATGACCAGCAGGAGGCTCAGAAGGGGGCCAGAATTCTTGCTGAATGTTAAGCAGACCAGGGAGGAATCCCTCCGGGCCTACATTGCCCGCTTCAACACCGAGCTCACTGAGATCACGGATTGCAGCCCGAAATTCCTTGTTGCGGCCCTTACTGCCGGGCTTGCCCAAGGCGGCTTCAGAGATTCCTTGACAAAGAGCCCCCCGGCCGATATGGCAGCATTGATGGATCGGGCCAAAAAATACATCAACCTAGAAGAAGCCAACCGCTCAGCCCAGAAGGGCAAGGATCAGACCCAGAGGGATAATCCGAACCGGGAGGACCATAAGAAGGAGGATCACAGAAAAGACTCCAACAAAAAGAGGGTCAGAAGCCCAGAGAAGAAAACGGCTCCCAGAGCTGTGTACAACTCCGCACCAAGGGAGTTCACCAACTTCACGCCTTTGAACACCACTCCGAACCAGGTACTCCGGCAGATCCGAGATCGGGAGAACCTGAGGTGGCCAGAGCCGATCAAAGGAGATCCCAGCCTGCGGGACCAAAGTAAGTATTGCAATTTCCATAAAGATCATGGGCATACTACTAACACTTGCAGGACCCTCCGATATGAGATAGAACAGCTCATAAAGAAGGGACGTCTTCGGGAGTTCGTCAAACAAGACGGAAGGCAGAACCCCCAAGAAGACAAGCCTCAACAGCGGCCAGATCAGAGGCCCGAACAGAGGCAAGAGCAGCGGGAAGGACGAAACGAGCCTCAGAAGCAGAACAACCATGTTATCTACGTCCTCCATGCTGACTCCCCTGTTACAGGAATGTCCAACAGGGCAAGAAAAAGATATGCTCGGGAGGCCAGAACCGCCCCAAACATCTTGCAGGTCTCCAACGTCGAAAAGAGGCTCAAGCCAGGGCCAGAGATCCAGTTCACCGAGCAAGATCTAGCAGGGGTACACTGCCCTCACAGTGATGCCCTTGTTATCACCCTCAGAATCGCCAACTTCGAAACTAGAAGAGTCCTAGTCGACACTGGCAGCTCAGTCAACATTCTATTCTATGAACCGCTTAAGCGGATGGGCATAGACCAGGACAGCGTCAAGCCCACCACTGCCGTAATGGCAGCTTTTGATGGCAACCTCAGCACCCCCCTGGGGAGAGTTGACCTTCCTACCACTATTGGGGAAGGTGAAGGGCAGAAGACCACCATTTTTGAATACATGGTGTTGAACATGAAGTCTCCATACAACGTCATCATCGGGAGACCCTGGTTACACCAGATAGGGGCGGTCACTTCGACCCTTCATCAGTGTCTGAAGTACGTCCACAATCAGAGCGTGCACTCGGTCTGAGGATGTCAGCCAACTTCACGAGAATGTCACGCTATTGCCCTCAAGGAGACAGCTCCAAAATAGCAATTACAGTACACTCGGGACTGTGCAGATCCAGTTTTCACTCACACTCCCGAGGTGGAAGATTGCCCATCCGGCGTTGAAGAGCCCCTGAGCCCAAGGGGACGTGATAGCCGAGCCAAGCTTGTTGGCGAGCCCATCAAGATACTGGTCAGTTCAGAAGCAGAGGGGCGTTATTTGTACATCGGCCCAGACCTTACGCCCGCCGAGCAGGAAAAGATAGTCAGGTTTCTGAAGAACAACCTCTCTATCTTTGCTTGGGAAACCAGGGACATGGAGGGAATAGATCCTAATCTGATAACTCACAAACTGATGGTAGATCCAGATCACCCCCGAGTCAGACAGAAGAGAAGACCGATCGCTCCCGAACGGCATCGGGTTATAGACGAAGAAGTCCAGAGGCTGCTGGACGCCAGGATGATACGGGAAGTTTTCTATCCCGAGTGGCTAGCCAACACTGTGCTCGTCAAGAAGAAGAACGGCAAGTGGAGAGTCTGTGTTGACTATACAGACCTCAACAAAGCATGCCCCAAGGACAGCTTTCCACTGCCGAGAATAGATCAACTGGTTGACGCCACTGCAGGGCATGAGCTTATGAGTTTCATGGACGCCTACTCTGGATACAACCAGATCCAGATGTACCCTCCAGATCAGGAAAAGACTGCCTTTATAACCGAAAGAGGACTCTACTGCTACAGAGTGATGCCTTTCGGTTTGAAGAATGCTGGAGCCACTTACCAACGGTTGGTGAACAAGATGTTCAGCCCACTGCTTGGCAGCACCATGGAGGTATACATCGACGACATGCTGGTAAAGAGCCTCCAGAAAGGCAGCCACCTCCAGCACTTAGCCCAGACCTTCGATATCCTCAGACAGCACAAGATGAAGCTCAACCCCTCGAAATGTACCTTCGGAGTTACGAAGGGAAAATTCTTGGGGTACATCGTCTCTCAAAGAGGTATCGAAGTAGATCCCACTCAGATCCAAGCCCTGATTGGACTGAAGTCGCCAAAGACCAGAAAGGAGATTCAGGCACTGAACGGCAGAGTCGTCGCCGCATTGAGCAGATTTATATCCAAGTCCACCGATCGCTGCTTACCTTTCTTTAAAGCTCTAAAGGGCAGCAAGGCTTTGCAATGGACAGAAGAATGCGAGCATTCCTTCCAAGAACTAAAGGAGTACCTAGCCTCTCTAGAGCTCCTGTCAAAACCTGTACAAGGAGAAAAGCTGCTCCTGTACCTAGCAGTCTCTGAGAACGCAGTCAGTTCCGCACTAATCAGACAGGACAAAGGAGTACAGAGGCCTATATTCTACGTCAGTAGGGCACTACTTGACACGGAGAAAAGATACCCAGAAGTAGAGAAGCTGGCCTATGCCTTGGTCATATCAGCCCGGAAGCTTCGACCTTACTTCCAGGCCCATCCAATTGAGATTCCAACTGCCTATCCTCTAAAGTCAATACTGAGGAAACCCGAGGTATCGGGAAGATTGGTCAAGTGGTCTGTGGAGCTAGGGGAGTTTGACATAGCATATGTACCCCGAAACTCTATTAAAGGGCAGGCCTTAGTTGACTTTGTAGCCGAGTTCACCCCGGCACTGCAGAACGAAGCACAAATCGCCAAAACTACAGGAACCTGGCTGCTGTATATTGATGGTTCGTCAACCGATCAAGGATCAGGGGTAGGACTGGTACTACAGTCCCCTGATGGACTTACATCGGAAAAAGCAGTCAGCTTGGGATTTAGAGCTTCCAATAATGAAGCTGAATATGAGGCCCTAATCTTAGGGATGAAGCTTGCCCTGGAATGCGAGGCTTAGAACCTCGATGTCTTCTCTGACTCCCAACTGGTAGTAAGCCAAGTTTTAGGAGAGTTTGCCATTAAGGATGACAGGATGCTTCGGTACTCCGAACTGGTGAACCATTTAAAGCATTCTTTCCAGACTTTCACTATCCAGAAGATTGAGAGAAGTCAGAACTGCAGAGCGGATGCTCTGGCTAACATGGCCTCCCGCCTCAAGTCTGAAACAGACTCCACCGTTAAAATCTCTTTTCAGCCAGGATCCAGCATTGAAGAAGCATCAGTTGCTCAAATTGATGAACAGGCCCAGAGCTGGATGACCCCAATCCTCCAGTATCTAAGATCCGGGCTCCTCCCAGAGGATAAAAACAAAGCCAGGAGAATCCGAATCAGAGCGGCTCGGTACCTGATCCTGAACGACAAACTTTACAGGAGGTCATATTCTCAACCTCTGTTAAAGTGTTTGGCTCTAGACGAGTCACAATATGTTTTGGCTGAAATTCACGAGGGAATTTGCGGGAATCACAATGGGGGCAGAACTATAGCCCACCGAGCTCTATCACAGGGCTACTACTGGCCCGGCATGCTGAAACAGGCTAAAGAATATGTTCGGAAGTGTGACAAATGTCAGAGATTCGCCTCATACCAACACCAGCCTCAGCACGAGCTCATCCCGATTCCTAGTCCTTGGCCCTTTGCTCAATGGGGAATGGACATCGTGGGCCCGTTACCACGAGCACCTCCAAACAGGAAGTACCTCTTGGTGGCTATCGACTACTTCTCTAAATGGGCCGAAGCCGAGCCTTTAACGCATAAAAGGAAGTCGAAAGCTTCACCTGGAAGAACATTGTCTGCAGGTTTGGCATACCACGTGTAATTATCTCGGATAATGGGACACAATTTACTAGTAAAGGCTTCAAAGCATTCTGCGAAAATCTCAACATCAGGCAGCACTTTGCCTCTCCAGGCCATCCACAAGCAAATGGGCAGGCAGAGGTCACCAACCGAACAATCCTTGATGGGTTAAAGAAAAGGTTGGAACAAGCCAAAGGGAAGTGGGCAGAAGAGCTCCCAAGAGTCCTTTGGGCCTACCGTACAACCAGAAGAACTCCCACCTCTGAAACACCCTTCTCATTAGCCTATGGGACAGAAGCAGTAATTCTGGTTGAAATCGGTATGCCAACTCTGAGGACTGAGGCCTTTGAGCAAGAATCCAATGATCAGCAGCTGATGGAGAACTTGGATTTGCTCGAAGAGAGAAGGGATCAGGCCAGCATCAGGATGGAAGCCTACCAACAAAGAATGGTCAATAAATCCAGGATATGACTCAAGACAGTCAGCTTTCAAGTTGGAGACTTCGTCTTAAGAAGAGTCTTTCGGAACACCAAGGATCCCACCATGGGAAAGTTGTCACCAAATTGGGAAGGCCCCTACAAAGTAACGAAGGTCGTTCGACCTACCACTTACTGGCTTGAAGACACGACTGGGAAACCTGTTCCTAGGCCATGGAACGTAGAACACTTGCGGAAGTATTATCAATGAAGATTTTTTTCCTTTTACTTCCTTAAAACTGTTCATCTATTAATGCACAGGCCTCCAGAGCCTGGTCCATCTATTAATGCACAGGCCTTCAGAGCCTGGTCCATCTATTAATGCACAAGTCTTATGACTTGGTCCATCTATTAATGCACAGGCCTTCAGCGCCTGGTCCATCTATTAATGCACAAGTCTTATGACTTGGTCCATCTATTAATGCACAGGCCTCCAGAGCCTGGTCCCTCTATTAATGCACAGGCCTCCAGAGCCTGGTCCATCTATTAATGCACAAGTCTTATGACTTGGTCCATCTATTAATGCACAGGTCTTCAGAGCCTGGTCCATCTATTAATGCACAAGTCTTATGACTTGGTCCATCTATTAATGCACAGGTCTTCAGAGCCTGGTCCATCTATTAATGCACAAGTCTTATGACTTGGTCCATCTATTAATGCACAGGCCTTCAGAGCCTGGTCCATCTATTAATGCACAGGCCTCCAGAGCCTGGTCCCTCTATTAATGCACAGGCCTCCAGAGCCTGGTCCATCTATTAATGTACAAGTCTTATGACTTGGTCCATCTATTAATGCACAGGTCTTCAGAGCCTGGTCCATCTATTAATGCACAAGTCTTATGACTTGGTCCATATATTAATGCACAGACCTCCAGAGCCTGGTCCATATATTAATGCACAGGCCTCCAGAGCCTGGTCTATCTATTAATGCACAGGCCTTCAGAGCCTGGACCATCTTCAACTAGCGGATTCTGTGATCCAGTCTATCCAAAGGCAGAAGTTCCGAGCACCTGTCAACTAAAGTTTCCTAGAACGGAATACCTCGGATCTGACACTTACATTACTTGACTTATCTGTCAAACAAACCAGCACCATGGTTTCAACCAAAGGTGAAATACTTCGATTCTGGCATTTTTCTAAGTTTTTGATTTATTTTTAGAACAATCGGCAATGCATTTGAAGGTGCTTAAGTTTCAAAAGAGCACATTCACAGAAAATATCAGATCTAAGAAGAAGAAATTCCACTTTATTGATAACTCAAAAGATTTACATCAGTACCAAGACACTACTACAGAAGCTACTACAGAAGCTATTACAGAAGCTACGATTGGCAACATAATGGCTCTTCTCCTGGGATGATAAAGGGGCACAAGATCCAAAACCTTCAAAACCGCCTTCATCGGCTCCATTTGAAAGGAAGGAACCCTGAACCCCAGTCTGCATCAAGTAGTGCCCAGGCCATTTCATCATCACTATCACTGGTCCCATGACCAACCGATGATGAGGGCTCTGAGCCTCAGAAGACTTTTCGTTCTCCACCTTTGTAATCGGCATAACGCCCCAGCCAATTGAAGCAAGGGTTCCTGCCAAGTCACAAAGGGGAGAAGGTGGCCCCCGTTCATCTCTCTCAGAGCAGTTGTCACTGCCAAGTTATAAGCGGGAGGAGGCAACCCACCTTCAATCTTCTTCTTCACACCATCTGTTTCACCCAGCCACTTGGAGCAAGGGTCTCTGACAGGGCGTGAGGAAGAGGAGGCAACTCACCTTCGTCTTCATCACCAACGCTCCAGGCCTCGGTTGAATCAGGGAGGGACCACCACCAGTCGGAGAAATCTCGACTAGATATCGGAGGAAACAAGAAGACTTGTGCCTCCTTCAATCCTTCCTTGGAGACTGAAAATAAGGGAGGGTTAACTTTTGGCCACAGTTCAGTTATTCCCAACTCAGGCAAGGAATCATCCATCATCTCCGAACGAGTGGAAGAACTCCGGCAGCATATAAAAACCTCTCTTACAAACAATTCGGGGAGCAGAAGGGTTGAGCACAACCATATGCCCTCGTTTCCATATATATAGACACTGGAAGAGCAAAGGCCACCCAGCTGAACCGTCACAGCGGTTAAGCGAAGTGCTAGCTTCGAAATCCCAAACGGCGAAGGCGCAATAAATGGAGTATTAAACCACCTTCTCGAGAGAAACAAAAGGCAAGGCCATACACGTAATACACAGGCTTTTAAATGTATGTGACGTGACGGTTTCTCCATGTCATTGACACTTACAGGACCACGTGTACAACAGAGGTCCATCAACTATGACGTTTCTTGATTTCTAACAGATCTGGAGACAGAAGATCTGATCAACCAAACTACAACCGCAAAGATATCCACTTATTATTATGTCCCCAAATTCAGAACGGTCAGCTTTGAAATACTTCAAAACAGAAGTCTCCAATTACTGGCCTAAGGTAAGTAAAGAAGTTCGGAACACAGCTTCCTGCAGAAGAAAATCTGATCTGGTATACACTAAACTCCAGAGCAGGGTAACTTGCAACAATTATTACCATCAACTACACGTTAAGGCACTACAGAGCTACATAACTCAAAGATACGCACAAATGCTACAGAGCAATATAACCAAAGAGGCGAGCATTAACCAAAAGACTGTTCCATTAAACAAATGTATGTCTCAAGTACATTGAAAAATAACAAAATATGGATCCTAAGCCTGATCAGCAGGAACAGGATCAACGACAGGAGCAGGTTCGGCAGGTACAGTATCAACCACCTCAGTCGGTACAACCACTTCCGTGGGATCGGCCGGGAGGACATCAGCCACTTCGTCCTGGTTGACCTCTGGAGGTTCAGACCCAGGCGGCATAATGGAGGAAACGTCTAGGTCAGGAAACTTGGCAAGAAGCCGAGAGCGGAAGTTATTAAACCCAAACGTAATCAAACGATGGGCCATTCCTTCCAGCTTCGACCTCATCTCTTCCTCATTGTCTACCAATGCCTGCTCCACGGCTTCATCGAGCTGCCTACTGTGCTGGTACCGCAAGCTGTTCATCTCCACCTGCAACCTCCCCGCCCGCTCAACGGCAAGGTTCCTCTCCGACTCCATCACTATCAAGGAGTTCTGACACTCCTTCAACTTCTCCACAGAATCGTGAGCCTCCGACCGAGCAGTACCCAACTGGAGTCCCAGTTCGTCCAGATTGGCCCTAAGTTGGTCGAGCTCCTCCACAGATGGAGAAACCTCCACCAAAGCAGAAAGGGTATGCAAGGTCTGCATAACACAAAGAAAACAACTCAAACACCAGTAGAAACGCTTAAAGGTAAGGAAAATATGGTCCTAACGAGCTCACCTTAACCTGAAGAGCGGTCAAATCAGCAAGCAGCTTCCCAGACGCCTGAGGCTTGATTTTAACTGAGCCTTTGGCCCAGAACTCACTCAGAATCTTCTTGGCTCCCTGACCAGCAACGTCAGGAGCCACCGATGATGATGCCTCCTTACCCACTCGACGAGACGGGATTGGAGGAACCACTGTGATAGGGGCGGGAGCCTCTTCCTCCCTCTCAGCAGGCCCGGGAGAGGACGAAATCAGCCTCCGCTTCTTCGGAACGGGAGGGACCACTGGAGAAGAAGCCTCCCCCACCGCAGGCGGTGATGGCCCAGACTCCCACTAAGCCATCACATTATCAGCTATCTCCTCGACACTACCCCTGGCAGCCATTAATTTATCAGGGTTGACAATGGAAGAATGATCCCTAACGCTGGGCTTCAAAAGCTTCTTATATAGCTTCTGAATCGCGGGAGAGAAATCTGGTCTCTTCCACGCACTCTTAACTGCAAAGCAAACACAGAAATTGATCAGTTCAACAAATTGGCAAACAAAACAGAGTCAACGTAGCCACGAAAAAGTTAAACCTCACCCCTTGGCCCAGTGGTTCGAGGGAATGTGGAAGGTTGACCCTCGAAGTTCTTGAATTCCCATCCTCCTTTAATAAAGAAGTACCACTTCTTCCAGGTCTTGTTGGAGGAGGGCACAGAAGTAAGGGGTCTGAACCCACTATCAAAAGACATGAAATAAAGGCCTTCCGCCTTTTGAAGTTTTAGATCCATATTGTTACGGATCAGGTCAAGGGACACCTTGACATTATTCATATGCCCTAATACGATAAAGCTCAACAGATGTCTCCAACTATTAAGGTTCAGGTCTGCGGGGCACAGATCAAACCAACAAAAGAATTGTTTTATTATATCAGGAAAGGGGAGTGTAAGACCCAGTTCAAACCAGGCCAGATAGGCACAGATTTCTCCATCTCTAACATCGCCCGGGCGATCTTGAGAATCTGGGACCCTGAAAGCGACATTTTTGGGAAGTTTGAACTTCACCCATAACTCCTTCAGCATACTTTCAGTAATTACACTCTCACCCTCTTCTCTGCGATCAGACCGACCAGAGGTTTCGCCAGTCCTGTTCGGGGGATCATCAAAAGCATCGACAATCCTGACCCCCGGACTAGAGGGAGGAACTACCATTCTATTTTCATCAACATTCACTAATTGCATTTGAGGATCAGTCTCAGAAGGACTTCCCAAACCAGAGTGTGATTCTAAGCCAGACATGGCGAACAAGAGAAAGAGATGAAACAAACAAAAAGGAATGAAGAAGGGGACTAAAAGTCGAACCTGAAACCAAGAAAGAGTTATGAACACCGGGGATCCTCCAAAACTTCAAGATATGTCGAATGGAGGTCTGGTACTGTGGAAGTAAATGCAGAAGAAAGGTATGAAAGGCTTTTCCCTCTCTCTATATACACATTCGAAATATGAGCCTTCCAAGATGAGCCGACACAACGGTTGAAAGTAATGATGAGTTCTCGAGTATCGGCTGCGCAATAAATGACGCGTTAAACCGGCGTCTTGAGAAATAGAAAGGCAAAACGTATGACTCTTCACAAAACCCTCAACCCTAGTTAAAACCCTAGCTTTTGACAAGGGCTCGGGGGGGGGAGTAGCTGATATACCATAAACAGACACACCAATCAGTTTGAGACACGTGTGCCTATCAGATTAACAAATCTCGATCCTACAGAGCTCGTGTATTTCGGTCATACAGAACAGCTACAAGCCTTCGGGGTATTCTCATATATGTCTATCATACAGAGTAGCCATAAGCCTTCGGGGCATTCTTATTTATATATCATTCAGAACCGATGAACTCGGTCATACAGTACAGATGGAGCATTCAGGATATTCTCATGTACATCGTCCAGACCTCCTGTTCTGGACAGTATTTATTCGACACTGCATATATGGTTTCCTTAACAGCCGTTAAGCGGGGAATAAGGAAACAGCCTTCAACACAGAAACTACTATCTATGGTTATCTCCATCTACGATTCAATGCCCTACAAGGTAACTGCAAATCTCTGATGATCAAATCCCGATATTCGTGGCGGCAAAACCTAATCAAAATTAGGAGAACCACGGCTTATATATTAAACCCTAGAGGTACGCTTTGGATTCTTATGCTCATTCTTTGACTTTCAATACAGTCTTTCAATTCCCTTACTTATTTAAGCATCGGAGCGGCTACCACCGGAGCCAATCCGGTGGTCCTCTGATCATCTTTCTGAGTGTTCTACAGGTCACGGAGCCCTCACGTGTTGCGAGTCAAAAAGTGCAGCATCATAAACACACATACACATGGTTGTTTGTAGGCAAACACAAAGACTTACGAGTCTATTAGATTTGGGTAAAATTTCAAAATTTGTAATTTTGTTTCTATGATATAATAATGTATATGAGTGTAATAGCAAGTGTATATTGGTGCGTTTAGTGGGTGTGTGTGTGTGTGCGACCATATGTATGTGGGACAATGATGGAAAACCAACAAGTAGGTCATCCAATGAGTGGTTTTCTAATGAATCTGGTTTGTGAATATGATATATAGTACGTATAGGTGAAGAATTGTGCGGATAAATGTATATGTACATGTACTTGTTATGGGTATAGTGAAGGAAATGTAAAAGTATTGACGTAAAGTTGTTGTGTTAATGAAGTCTCTAGACAAATTAAATTAAATAAGACAATCATAGAAAATCTTGGATTCAATATAAATAATATAGTGTAAAAATAAATAAATAAAAATAAAATAAAATAATATATAAGAAAGTTGATGCATGGTGGACAGTGAATAATCCTAATACAACACGCCACTGCTGTGTTTGAAATAAGGGAGCTGTTATGTTTAAGGTGAACTACAGGTTTAGTAGGGAAAAAAAAAAAGAAGAAAAAGTATATGTCACGACCCGCAACCCACCCTCTACAGATTAGCGGACCGCGACCATCCGACCCGACCCTTTGGCCGAATCGGACCTGATCATCCTGTTCATTCACATCAGTGTACTAATAGATAACCACATGAATCATCATATGCAAACATAGCGGAAAACATTAACTGAATTGTTCTAAATACAAATCATTCTGCAATTAAAAAAAACACACAGCCTGTAACATCTCTAATATATTATCTCGTCTCCAGGACGTGAATACACGAGAGTTCTACAAGACTGTACTACTATTATCATTACTTGTCAAAATGTCCATCCTATAGTCACAAGCCTCCTACTGTCCGTCCTCTGCATCAGTCCCTGAAATGTGGTAAGGGGGGTGAGCTAAACAAAGCCTAGTAAATCCCCTATTCTGTCATGTGTACAAGATGTGGAAAGAACTGAATAATAAATGAAATATGATAGCCAGTCAATATCATAACAATAATCAAAACTCGTCAGTGAACATCACAATAAAGGAACATCTAGTCTGAATGATGACATCACAAGCTATAGATCAAAGTGTCACATACAAGATCATAGAAAGTACTCGAACAAAACTGGAACATGTTTTCACTATGAATCTCAATAGATAGATGGTGATGTCAAAACTGGTGGATGCTATAAACTATGGGGCCCGGCTACCCCCTGTGTGCATAGCACTGAGCTCAATCATGTAAATCTGGTTCCCATACTCGGGACAGGACCCCATTCTCGGGTCAATAATATAAGGCTGGTCCCCATACTCGGGACATACTACGCATCATAACTAAGCTATTCCACGGAAAAGTAAAATCACACAAGTGGAATCATAAAAGATCTGATATGATAAATAGAGTACAAATGCGTATAGCAAGAACTGTGACATGGCTGAGTGTACAACATGCAGAGGTCAGATATTACTTACCTTATCTGTGTCTTAGTACTCCGGGACTTTCTCCTTTCCCGTTGACTGGCCTATACATCAATAAACACGTCTCAGTTTTACTTTAATTTATCAATTGTACATTTCGCTACTCTAAATATCTCTTTTACTCATTTATGTTTCTACGGTTTCCAGTTTGGACTTAATTTTCCCAAGGGCAAAATAGTCATTATGTGTCCTTATTTTTTTTTTAGTTCCATTTTCATCATTTGGACTTCATCGTTGAGTCCAGTAGGTTTGAAATAATAAAAATCTAATATTTACTTAACTTAATCGGAATCCGTTTGACTCACTTTCGACGGAGGGACATTTTGGTCATTTTGACGTTTCTACGGGTACTTTATTTTTCGAGACTCTGTCTCATGAAACGGACCTTACCATTAAATCCAAAAGGTCCAAAACAATAGGTTTTCATTATTCATTCGACTAATTTAAGCGTCGGAATTTAATTCGAATTTATTTAATTTCCTAAATTATTTAATTTATTGAATTGGGTCTAATATACATCTTATTTTAAGTAAAATAAATCATATGTGCCTTAATGGCACAGTGGTTCACAAATTTTCATCATTTTCCCATTTGTCATAGGTTCAATTCTCTGCCCAACCCATTTTCCAATTTTTTTTTCTATTTTCCAATTCCTGTATACCAATATAAGCCATCCATTAGATAGCTTCTCCTTTCTAACCAAACACCCTCCAAACTCGAATTTAAAAATTCACTCATAAAGTACAAGTGTTGGGCAGTCATCTGAATGGGTGGGTCGGGTTAGACCCAACCCGGTTTGGCCAAAATAAAATTGCAAAACCCAGCAGCCGCACAGCAACACTTCAGCGTGTTGGTTGTCTTCTCCGTCAACGGCGACTTGCCGACGACGGATTTTCTTACGTTTTTCAGTGGGGTTCACACCTACCAGTCATGGGCAACTCAAATCTACCGTCAGATTTCAAATCGGAGTGCCGGAGCACTCCCAAAATAATTGGAACAGTAGCGCACCAAGGGCTGTGCGATTTTTCGGCAGCCCATTTTCCTTCCGTTTTTTTCCGTTTCCTCCTACGGTTTCAATCCCGATTTGATTCTAAAATTTCCCTACACCCAAGAGAATCAATTACCCATGATCTAGCCCAATTGATCGCAACAAAATCACCCCATCCGATCGGTTTTTCACCTTTGTTTTCCACCGTTTCACACGTTGGGTTCTGTTCGGTTTTCCTTTTTTTTTTTTCTTGATTCAATTCCAACAGCAACTATATCCATGCATAAATCAAATAAATTCCCATGCTTCACAAAATCTATATCAAACAATAATTCATGCTTTGAACAGAATCAAACACAGAAAATTAAACGCACTCACCTAATCGCGCGTACAGAGCGATCACTGATTTCTCTTCCGAATCCACTGCCCAATCTGATTTTCTTGGCTCGTTTCCTCCTCCTCTTCTTGCACAACTCACGCAAAATGCCCGACCTACCTCTTCCTTCTTCCTCCTCTTTTTTTCTTCCTTTTTCTTCCTCCTGTTCTAGCGTCCAGCCGTTCCACTGTTTTTTTTTTTTTTTCCTTCTCTTCTTCCTTTGGTTCTAACGCAAGGTAGGGATTAAATGGAGACTCCCTTCTTTATTTCTCCTTCTCTTCCTCTCCCATCCGTTTCAAGCCCCCTCATTTCCCATCCGTTTCTCTTATTTTCTTCTTTAGTTACACTAGACTCACATGTATATATATATATATATATAATGCTTGCTTGAATTTATTTACATATATATACATATGTATCTATGTCCATATGTTCCTATGTATTTATACATGTATATAAATTCTCATTTGTTTATTTCTTACTAATTATTTAATTTATTTTTAAATTCTATTTTATTTTATTTCTCTTTCTAATTTTATTTTTATCACTACTTTTTTTTTTATTTATTTACTTATTTATTTCTTTTTCATATATTCAGGCGATTGAAAATCCCATTGTTTACTTCATTCTAATACGTAAAACTTATCGGCTCGATTACATATGGGTCAGGATATTATAGTATAAATGAATTTAAAATTTTGAGAGAAATTACAAGGTGGTTTAAAAACTTGAAGAAAATTAAAAAGAGGTTGGAAGGGTTGAATAAATTAACCAAGAGTTTAAGTGTTTGAATTAATTAAAGAGAGTTAAGATTTTGGGGTTTAATTAAAAGATTTTGACTCATGATAAATTAATTAAAGAAAGATGAATTGATTTTGATTAATTAAAATAAGGTCAACTTATTTTCAATTTGTTGGACTAAGGTCAATTAAATCAAGATAGGTGCATACCCAAAGTTTTTAGGGGTTTTGGACTCATTTGTGGGGTTCATTTGGATATTCAGAAACTGAAGTGATCCCACACAAATATTAAAAAATAACAAAAATGCCCCTAGTGGTAAATTAATCAATTTTAATGCTAATTTAAAATCTAGAATAGGCAATTTCAAAGTTTTTGAACACCTTGAAACCAAATATGATATCAAATTAATCAAATTAAGACATGGGGTTAGTCCCACATGAACATGTGAAATTACCATTATGCCTCCTAAGCATGGAATATATATCTAGAAGAACTAATAAAACGTAAAGAGGATATTTTTAGGATTGTTGGACCTTTTAGATCTGATTCCAAGGTCAGTTTTGTGAGACAATATCTCGATAAACGCGTAACGTGCCCGATAAATTACTAAAATGCCCTTAAGGGTTTAAAGGACAATCTTAGAAACTATACGATAAGGCCTCCTTAGGGTTTTTGAGGCCCAAGAACACGTTTTTTATATCCATTTGGGTAAACGGATAACCGATATATAAGCTAATGGGAAATTAGCCATAAAGAACCTTAAGGCTTGACAAAATACCTTAATATTAATGTAACACCCTGATCTAAATTAGGGATCATAAGCCGTTGATTATAAATTGGTGATCGAGACCTTAGGTGACGAGGTCAGTTTCAACCCCGACACGTGGACTTTTAGTAATAGTCCTAAAAACGCAGGACGACTGTACATCACTTTCGTTGCAGTCACCAACATAAGAGTCTTGAAAACTCAGGACGACTGTACATCACTTTCGTTGCAATCACCAACCTGTTGGTTCTGTAGCAATTATACATTTTCACGTCGACCGTCGAACCTAAGACACGTTTTACAAGGTTATGAAGAATTAGTGTAAAGATTATGCACTTGGGAAAATAATTAGTTTTATTTAATTTAATTAATTTGTTAAATATAAGAAATTAATTATTAGTAGTAAAAACAAAAAGAATAAAATAATATTATAACCTACCTTATATATATATATATATGTATATATATATATAAATTTACATGTGCACATACACGTGGGTATGAGAGTGTGTGTGTGTGTAGAATAGTGTACTGGTGTGTGTAAGAGGGGGTGTGTGTGTACCTTAGTGTATTGGTGTGTGAGTGTAATATTAAATATATATATATATATATATATATATATATATATATATATAAAACACCACACACACACAGACAACCACTTGATGGCCTGCCCCAAAACAGTGAAATTGAAAATAGGAAGAAGCACTCATTTGGGGTGCTGCAACAAGCAAGGTAAACCAGTGGTTGGGGCAATCAAAAGGTGTAATGAGCATGTATATGTTTATATACATATATACATAATTGTGTACACCTACCCACACCACCATTCATTCACACAGGGAAAGAGAGAGAGGAGTTTCTGAGAAACAGAAGGGAGAGATAGAGTGAGAGAGGAAGGGAACTGGAGTAGTAGAGAGGAACTGAAGAAGGAGGGTTTTGGAAAAACTGTCAACTGAAGCAGGTATGATTTTTGATTGGATTTTGTTTGGTTATGGTTCTGATTTAGAGCATGCAAATATAGGATCTTAAACTA